>SMSQ01025861.1:155044-189788 GCA_019453375.1 Ctenoplectra terminalis | reverse complement strand
TACAACGGTTGTTTGATTATACAAATTATATTAATTTATAAGCGATCAATGAAAGGAAGAATTGTCAATATTGAAAAATTATAGTACGACCAAAAGGAGTATAGAATAATTGATTCGTTAAATTGATGGTTTTCTACAGGAAGAACGTTACTTTGGATACGAAGATTGTATTAAATTTGAATCTCTGTATCATTTTCACATTAACAATATTTGTAAGTATTAAATATGAGATTTAGAAAAATTTCACAAATCCTATATTTCAATTACTGATTGCAATTTAATAATCGTTTCATCTGCTCGCTAATAGATAGAGCTTAAGAAATGTTATCTGTACTAAAATTGAACACCATTTCTGAAATATTAAATTCTATTACAGCTTCATGCTGCTACAAACTATTCCCCACGGAAGTAAATATTTTATAGCAAGTGGTCCGAAGTCGATAGTTGCGCCATCAGAGTCCTTGCTTCTCGACACTCTGCCACTACGTGCAATACCTTGATCACCTTATAATCTCACAACTTGTTCACAATTATCCACAACGATCACTTGTACACGCTTCTATCCTATTCTCATGATTTAATCGGTATATTATATTCATGATTTAATCGATAAACGAACATTTCAACGGCGCCTCGCCCGTAAAGGTTGCACAGCTTCCGGTATAAAATGAAAGTTCTTCTTTTATTATCGCCACTACTAATTCTTATTTTCTTGTTTGTAATCGGTTATGTCGTCCTCTTACAAGAGAATTACCTTAGGTTTTATTAATGATATAATTTCTTCAATTTATATCGGTGTCTTTTACTTTAATCGATACAGTCACACCATTACAAATTCTTACGAGCCATCACCGATTTCCATTCTGCTTGCTGAACGATCCAAGTTTCTCTAATACCTTAACCATCAAAGCATCCAGGATTCCTGTAAAATCGATGCAAGGATTCGTCGAATTAGTAGCTTCGTAAGTTACGAGTAATCTGAAACCTTACCGTTCCGGTGTCTCGTACATCCTTCAAAGCTACTTGTTCGAGCGTACAACCGTACACGGCGAAGTCCCGCTAACGATTAGATTGAATTAGGTTGGAAGCGAGATCCATTACCGCTCATTGCCTTTTCTACTGGCCATGGGATCCAAGTTTCTTTATGCAAACGGAAGATCAACGATACGCGGTATTTGGAAGGCGGACAACTTACTTATCTCGCTGGATTTTAACAACCCGCGAACGTAGAGCAACGTGTTCGTTTCGCTACGTCGATCCGCGATACTCTTGCGCGCTTTATGAAATTAACTCGTGAACGGGCTGACAAATGTTATGGTGGCGTGTAACGTCGCAACGGCCATTGTGTTACCGTGCCTTCATTTAGCGATCTTATCGAACCGCGCCGCTACAAGTGTAACACGCTTCGCTCATTTCCCGAGATTTTATTGACGGTGCTCTGTTTACGCTTTCGTTAGTGGCTTTGACTCTATTCTTGACTATATTTCTTGGAAGTATGGAAACCGGGAGGAAAAACAAAGTGTGACGTGCGTGATGACAAAGTGCGGTTTATGGTAATTTTCTTTTTATCGAAATGGTTTAATTTCAGATAATTATGCACAGTTGGTCACGAAAGTATTCGGTCACTTTAGGCGTTGAGCTAATTTTCCGTACAATTATAAGTTCGGAAATGAAAAACGATATCGAAATATGTTTTTGACAACAATTTAAGAGTTTATTTTACAGTAGTGTATAACACTTTTTAAATACATCACAGTATATAGGTACCAAATAACGATGATATCAAAGCATCTTTTTTTTTTTTAATANATAAACACTCAATTGTCAACAGTTTCCTTAATTTTTCTCAGAGTTAGATGATCTTTAAGTTTGAGGAAGAATAGTACGATTGTGTAAAGAGAGACTTAAAGACTACAAAAATGTTAGAATCTATAAAACATTTAGAAATTCAATCAGTACACTCGAAACGGTCATCAAGAAACGCGGAATAAATTAAAGCTGTCAGGATTTTTGAAACGATTTCGAGATTCGAGAAACGTGCTGGTACAAAACGCGACCCGATCACGTACATTATATTAAAAAGGCTTTCGCATACGTGTCGCCTTTTCAGCGGCGCGTATTATTGCAAGTTATTATCCCGAAGCATCACGTGCACCACGTTTAACCCATGACAGATTATTTGCATTCACGACCGGCGTCATCTGGTTAAAAAAAAAAAAAGAGAGTAAACTGTTTCATAGTGGAATCGTCGCAAAATATTCCAGAAATGCGACGTTTCNTGGCGCGCTACCTTCGAAGTAATCGTTTCCTGTGTAATATTAAAATGGATGAAATGCGACGAATTCGGTGGAAGAAAATCTATTTTGAAAGGATGACGACGTAGCAAGCCACCTCGAACAATCTATCTCCGCCAGGAGCAGTGATTTACATACAACATGGCACCGCAATGATTGCCTTCAGAATACATTAGCTCGCATGCTCTGGATACAAGGGAACCAGCAAACAAAATACAACCAAACTCGGACCCTGTACTTGCACCGAAGACATATCGAAGGAGTAACAATCGAATTCAAATCGTTGCGAGGTTCAATGCGGAACGCTTGAAAACAGCACAAGGCTTTCAGGATCGGTTTCTTGCGCAATGCTTTACAACAAAGCGGTATCTCGCGCATGTTATTCATTGATCAAATTTTTGCACGAACCCATAGTTGTTGAATCCTTAATTTTATTTTTTCAAATTGATGAAATTAAAATGTCCATTTCTTCCTATTTAGTTATTTCTTCCCTACAGCTCTTTGTTCGTCAATTATTTTAAATCAATGTATTTATGTAATTTTTTCTAACAAAAATCTATTTTAATTATATTTTTCGCTTCCAATTTTTAAACTCAAAACATCAGGTCATCCCATAAGTGACACGCGTGTTTTCTTTTTTCAAAAAGAATGCGATAATCGTCAATACATTTTTCTCAATTCTTCAAATGGTTTTTCATTCGTTTACAATGGAAATTTTTTTTATCTCTCGTGCGATACATTTTTCTATTTCACTCCTCATATCTTTGAAACGCGCTATTTATGGGATAGAATATTAATAACAAGTCAACAGCAGAGAAGATAGTATAATCTGATATTAAGATACCAGTATCACAAGACTGTATCAATGTTTTTCAAACAATCAAAACATTTCATAATCACCATCAATCGCTACGTACATTTATTGTCATTCGTTTAAAACAGTTCGCTGCGATCGTAAAGCAAGCTAAATAAAACTCGGTAAACACAATACACCACATTGTTGCCTTGATAAAACTATTCCCTATTTCACGTCTCATTGCAGCTCGACATGTACGTACACATGTACATACCAACATACGTACACGCGACTCTGTTTCCGCGGCCGTAGATTAAGTCGCGAACAGGACCGGCCTATCGCGGGTCCCTATTAGAATTACTTTCAATCACCCATTGTGATCTGCTCGTTTCCATAGATCGCTGACACAAAAGAAATATAGCGTAGGACACGACGATAGAGCCTTCGGCTATTGCCACACACGTGGCTGATAACCCGTACGATCTTCCCCGAGCAAACACGCTGTAATTGCATGGGTTCCGCATTTTTCCACCCACATATAGAGGGACCAGGGCCTCTATCTCTGTCCCTTCTTCCTCTCGAGCTTCGTGCTTCCATGCCCGTTGCCTATAACACGCTCCACTCACCGAGGCCCGTTCGCCATTGCTGTAGCGCCTCGTACTACTTATCGGTACCAGCTTCGGGCGAACTTGCTTGAACCTAGAATCTCCTTGCGGTTCATTCATTCTTCCAGCCTTTGTTGTACACGTGAAAAGACCATTTTGAGTTCACCGTCATTTGATTGTGGTCATGAAACCGATTGAGTATTCGTAGTTGGCGTGTTGAATGTGAAAGATATGCTGATCGAGTACTTTGTTTTGTGATTTTGTTGAACGTTGCAAATTTTACTGTTCGGTGTAGGTTTGTGCTCTATGGGTTTCAAAGAAGCGATAAGAAGGAGTATAATTGTGAATGATAGAGAGGGATAATAGAGCAGCTATGCGGTGCGGTGAGATTTATTAACAGGTGAGGTGTTTTGAATTTTTTGTGGGTTTTAAATATAGAGTAGGTTTTGATAGCAAAATTTTATCTTACTAAGAATACCTTAGTATTAGGTATAAGATTATAGATATAAGATTTCGTGGGGCTATGTAAACTCGATATACTTTGGTTTATCGATTAAATAACTGTAGAAATTGTTGGTAATACTCGAGTACATTTCAATTTCGTTATTTGGCTTAATAAGCCTAATTTCAATGGAGTTTGTGAATTCAATATATTTCATATCATATTTTGTAATACTTTGGTGCGAAATAAAATTCTATATAATAATGTGATAATAAAATACGAATAAAGTAAAATAAAACTGTGAAACATTAGGTATAGAATTTATTTTTCTATAAGTCATTGTTTGACCTACTTTAAAAATTCTATGGGCTTTAAAGGTCTTTAAAGTTCCAGAAAGCATAAACTTCGTGCACAGTTGAAAATATCAAGGTACTTCAATGTAACAAAAGTATAATATGTTGTACGTTTCAGTTGTTTCTAGATGGTTATGTATTAAGACTCCGGATTTCGCAAGATTTTTAGTTTAAAACCTCCAGGAAAACGTAGCACCGAAGACTATTCTTTAGTTGGACAAAAATGTATTTTCTACTGTCTTTTTCTAAAATACGAACGTCTCGTGAAAGAGACTCGACATAATACGTAGAATGTATTATTTTCTGGCAAATATTTACAATAAGGAATTTTAAAAGCACTTCTTTTAGTATTCTTCAAGCATATAAGCTTCATCGATTGTTAAACACTGATGTTTGTCGAAGATATCATAGCGTACGTAAAGAAGAATCAGTCATGGCAATGTATCAAATTAACAAGTAGAATCTACAAGTACATTCAATAACCAACTGAAGCGTTCAACAGAACACAAAAAACCAATCTCTTTATATTTCTTTAATTTCATACAATTAATTCCTAACTAATGGTATTTAGGATAGATAAAAATCACAGAAATTAAACTTAACACTAGAACTACCAAAGTGGTCAAAATGACTGGTTTCCAATTATTTATATGAATTCTACAAGTTCGTAATGGTGAATTTTTAAAAATTCCTTGCGATTTTCTGCAACGAACATAAATAAAGATTTATTTCATTTGCATCCCGTATTTTTCTTACATACTTATTATTCCGAATTTTTTCGTACAAATAGGTATACTTTAATCATCGGTAGTTCTAGTGTAAATATTAATTCTAAAGTAAGCAACCGTTCTACTTTTCCAAACCTCTCCAATCTCAAAACCCACGAAACATTCTTTCAATTAAAACGCGACAAAAGCGAAGTAAGTTCGCAGAAACGTCGGATCGAGCGGCCAAAATTCGCCGCCATCTTGCCGCTCAGAGAATCCATAGGACGCTTGAAATCCTCGAACTGTTTCGAACTGTTTCGAACTGTTAACCTCTGTCGCTTGATAAATTACCGTAACAGCCGAGGGGACAGGAAGGTTTGCGTCCTCTTGCAAGATTCACGAAGCGATATTAACGATAAAGCCGGNAAACACTGATGTTTGTCAAAGATATCATAGCGTACGTAAAGAAGAATCAGTCATGGCAATGTATCAAATCAACAAGTAGAATCTGCAAGTACATTCAATAACCAACTGAAGCGTTCAACAGAACACAAAAAATCAATCTCTTTATATTTCTTTAATTTCATACAATTAATTCCTAACTAATGGTATTTAGGATAGATAAAAATCACAGAAATTAAACTTAACACTAGAACTACCAAAGTGGTCAAAATGACTGGTTTCCAATTATTTATATGAATTCTACAAGTTCGTAATGGTGAATTTTTAAAAATTCCTTGCGATTTTCTGCAACGAACATAAATAAAGATTTATTTCATTTGCATCCCGTATTTTTCTTACATACTTATTATTCCGAATTTTTTCGTACAAATAGGTATACTTTAATCATCGGTAGTTCTAGTGTAAATATTAATTCTAAAGTAAGCAACCGTTCTACTTTTCCAAACCTCTCCAATCTCAAAACCCACGAAACATTCTTTCAATTAAAACGCGACAAAAGCGAAGTAAGTTCGCAGAAACGTCGGATCGAGCGGCCAAAATTCGCCGCCATCTTGCCGCTCAGAGAATCCATAGGACGCTTGAAATCCTCGAACTGTTTCGAACTGTTTCGAACTGTTAACCTCTGTCGCTTGATAAATTACCGTAACAGCCGAGGGGACAGGAAGGTTTGCGTCCTCTTGCAAGATTCACGAAGCGATATTAACGATAAAGCCGGTGGGTGAAATTTACGAGTCACGAAAAGTATAAAACAGCGTGTCACTATAAAATCGGAGGCATTATTGCTGGTAGAACGGTCGCGTCACCGGGGCCAGGCCGAATCGTGAGCGAATCGTGGTAATGGAAGCAATTTTGTCGTCTAAACGGATACAAATAGTACGGCGATAATGCAGTGACACGGTTGTGTATCGGCTGCTCGATACCTCCATGATTTAATGGACGTCGAAGTCGGTGGTGCACAGGTAACGGGTGTTTTACGGTAATATTATACGGAGTTTGCTCCGCCATGCACTCCCGTAGACGCGAAACCATTGTGCTCGAATCGGTGAAAATAGGCTTCCTTCGCTTGACCCCACCAGCGAACCACCGTTTCCGTGTAAACAACGGACATGGCCAGACCGATTATTAATCCTCGAGTACAAACATTCGTCGGCTTTATGACTGTTGCTGGTTTATCGGTGCGTGAAAGTGGTGTAAACGATATTTATGTCTTCATTTGTTCGGTGGTTATACAGGTTTCGTTGTGATTGACGAGATTGATTTAAGATAAAAGAGAGACTTCTTAAATTAATCTCGTCACTATTTTCTCCCTTCTTTTTCGATGAATCGGTCGAGAAAGAAGGAAAAAAAAAAGTACGAGGTGATTGATTTATGATAATAGTCTCTCTTCGATGTATAGAGATTAGGTTCTTGAATTTTATAGTCTTAACCTAAGACAGGTTTGTTTCAATACTTGCGATCTTATAGTTTTAAAGTTTACAGGGATAGAAATAAATATTAAATGATCTTGATCTTTGACCGCGCGATCTCTGTGACCCCTTTGTCCTTAGAATGTCCTTGGCCTTAAGTGATACGACGTCGATGAATCTTTTGACCTTCAAGTAACTTTGAGGTCCAAAGATGCAACCCCGATGTCCTTTATGACTTTCAAGTAACTTTGATCCTTAATAATAAGCCGTTTATAACCTCTCGTTGATACTCAAATGACCTTGGCCTCCGACACGGTCCAGATGATNAAAGTATAAAACAGCGTGTCACTATAAAATCGGAGGCATTATTGCTGGTAGAACGGTCGCGTCACCGGGGCCAGGCCGAATCGTGAGCGAATCGTGGTAATGGAAGCAATTTTGTCGTCTAAACGGATACAAATAGTACGGCGATAATGCAGTGACACGGTTGTGTATCGGCTGCTCGATACCTCCATGATTTAATGGACGTCGAAGTCGGTGGTGCACAGGTAACGGGTGTTTTACGGTAATATTATACGGAGTTTGCTCCGCCATGCACTCCCGTAGACGCGAAACCATTGTGCTCGAATCGGTGAAAATAGGCTTCCTTCGCTTGACCCCACCAGCGAACCACCGTTTCCGTGTAAACAACGGACATGGCCAGACCGATTATTAATCCTCGAGTACAAACATTCGTCGGCTTTATGACTGTTGCTGGTTTATCGGTGCGTGAAAGTGGTGTAAACGATATTTATGTCTTCATTTGTTCGGTGGTTATACAGGTTTCGTTGTGATTGACGAGATTGATTTAAGATAAAAGAGAGACTTCTTAAATTAATCTCGTCACTATTTTCTCCCTTCTTTTTCGATGAATCGGTCGAGAAAGAAGGAAAAAAAAAAGTACGAGGTGATTGATTTATGATAATAGTCTCTCTTCGATGTATAGAGATTAGGTTCTTGAATTTTATAGTCTTAACCTAAGACAGGTTTGTTTCAATACTTGCGATCTTATAGTTTTAAAGTTTACAGGGATAGAAATAAATATTAAATGATCTTGATCTTTGACCGCGCGATCTCTGTGACCCCTTTGTCCTTAGAATGTCCTTGGCCTTAAGTGATACGACGTCGATGAATCTTTTGACCTTCAAGTAACTTTGAGGTCCAAAGATGCAACCCCGATGTCCTTTATGACTTTCAAGTAACTTTGATCCTTAATAATAAGCCGTTTATAACCTCTCGTTGATACTCAAATGACCTTGGCCTCCGACACGGTCCAGATGATCCTTTATTAATTTAGAAACGAGCTTAAGTGACGACAAAATTACGTATCTGCCCTTCGTAATTAAACATTTCACAAATAACCTCATCACTTGAGTGCAACTTCATTCCCAACAACTAAATGCTCGAAACTCATAAAAATTGGAAGCTGAATTCTATACGAAACACACCAGAAAACGTTCGTGTCCCATGGTTCAGTGTAAATTCGTCGCTAACTGTTCTCCCTGGAAGAGTATCGCGTGACCAGGCGCAAGCAGGTTTCATCGAATCTCTCAACTTCGACTTCGTGGTTGCCTCGATGAGTCGAAAAGGCATTCGTACCTAACTATTGGCAATTTTCCTTATTAAACGTTCCTTTCGTGGTCGTCGCAACGCGTGCACGTAGAAAAGTTGTCGGAAGGGACAAAGGTAAAAAGGAGAATGTTTAAAGTTTCTGGGACGCATTAAAAGCTGGTAGCCTGTAATTCGAGTTTCGGGGATCGTTCGAAAGAGTAAAACGGCACACGCGTACCCTCACGGAATTTCCATAATTAGTGGGTGGCAAAGGTACAACTATTAGCACGCGAAAGTTGGCAAGTTGCTAACTGATTTGCATCGAAACGCGGGGCTCATCGTATCAAGGGCCGCCGTCCTACTTTCCTTATTACTTCATCACAGTGTGCTTTCTTTGGCTTCGCCGAATGCACGAGAAATTAATTCGTGTCAGGGGAACGCGTTTTCAAGGACCGTTCCGCCGCTATTGCAGGATACGCGGGATCGTCCGATTTATGAGGCAATTTGTGGGACCGGAGAAGGAGATCAAAAATAATGATCGATATATAAATTTGCCTCTTGTCGAATATATCCCTGATTGGATCGCTATATTCATTTTCCCGAATTTATACGGATTAATTTCGTTCAGTTAACGACCCCAAAGTACGGGAAATCGGCCTAAAATGGGAACGTACGACGCGCTCATCAGCTTCTCACAATTTTGTCCTTTTACCGGCATGTGGACTATGCGTAACATTTTTTTTCTTTAACGAAACATCAAATATTTTGTTATCGAAGACATTGATTCGAAGAATCGAACGTTTTATCGTGATCTCTGTGAGGTTGAACCAGTGAGATCACTGATTTTATAAATCATTAATTTAGAACAAGATAAATTAAAATAATCGGTACGTATATACAAACCAGAAAATGCGATATATAAACACCTTTCGTCTCAGTTGTAAATTAAACGTATAAAAAATTTAATAGTTGAATCGATTTATCTCCTCGATAATATATTTTAACAAAATAAAAAAAACTTTTCGTTATCCGTCAACAACTTAAACTTAAACCCAAAATTCTGCATTGTAATTTGTCCGTAACAATTTTCGCTGTTATCCGTCTCTCATTTGACGGTCGACTAGTTACCCCGTTTATGGAATATGATTTACGGGAGGAACGGGCAAGGAAATTATGGCATCTTGGGTTTCCATAATGTCGAGATTTGCCGCTCCTGGAGCCACCTAATCCAGCTGCATGCAAGAAGATCCTCTTATCTTGAGGACACGTTCCCTCGCCGAGTAAGACGATTATCTTCGAAACCTCGCGTGAAAAGATACCCGGACTCCCTCTGAAATTCAAAGAACCACGCGATATTATTTCTACCTGCTGCTTTTTCGTCTGGTGGAAATTTTTAATTACCTTTAAGCCAGGTATCTCGATGATCCCTGACACGATCGTTGCAAGAAAGGATGCGAGGATCTCGAACATGACGAACGAAACGTTGGTCCATCAGCGATATCGTGTTATTGCACGCTCCGCGTCGCTGTCTGCTGCTCGCGAAACGACCGGAAGATTGCAGGTGCGTGGAAACCATAACATCGAAAATCATACCACTGGGTAATCTCGAAGATTGCTCACGGAGTAGGATTCTCTGGTCGTTCCCTGGTGATTTCGATGGAAACGAAAGTTAGTGGCTTGTACATGGCTGTTCAAGGTGAACCGGCGGCCACCTGTTCCATTATAATTTTGACTCGGTAATCTGAGAATCTATCCGCTTCCACGTGGCCCGAAACGCGATCAAACAGGTATCGTTCGTCGTTGTGCCACTTCGATCGAACTCGTGTTCGAAGGACGATTGTTAGACGAGTAGTAATTGGAAAGTGCTTGAGACAATTAGGGGATAGGGTTGTTGAGTGATATCGGAGGATGGATTACTAACTTGAGTATTATGGCAATGCTTTTGAATTTGGTATAAAAATTAGTTGGGAGTACTGTTGTTCAGCTGAGATAGTATTGTGAAATTGGATATGTAAATGTAAGCATAACAATAATAATAAAAATAATAAGATGTTTAAACATGACAGGTTCTGAGGGTTGAACTAATTAATCGATTTGAAAAAAAAGAAATTTTTTATTTTAATGTTAAGTCGTAAACTATCCTGTATAGACACGATTTTATTTTGTTTTATTTATTTATTTATTTTTTTTTTTTCATGTTCGTTACTCAGAAGGGTTTCGATTTTTGAAATATCGAAACAGATATACAGCTACATATTTGTTGTTCTATTTAAAAATATGTTTGCAGATGTCTATTCGATCCTCGTTGCTGTGCTTCAGAAGTGACTGCATGAAATCCAAAGCTGAATTCTACACACGTGTTTTACCCTCGTCAGAGTGTCGAACCAGTCACCGAACGAGATCGTTTTACCAGTGAGAAATTATTTTCCGACTCGGTCGGACCGGTATCGATCCGCGGATTTAATTGCACAGGAGCGGGGTATCTTACGGTTTATACCAGAAGGTTAGATCCTGATCCTCCATAATCCCTCTTCAAACTGGTAACCTGAGATGTTCCAGTGTTATAGGGGAGGTTTCTTGGACATCGGAGAACCCTTCCAAACTTACCTTTGTTTTTCTATATATCTTGCAACCTGTCCTATCGATTACTGCAAAGATCAATGCGTCAAAAGCAAAACTACACACGCAGAAAAAAGAAAAGAAAAAAACAAGCGCCGTAACTGGTACCAAAAATTTTCCAATCTTACGATTCTTTACATTCTACAACATAAAAAGGTTTCAAGATGAACGTCTATTTCCAGCTTCACTTTTGTTGAACTTGTGCAAAAAAACAAACTACAAAAAAAAATGTACCAAAATAAAAAAAAAGGGCAGTGCCGTTAAACACGCTGTTATTAAATCCAACCCGATTATCACCTCGAACTGGTTCGATCTACTCGATGAAAATACAATTTAAACAAAAATAACTCTATTTACGAGCAAACACAGATTTCCCCTTAACCCAAACCTTTTTACCATTCCACCGTGTCAAATACAGTACTACTATCTCACGACTATCATCAACATACACCACACCCTGGAACGAACGTAAACAGCAGCCCACCACCGGTTACCACAATCCGTTCAGTGACCCTGCGCCACCATGATGGTTACCCGCGAGCGAACCCATGCGGGTTGGTACCACGAAGCAACGATAGGGCCAGGAGTTTGGCCTCGAAGCTCCGCGAAGGATTGATCGCAGACCGCGATGTGCATAAGCGTTTAGTCTTTAGAGACGCGCCACTTGATTTACAGCTTCCTCTCGCATTGATCTTGCAGCGGTATAAGCAGCAGTAGTAGCAACGATGGCAGGTGTAGTAACTGCGGAGCAGCACCAGGAGTCTCCTCGGTTCTGCACGGAATTGTGCTGAGTTCGTGCTGGCAAGGCGACGTACGAGTGATTTGCATCGAGTCCGCAGCCCACGGGAGGAGCGGGCATAACGGGCCGGTTAGCCACTCGACGCCGTTTCGTGTCTACCGGTTGGTCACCGGTAATTAACAGGCTCCGTGAAGCACCGTATGAATCGAGTGGCAGCAAGCGACATGCTTCTGAGGCCGTGTCAAGATGCTCCCCGGCTGGGACGCGTTGGCTTTCCTTGCACCCTCTGCTCCCTGCCACCGCAGCGACGATTAATTGTCACGGAAACGCTGTTGTTTCAACGGAACCGAGCTACCGACCTTCTCCGAGTACACGTGGTGTATGGTACGTCGTTCTTGTTGGAATTTCTGATTCTCCAGGTTCGGGGAACTTTTCGGATTTTCGCGTGGCCGCAAATCCTTGCCGTCTGGGAACTCGGCCGATTGCCTGCTGGCTTTACGATTTCGACGAGTGAGCGGTAATTTGTTGGTGATCGGTGTGCGCATGTGTGCGTGTTTGTGATTCCGAAGGGGCTGTGGTGGATGTGCGCAAGGGTGATTTAAGGTGCGTGTTTAGAGCTTGGGTGAAGTATGACGTGAGATGGAAGTTGCGAGAATCGTAACTTTATTACGATAGTGTTCTTGTTGAAAGATGAAAGGTTAAAGTAGAATTCTCTGTATAAGGATTTTGTATGATACTGTAGTGTAGTAACACGATTTAGATATGTAATTTAAATAGTTAAGAAAAATATTACCGAATTAAAAATTACTTATAAAAACTAGACTTCATATTGGAAGTTAAAATTATTGCAGTTTATTGCGACATACTTACTAAATTTTGTAATTCCGAACCACTTTAACCACTTGCCGATTCCGTTCGACAAAAAACATTTCCGACTACTCGTCTGTTACCAAACAACACCTCGGATATCTGTTTGCTTTCTCTCCATAAAGCTCACCATCCATCGAATCGGCGCACCTCTTTACAGTATCATTTAGCAGCTTCAATAAGTGTCGAGAAGTTGCCGGTGGCTGTTTACTCGAGAAGCTTATAAATTGCCTCGCTGGTCGAGAGGAGCTATGCATTTCCAATTTCAAAGAGTATCTCCGCGATTCTATAGAGACGGCGTGTTTGCGAGCCGGTTGAAACAGAACGCGATTCTAGTTGCGAGAGAATGTTGCATAGCGTCGGGACGAGAAGGTGCTTCCACCCAATACTCGGCTATCTTCTCGCGCCACCCAGTACATATTGTGTTCCTCTCGTGAAACCCATTTGCTTTCTGTTAGAGGACCGTGTAACTGTGGAGGCGGAGAGGACGAGACTACGTCGCCGACTGCGACAACTACGACGACTACGACGACTACGGCGACGAGAGGAGCGAGAAGAGTGGCCTGGAGAGCGGCGACGGCGTTCTATTTAATTAAGTTTGCATTGTATCGAAGTGCATGCTACAGGAAAAGATCGTTATCGAACTTTCACGAGATATGACGTTGGCTGGCCCACCACACTTATCAGGGACGATCTGCCGGAGCAAATGAACGGTCGCGTTCGAACGCTCACTCCTAACGAGATCGAGAGCTTCCTCGCCGCGTTCCTTCATCCTTCTGCATGTGTGCACGTTCCATAGAACGAACGTTTCCCTGCGCTTCCACACGCAGAATTTCTGTGCTCGACGAAGAGGACAGGCTCGCCAGGAAGCTGAGACATCTGTATGGCCGAGGTGCGTGGATATAATTAACGTCCCTTGCGACGCGACGTCTGACGTCGTGCTAGGGAATCTCGTTTTCTGGAACAAATGTGCCTCGCCGCGTGCTCTGACGTAGATATACTGCGCTGAAAACGATAGATTGGAAAGAGCGACGATGAGGTTGGCCGAGTTGCTGGGAATTGTGACGATCGACGTCCGCGGGGTTGGAACGAACGGGAGAATCGAAGGGACGCTGGACGAGGGAGCGGAATTGTTCGTATAATGGTGTTACATGAAAGTTTGATATTGGACAACTTGTGAACATTGACATAGCATAGAGAATATGATTGTTTTCGATGGAATATGTTAATCTCTGCTTCTAAATGCGGCACAAAAAAGAAAAGGTTTACAGGGTACCTACTCGTGCTATTCTCAGGGTACCTATTCTTCTCGTGGTTCAATGTTCGACCTTATAACATTATTAACCTTGCTATTCGTTTCAATTGTATTCTATTTTTTTTATTCTTTTTTTTTTTTTAGTTTTAACTATGAGAAAAATAAATTTCTAATATCGTATCAAGGAATACATAAACACTCAATTGTCAACAGTTTCCTTAATTTTTCTCAGAGTTAGATGATCTTTAAGTTTGAGGAAGAATAGTACGATTGTGTAAAGAGAGACTTAAAGACTACAAAAATGTTAGAATCTATAAAACATTTAGAAATTCAATCAGTACACTCGAAACGGTCATCAAGAAACGCGGAATAAATTAAAGCTGTCAGGATTTTTGAAACGATTTCGAGATTCGAGAAACGTGCTGGTACAAAACGCGACCCGATCACGTACATTATATTAAAAAGGCTTTCGCATACGTGTCGCCTTTTCAGCGGCGCGTATTATTGCAAGTTATTATCCCGAAGCATCACGTGCACCACGTTTAACCCATGACAGATTATTTGCATTCACGACCGGCGTCATCTGGTTAAAAAAAAAAAAAGAGAGTAAACTGTTTCATAGTGGAATCGTCGCAAAATATTCCAGAAATGCGACGTTTCGTCGTACGCAACGTGCACGTCCGTTTTGAAAAATCTCTGTACGAGTAATTAAAGTTCGTCGAGAGCGCGCGATTTTGCGTATAAATGCGCGCCCGGACGTGTTCGAATTTCAAAATGGCAATTGATTGGAATAAGGATAGCGTTTCGTCGAAAATCTGGGAAATAAAAGTTCTCGAAAGCCGTGTTTAACAATCCAGAAGTATTATAAAGTAAACTTTTGCGAAGAATAATATTTCTAGTACAAATCTTGAGAAGTTTTGTGCGTTTTAAAGATACCAGATGGTTGGAAAAGTTTTATCGCTGGTAGATGCAAGACGGGAATTCAAGTTTTAAAGATAATTTATTTGACGTTGTTACATTATATTCAGGTCTGTGGTAAATGTACTGTTAGTTCAGTGCAATGGTTCGGAAAAAATATTTTCGATGCTCGATAATACAGGTGTGATAGATATAAAAATAAAAAGAAACAATGTATGTAATGCGATAGAAAATATTTTTTACCAAATTTATCAAATGATAGTTAAAATTAAACTGTGTGTAAAACGTTAAGAAAAAGATTTTTAATTTATAGTATTACATCCAGTGTTGACATAAAATAGATAACAAATATCCAATTCGTGTAGATTAATTTTTACTCGACAATAAATAATGACCGATGCTTGAAAAATTGCAGCCATCTAAAATATACAGTACATTTTTCATATTTAATATTCAACTTGTTACACTGAATGGTTCATAAAAATGAAAAATTGCTACTAAATTTAATTCATGGAGTTTTGAATATCGCTGTCGAATGGTTGAGTATAAAACGGCATCAATTAAGTGCTCGTTAGTCATTCACAGCTAGACACTCAGTCTCAAAATTCGCAAATTGATAAAGTCAATGCCTATTATTTTCGGACGTTGAGTGTACATAGCGTTAATCTATCGTAATACGCGCATCAATTTGCTGTCAAACCCATTCTACCGAATAGATGCTGAACCAGAAACGTGGTACAGAAGCGTAACGACGCGTTAACGCTGAATTTCAATTTTGCGACCGTAATATTTATGAATTACATTTATTTTGCAAAAACGCAGGGGCCAGCGCCGCGAATTTCTTCATTATGCATAATATTGTTCCTGGAAAGAGGATGAAGGAATAAAATTTTAACCCAAATATTGTTTTCGATCAATATTATAGGGGATGGAGGAATCGTGTCGGTGAAAAACTAATGAAACTTTTGCTTCTTTAATTCCAATATTTGATACATTTTATACGATAAATATAAAGCTTTAAATTCAAAGTAATTCGAAAACAAACCAAACACATTGTTGTTTTTACAAAATTATAAATGAACGCGAAGCGTTCTCTGATTAAACAATCGGGTCGACTTTAATTTTAAATCGGAATAAATTTTTAAAAACTGTTCTAGCGATTGGGTTGTTTAAATTTCACATTTCTAGTTTTATCTACTACTTATAAATGGTTACTGTCTAATATGTTTTCAATGTAAATAATACATATTTTTTTTTTTTTTTTNATGAAAAACTAATGAAACTTTTGCTTCTTTAATTCCAATATTTGATACATTTTACATTATAAATATAAAGCTTTAAATTCAAAGTAATTCGAAAACAAACCAAACACATTGTTGTTTTTACAAAATTATAAATGAACGCGAAGCGTTCTCTGATTAAACAATCGGGTCGACTTTAATTTTAAATCGGAATAAATTTTTAAAAACTGTTCTAGCGATTGGGTTGTTTAAATTTCACATTTCTAGTTTTATCTACTACTTATAAATGGTTACTGTCTAATATGTTTTCAATGTAAATAATACATATTTTTTTTTTTTTTTTAATTAAAATATCGAACAGTATGCCAAAGTGTATCAAATATTGAATATTCCAGTGACGCAAGATGTAATGTCAATAATTCGCGGATTAGGCGAGTCACAGTGGTTATCGATCATGTTAGGTCCGGATTACAACGATATTCGGGTCATCAGAGCAAACACAAATGATCCCTCGGCTTATAATTGAATCACAGATTGAAATCGACGTTAAAGTTCAGCTGCGACCTAGAAAATAAATAACTATCGAAACCAGAATGGAAACAATAAACATAGTTGGGCAGCTGATGAGATTATAGATTTAGATCCAGCTACAAAACGCAGCCATAAACATGTTTTATGTACAAGACTTCATTCAACGTTGCTAATGCATTGCGTTTGATATTACTCAATTACGTTTTACGTTTCAATTTACCAGCGTATGACGATTCGCAGCTATGTAATTGTTTAATTAAGATTTTTATTTCGTTTTCATGGCTACGAATGCTCATTATCATTTTAAGTGCTTCGCCCCTTTTGTTTATGAGCTAATCAACTGTACATAAAATGATAAGTCCGATCGTGTAACGACGATGTTTCATTCGCAATAAAATACACCACTTATTTAGACACGGTTAATAAAAAAAGGAAAAAAGAAAAAAAGAAAAAAAGAAAAAAAGAAAGAAGAGCAAGAAGGACGTTAGTCGAGTCGCAATTATGCAACGAACATTAATATCGGTAACACAAATTCGATCCTTTCAGTTTGGAGTAATGCAGTAGCTTGTAAAGATGATCCCTTGTCGTCATAACTGTACGCTTAAATGCCTCTCCACGGCAGTAATGAATTTCTCGAAAGATTAATTCGAAAATTTCCATGCGTCACGCGATTTAACGAGTGCCCGCGACATGTGTTTCAGTTTCGGCTGTATATCTGTACCCCTATACGTGAACGTGTACCGACGTGTACTTTATCTACCACTTGAATCGTAAAAAATACGCTCTAATGAGTCGACCAGCATCGTTAAAGTAGCCCTTTAAAGATTCAGCAATGATAAATCATCGTGATTACCTGTCGAGATATCAGTTCCTCTTTACCTTCCGGCAATCGTCGAAAGGTACAAATTAAGAGGACATCATCTCCGCTGCGGTGCAATTAATTGGAATATTTGCGCCATTATCGAAATTTCACGATTTTTGGTTGATTTCGTAATTGTTTCGTGGTTCATTTTTTTATTCCAATTTTTTTATACGGTATAAATATGTTATTCACTGCAATCGATTATCGATATTCGCACAGTTATTAGGTCGACATGGAAAGAAGTGCAGTTAAAAAAAAAAAGGAAAAAAAATGAAGATTGAAGAAAATAGGAAATTTTACTTAGGACGCGACATTATCGTAGCCTTATTAGTTGGACTATTTCAATTTTATTTATTACATCTACAGACCCTTCGTGTCACAAAGTTGATACAGGATATGAAATCTATATTTAAACGAAGATTTACGCAAATAAAAATAATTAACCAAAACGAGTAGCAAACTTTTTACAATCAAATTTCTTCTGTCAGCTTTATCAGCAATAAGATTACAGTTTAAGCAATCGATGCTCTGTTCGAACCAATAACTCTTAAAACCGACGAGAAAAAATGTCTCTCGATTTAAGAACGTTTTCTAGAACGTTCCAGGATAGTCGTAAAATTGGCACGCTCCAGCTTATATCGCCAATGAATTATCTGATTGCGGTAAATTGTGAGTCTCACAGGAAATCGATGCAACCTGTTCGACGCGATGCTCTTTCCGGCTTTACGCGGATCTATCGCGTAAATACGCGAACCGTCGCCGTTCCAGTGAAACGTACAGCGGCTTCGAAGCGAGTGGCGCGAGTCGTCGATTAAAATGCGTGCTCGAAACGAAAGGATACGAAAGGAAACGACGCGCAGGATTTATATTGAAATCGCGGAACACTTAATTGTATTTATGCAATGTCACAAGCGCTGCTGGGTTCGTAAAGCCATCCACGTTTCCACGCGCTGTATCTCGTGACCGACGTCTCGTAAATTTAGTTCAAACGATCTGTTATAATTACCGTGGAATTCAACGACATTAACCGCGACTGTATTAAGCTGTGCCACTGATCAGCGTTAATCGCGCGATCGTCTCCGATTCATTAGCTGCTATGTATATATGCTCAACGGCCAGCCACATGTATGCGTGCTCGCAGTATTTTCACTTCTATAGCTGAATGCATCAAGTATACCGGAAATGGGAAAAATACGGTCTAACGCGAGCCATCGTGAATGTCCCACGAAAATAATTGCATCGTGATCCTTTAAGGTACAACTTGTTCTATTTATCGTGGTTCAGTCCCCTCGTTCAGTTCGTGTTGAAACTGATTCGATGATTAATAAAAATGAGATAAAGTATTTATCGGGTTTCCAATACTTAATACAAATAATCTTTCAAATTCTTAGATGTTAAGTACTGTGCGAGTCTCATAAGAAGCTTCGCGGAAGAAATATGGGTCTGATTGGATAAAACGTGACACCATCCACCTTCTTTTATCACAGATGTAAGATTAAGGCACACGTATCGTTGTTATTCGCCGAAGAAATCGTATCTGTCAATCGAATCGTATAGCCTTGTGTTACAGACAAAACACACACGCCATTAGACGGAGCAACCAGAGTACCCCTCTTGCTCTTGTGTCATACCGCGAGATCTCTTGCGAGACTCGCACAGTAGATGCGTTATTGGTTTTCGATCAGCTGTCCATATGTGATGTAACTGTTACGTATGTTAACAACGTATGCTCGATTATTTTTAATTCGATGATTTTCCGTCACGTGCGAGAAGTTTATGAGAACTTCGACTTTGTTTCACTTTACAATTTTTTCGAATATAAATTTCTGGTTGAACGTACGGGAAAGTATTTATGTTCATTTTATAAGGAAAAAAAAATTTAGAGTCACATACAGTACGGTATTCCAATATCGCATCGCGTAAAATAATTATTTGGAAATCCTAAAACCCGAAGAAATTACTTTATCTGCAAAATGTGAATTTGATTGCATTATGGAAGAGGCTTCTGGTTGCAATACAAGCGTCGGTGTGTGTGTGTGTGTGTGTGTTAAATGAAGTAATGAAATTCTCAGAAATCCTATAAGTACTGGAATCATAATATATCTTCGATATAAGAATGTATACTTCGATGACAAAGAGAAAGGTATACATTGATAACAGTATCCAGGGAAAATAAGAAATATTATATATTTATAATTCGACGTACAAGTGTGTCATTCGTATGATCAAATTTTAATAGAAAATGTTGCAATAATCGTATTATCGATATTTCTAACGTATTCATTCTTGAAATACATGATTGAGATTGTTTATGTTGATAGCAATATTTTTCACCTACCAGGGTCAAGGTATGCGTTCTCGGAAACGCAATGCAGATTATATAAACTGTTTTAAATAAATCGCAATTTATAGTAGAACGAATAGCTGCAACATCTTATAATTGTGTTTGTGTTTCTTAATTGTAATATATATTTTTATATTTAAAAATAATTAAATTTCTCGATTTTAAATTAATCGATATTTGCATAATAATATTTATTATATTTACTACATCTGCTAAAAAAATACGCGAACAGTAATTCAATAATCGAAATTACTAAAATAATCTTTTCCCCGTTCGATTTATTCTATTTAAATGTTTCGTTATCGTAATAAAATTATTAGAAAGAAAAAAAGAAAAAAAATAGTGAGAAAGAAAAGGTGTAATCTTTCAAAAATACTATATTTTTCTTCAGTAGCAGCTTGTAAGAATTCGTAGCCATGGGGTTGTGGCGATAAAAGTAAAAGAGATCAATATGGATTAAAATAATTATATCGTTAATAAAGCAGTAATTCAGCGCTTTATTTACAAAGCGAACGGCATCGCCGATTACGAACAAAAAAATGACGGTTTTCAGATAAATATACATTTAATAGCAGCGGTAATAAAACAGGAACTTTTATTTTACACTTTAGGGATTGCAACCCTGCAACTCTCGTGGACGAGCCGTCGCTGTTTTTCTCCTATCATAATTATCCAATATTCAAATTAATTTATGGAAATGTGCAAACATCTACCGTACGACTGTCGCGCTACACATCTGCTCTACGACAAAATCGTGTACCTCTCGATCACAACGCTTAAACTCGAAAGATAATTTCTTTGATAAAAAGACGTGCTCATCCGTCTGCTCGTGCTCGTGCTGTAGATATTACAAACGATAAATTATAATTTTCCTTGAATGATTTTTAGAAAATCAGTGCTGATAAACCAGTTTTTTTCACTAGAGAGAGTGCTATATAAATTAGATAGAGGCACAGATACCTCGTCTGTGATAAAGGATAGACCTAACATCTTACGAGACTTCGCGTTCCTTGCTCCGAATTACCGATCGTGTAAAAAATCAGACGTTTTGTTAACAGACGATTCGTATTTCAAACGTTCGTTATCGTAGATTTCTGCTTTTTAATCGTATCGAGGAGTATTAATTGTCACGGCATTACCGATACAAAATAATACATTTCTGAATTTTTCTAATTGTAAATCACAGACCAGGAATAATATAGATCTATCGTACAATGTAAAGTGTCGTCACAGTGTTCTGTATCTCGTCTGTTCCTCAATATTTACTTATGTGTATATTAATTTCCAAATAATAGCATAATAAAAAAGACAGACAAAGTCATTATTTATATTCGATTCAACCAAGCCATCAAATAGTAAGAACACGAAAAAAGAAAAAATATAAAACTATTCAATTGTTACACTGACATAAAAATAGATACCTACGCTTTCAAACCTAACCAATTCCAAATTCAAGATCGGAAACAAGTAGAACTGAACAAATGCCTAGATCGCAGCCAATTGGCTCGTATTATTTTCTATATAATTAAATAATTGTATTGTACCTCGTCCGTGGTAAATATTAACCCTCTATAGCCCGAATTTCTCTCCTTATTGGAGAAAAAATTACGATCGATTACAGTTTTTCACTTTGATTTGAAAATGTTTTAACTAATACTTACCGTAGATGGATCGTGGTGTCGCTACAGTAACACGGTAATCAAATTTAATAGTGCAGCGATAACTACACTAACTAAACTACACTCCCACAGTGTTCGTGGAGTCGATTATGTAGCATCAAAGATGCCAANCCGTACAATGTAAAGTGTCGTCACAGTGTTCTGTATCTCGTCTGTTCCTTAATATTTACTTATGTGTATATTAATTTCCAAATAATAGCATAATAAAAAAGACAGACAAAGTCATTATTTATATTCGATTCAACCAAGCCATCAAATAGTAAGAACACGAAAAAAGAAAAAATATAAAACTATTCAATTGTTACACTGACATAAAAATAGACACCTACGCTTTCAAACCTAACCAATTCCAAATTCAAGATCGGAAACAAGTAGAACTGAACAAATGCCTAGATCGCAGCCAATTGGCTCGTATTATTTTCTATATAATTAAATAATTGTATTGTACCTCGTCCGTGGTAAATATTAACCCTCTATAGCCCGAATTTCTCTCCTTATTGGAGAAAAAATTACGATCGATTACAGTTTTTCACTTTGATTTGAAAATGTTTTAACTAATACTTACCGTAGATGGATCGTGGTGTCGCTACAGTAACACGGTAATCAAATTTAATAGTGCAGCGATAACTACACTAACTAAACTACACTCCCACAGTGTTCGTGGAGTCGATTATGTAGCATCAAAGATGCCAACACGATTTATAACAATAATAGATAATATATTTAATTGAGAAATTACAAGTTCCACCGTTCTATAGTTCACAATGGTTCTGATAGTTCTAATGCAGTTCTAGTACAGTTCTCGTTCAATTCTAATGCGGTCCTACTGTTGTTCACAGTTCAATTCTAGTACAATTTTCGTTCAATTCTAATCTAATCGTAACAGTGACATTCCTTAAATATTAGACACCCTTGTTAGGCGTGTCGTCGCCAAGAGGGTGGGAGGCGTGCTATGTCCAATCAATTGAAAATTCTGGTGTCAAGAGAGGTGGTCAATGTCACGCCCTCAGAGTTCGCGTGTCAGTCCCAAGTCGGGTAGGTGCAGATCTGACGGTGTCAGATGGTCGGAGCTGAAGTACACGCGTGTCAGTTCTTGGTGAAGATTTAGGGTACGGTACAGTCAACCCTCCTATAACGCGGTACTTTCAGAACGCGGTTTCCGTATAACGCTGACCTGAAATTGCGATAGCCCTCCTATAACGCGGCACTTTGAGAACGGGGTTTCCATATAACGCGGAGCTTGACAGCGAGGACGAGTGTTAAAAAATTTTACAAAAGCCTTTCTTGCTTTTGTTGGAAAACAATTCTTTTGTTTACTTTTTGTTTCACTTTTTTTATCATTTCCTTATATGAACTCTTCAATTCAATAAAAATAATTTATAATTTAATCTTGTTTTTTGTATTTCTTGGTCTCCATATAACGCGGTACGAATAGTGTGATTTGTACTAATTGTGAGTTTCTTATAGCGCGGTTTCCATACAACGCGGTAGACGGTTTCCATACAACGCGCTACGAATTAGCCTGGTTTGTACGGTTAAATCCGAGTTTCTTATAGCGCGGTTTCCATATAACGCGGTACGCACTCACCGCGTTATAGGAGGGTTGACTGTACTTTGCTATTGAGCAGAAATCGACGAACACCGAAACATTCGCCAGTTTCTAGGTCGTAAACTAATAACGTGCCAGATGTGAAAATGATCGTTCTCAAAAATAGCTAGGGTTCGTCGGTATCATAAATTAAGTCGTTCGCTGTCCTTAACAACATCAGTTTGTAACTTTTAAGTCACACGGTCCCACAGAGGGTTAAACCACAGACGAAGTACGGAACACCCTGTACATAGATACCGATTTCAATTAGATCGAAATTAACTTAGCGTCGCTATATTTTGTAAAAGTAAAATACAGTTGGACGATAAAACTCTCCATCGGAAGACGTTTCGAGTGTCGCTTTACCTTCGCGGTAAAAACATTGCAAGAAACCCAAAGGACATACATTGTCGTCGAGCTGATTAGTTCGAGAAGCGGCGATCGTAGTCAGTTCTCGTCGAGACATAGAGAATCGTGACACGAGGCGTCTGTACATTTCTGTATCATCTTCAATTTTTTTCGCAATTAAAATATATATATATATACTACTATTCCTACATATATATCTTTAACACATTGACGACGGGACCTTGTTTCTGTAAAACTTACCAGGGAATAAAGTTGGGATCGAATAAATTCTTGGTTACATACTTTCGAGAATAAATTGTATTCTAAACGTAGCTCTTAATTTCAAATTTCAACCGAACGAATAACTTTTTAAAAGCAACCTTTCATATATCGTCGTTTCCTATTCTCACCTTTTCAAGATATGAAATACAAAACACGAGAAATCTCGTCACCCGTCCTCGATGCGTTAACATTCTTTTTCAATGTTAGTCTACCTTTTCTACGTATCATTCGATATATTTAGTTGCAATTCCTATCGTCTCCGTAGCGTTGCTGTCTTATTTTTCTGCGAACCGATAATGTCGTATGTGACACGAAAATGGTAACGGGGGTGTGCTACGTAACCTCCATATCGTCTGACACGAATTTACATTGCACGATAGGTCTATATTATATCACGTCTGTGGCTATATCTTGCGTGTGATCTTAGCAACGCCACGAACGAAGATGTCTGCTCTAGCGATTTTGGCGCCCTAACTTCAGGTATCACACAGAGGGAATTGTTGCTTTGAGTTTGGACACTCGTTTAACCTGTTCGCAGTGTGACAGAAGATTTAACAGGGCGATAAGTGTTTCGTAAAGCTTTATTTCGCTTAAGGCATAATAAAACATCGTGTGGAAAAACGGGCACACAAAGAGGTACATTATAACACCTACTTCTTTTCATATTGGCTTGAACAAATGGTTTTTGTTTATCTCGTATACATAACCTATTTTTTTAACAATACATTTATTTGGACATTAACGTTTATCAGTAGGATATTTTGTGGTTTAATTTAATTCTTCTGTCGTGCTTCGTGTTAATGTTAAATTTTCGAGTTTTTATTGGGAACGTAGTCGGTGTAAAGGAACGATACTTGTTTGCGCGGACTTCTAACCTTTAAATCGTAATGTTATTTATCAACCATCGAATTCGAATTTGTTTATCGTCTTTTTTAATTTCACGTGTATGTTGTATACGTAAATCGCGTTTCTAAAATTAAATTTGTATATCGTGTTATAAAAATTACTTAACAAGTGATAACATTTATACATATATTTACAGTGATATGAAGAAGGTAAAGCTGTGACAGTGGGAATTAAACATAAAAATAGCCCCGGTGACGACAGGAATATCTAACCTTATGCCCTCAGCTACCGGTGTGTACTAAATGTATTGTAAATATATAAATATTTACTTGTTTAATTGGGGTACTGTTTTGCATATAATTTTTTGTACTCGATTAACTGCCTAATTTATGTCGGCAAGGGTTATAAAGTTGATCGGATTAAGCCTTGAGAAGTATTGGACTTGACATTTATATTTGTTCAAGTTAAATAACAATTGATTGTATAATGAATACCAAAGGTGTAACACAAATATATGACCTTTAAATAATGAATATGGCACATGCGTATTGCAGGAACTGTGAGGCAAAATAGATAAAGTACTTTGGATTTGTGTGGATGAAATTACGTCAAACATCCTTCCAGAAGAACTGCATAATTGAAGTCCTCTTTGAAAATAGTAGAATAGATTAAAACATGCAATGAAGTTCCCAAGAAATATTCAGTCGCTGTTGCTGCAAGAAAAGGTGTGCGCTTTCAGAGAATTTCAGAAGAATGCACAAATCTTAGAAGGTGCAGTTATACGAGCCGTTATGCAGGCTCTGTAAGATAAATAATAGAACGTTAAATTTATTTTTTTAAAATTACTACAAAATATTGCATAATAATTATTATAATTTTATGTAATTTAATACGGAACTATGTTTAAAAGATTTTCATTCGTTATGTTCACGGAAAACAATAAAATTCTGTTTTCTTTGCGAGATATGACTGTACAGTTAACAATTTTTCAAGATATTCATTTATGGTTGGTCTGTGCCTCTGCTTAATATTATTAATCAGTTTCTGTTGTTCAAGAACTAATGCTTACTCAAGGCAATTGGAAAGAGTATATATACAAACGGTACCAACCAAAAATGGTTTTTCCCACTGCTTGTTATGAAGCAATTATGTTAATATCTTATGATTTAGCTACACATTAACCACACACAGCAGGTATACGTATGACCTGTGAAATGCTGATACTGACTATTGTCATTGTTCTTTTTGTTAACACATTTAGAATATTATTTATCCTTTGAAACATTTTTCAGGAGGAACCAACCCTATAGGGCAGAAGGGTGGGCCGACTATGCCCAGTAATGAAGAATGCGGAATTCGAGATGTTTGGGGTCATAATCTCGAAGAAGAGTTCCGTACAATTCGGCAAGTCGTACAGCAGTATCAGTATATTGCAATGGACACGGAATTTCCTGGAGTAGTTGCTAGGCCTATTGGTAAGATACGACAAGATGAAACTTTCGTAAAACAAAGAGAGTTCGTAAAATAAAATACTATTGTCTTTTTTTTATTATAGGAGAATTCAGGACTAGCGCTGATTATCAGTACCAATTATTACGATGTAACGTAGATCTCTTGCGGATAATACAACTCGGTCTTACATTTCTCGACGAATCGGGAAATACACCTGGTGGTAGTTATACGACGTGGCAATTTAATTTCAAATTTAATTTACAGTAAGTTTTACTTGGCTCGGTATAAAATAATACAAAGGTATGAAACGTAATAATGTATTAAATGATTTTCTAGGGAAGACATGTATGCACAGGATAGTATAGACATGTTGCAAAACAGTGGTATACAGTTCAAAAAACACGAGGAAGAAGGTATCGATCCATTAGATTTTGCCGAACTATTGATGACATCAGGAATTGTTCTTGTCGACGACATAAAATGGCTATCTTTTCATTCTGGTTACGATTTTGGTTACCTATTGAAACTTCTTACAGATCAAAATTTACCACAGGAAGAAAGTGAATTCTTTGAACTTCTTAGGATATACTTTCCAACAATATACGATGTAAAAGTATGTTTTTTTTTATAAACATCTCAAGTATTGTCTTGCATAAATGTTTGTTGTAATAAAAACTATATTTCTGATTTTGATGTATAATATTCTGTTCACAGTATTTAATGAAATCTTGCAAAAATTTGAAAGGAGGCCTACAAGAGGTAGCGGAACAATTGGAAAT
The DNA here is from genome assembly GCA_019453375.1 of Ctenoplectra terminalis. Classification (NCBI taxonomy): domain Eukaryota; kingdom Metazoa; phylum Arthropoda; class Insecta; order Hymenoptera; family Apidae; genus Ctenoplectra; species Ctenoplectra terminalis. The sequence goes on along the minus strand of SMSQ01025861.1, from coordinate 162,783 downwards.
TCAAAGAGTTGGGCCGCAACATCAAGCTGGATCTGATTCGTTACTTACGGGAATGGTTTTCTTTAAAATGCGAGAGGTAAATGGAATGTTTCGAGTAAAAATTAATACGCTAAAAAATTGTGTTAAAAATGTAAAATAAATTACTTTTGTTCCAGATGTTTTTCGAGGATAATATTGATGATGCGAAATACTGTGGACATTTATATGGTTTGGGAACATCATTTGTCGTAAACGGTTCAGGCGGATACCTAGACAGTAATGGAGATAATTCTTCGTCTTCGTAATGTTAACAACTATCACATCTCAGTCGGAACAGATTATTTCATTACAAATAAAATGTTATAAATAATGTTTCACTTAATGATCAAGCGTATAGTTCATATCCACAATATTACATTCAAATCACTGCTGTAGATTATAAAATATCACTAATTGAAAATGAAACTATAGGTACATTTTTTCATAATTGTGCATTTTTTGTATCCTCGAATTTTGAGTCTTTCGTAGGTTTCTTCTGTGATACGTGCTATTAATCGAAAATATTTACAATACTGTGCAACATAAAATATGTAATATAGTTTCTTTACAAGCGTTTGTGACAATATTGGTATACAAGATACAATTGCAGTACAAAAGAAAAAAAAAAGGAAATAAATCTACTTTTAAGATTTTTGCAAAAACTCTATTGGGATATGAAAGGTTGGCTAAGCATTACAAAAAGAAAAAAAAAGAAAAAAGAAAAAAAAAAAAATTAAGGGAAAGTAAATGCAAAGTTGCATTGTTTAAGTACATCTATCAGTGTTCATATGTACATTTATCATACATTGCATTTATAGATCAGTACATTTTAAGCCTGATAATTTCTTATATTTAGTGTTTTAATAAATATTCGTGAAAATCACATTTTGTGCAATTTTAGACCAACTGGATAAAATATTAACGCGTAGCATTTGAGAGTGAGGGAGAGAGAGAGAGAGAAAGAGAGAAAGAGAGAAAAAAAGAATCCTATAATTCTCTAATAATTAATTCTATTTTGTAGAGAATATAATTAGCAAAAAAAAAAAAAAATTTTTTTTATTTTCCAAATAGTATTTCCTATACATACCACGTATGTTTTATTGTGAAACGCATTAGTTACGAGACTAAAGGTAGAACGATTTTTTTTTGCCACACTTTAAAAGTGAACATCGCAAAATACATTTCTTTTGTAAATAACACATCGTTCCAGAAATACAATAAACATCTTACTTAAAAACTTGGTGATTTTTAATATCGACTGCACGACAAAACAAAATCGAACGAAAAAATATTCCGAGTTATTCGATAAATAATAAATGTACACCCAATTGTATACCATTTAAAGGGCATTTCTTGTCTTCGCGAAAGTAGGGCACTAGCCCTACGTTCGTTTTATTCGTTTAAGTTTCAACGTTACCTTATCCACCTGTAGTAAGGAGATAAACGCGTTATCACGATATAACTGATATCAGTACCGTTATCACTGCTCGTTTCGTGAAACCAAGCTCAGTTTCTTTCAGTAAATTAAACAAATCGGTTCATTTACCTCGTTAAAAATGCGGAACGAGCCCAGTCTCGGCCGCGTTTTTCCTTTTCCAAAGTCAACTGTTTTCTGGTGCTTCATCCTTTTACTGACCAATCGGATATCGGCCCAAACTGAAAAAGAAACGTTCGAGGATGCGTTTGGATTGCGCGAGACCCACTTATTGGAAAGCAAAGAAAGTAATAAAAGTAACGAACATGTATCGCAAAACGAATCTCTGCGACCTTTATCCGAAATAGAAGACTTGAACGAGAATGAAAGTGACCACGATGACAACCACAAGGGCGAAGTTCCACCGAGTATCGACGACGTTCCTAAGGGAAAAGATGGAACCAAGAAAGAAATCACATTTTCTCATGGTATCTCCGGTAAAATGGCCGGAGAAAAGAGTGAAAAATATGTGAGATACGGTGAGTATTTCGATATCAATGGGCGTGACCATTAATTTTCTTTCTAGTTCGCTTGTACGTGTAATCGTTAAAAGGTTTCGATTATTATTAAATTCTAAAAAATTTTTTCTATCTTCGTATCTTTTTTCTTTTTCCTTTTTTTTTTTTTTCGAAAGTATCATTGAGCGATAAACGTAACTTCGATGTTATTATAAAGTATAATATTATAGTACACCACGTCGTATAACAATGGTCAAGTTGGTTATTCGCAAGAGATCTACGTCACATCGTAACAATTGATTCTGATAATCAACGCGTGTCATAAATTCGTTTGTAGTAGAAAAAAATGTATATATAGTATTTTATTTCACGAACGATTGTATAGTTCAACTAACGAATCACATCTTATCTGTTTTATCAGTTACTCACTCTCACATGAATCGAAGATGAATCATTGGATTCGTATCGTCATGGTTTTCGTAACAAGTTCTTCAATTTACCTTCCACATCCGATATCACAACTAAAGTTATTTCTTTCGTTTCTACATTTCGTTTAATCCCAATGATTCCACTATCGTTTGTGTAAACATATTTTGTTTGTCAATTTTGTTAGCGAACGTGTAGTCGTAACATTAATAGAAAATAACAAATATTTTCCTATAAAATGATACATAAAAAAAAAAAGAAAATTCTAACATTCACCTAATTATTGCACATCTAAAAATGAATCGAAACATTGAAATATCGGAACTCATGTTGTCTTTGTAGATTCTGATTTACCAGAGGCAGACAGGTACGCGCCTCGTTCACAGGATTCAGTTACGGATTATGTCATATCGGAGGCTAGACTGAGAGAAATCCGATCGAAGTTTATGTATTGGTACTTCGACAAAGGTGGTGACAACGACGAAGGCGACTATCAAAAGGAAATCCAAGCGTCGACCCCGCAAACGCATAAAAATCTAAATTTTCAATTACCCTTCTACGGGTTCAGATTCAATTACACCAGAGTACGTTGTTATTTGTAATTGATTTATCATACGACCCACAACTGTTGGCTAATCTAATCTGACGGTATTAAAAGAGTCTCGATCATCTTTTCAAACGATACGTCATATTGTAGGTGTCCATGAACGGTTTCTTAGAATTTAGCGATCCTCCGGTGCATTACACCTATCATCTCGTCTTTCCGGTTAAAGATTGGCCGAAGAAGAACGATCCCAGTTTCATAGGTATATTTTTCAGCAAATGTCGGATAGGAGAAGTACGACCAACCGACATAGATCAGAGAAAACCGGGTGTATACTTTAGGTTGGTTAAAAATGATTATAAGATACAGAGAAATTTAATTACGAAAATGAAATTACGATTTAATACTAGAAATATTTCGTACAACGTTGGAACTTATCACGAAAACGAATTACAGGCTTGAAAGAGATTTACAAAGAAGGAGAGATCAATTCGGCGTAGAAATGCGCGAACGTCTTAAATGGGACATCCGCGAAGGAATTATTGGTACCGAGTCTTTCGATCCGAAACATGCAATCATAGTCACATGGAAAAACATGTCTTTCAGCGGCGGTATCGACAATTCCCTTTACAAAACCAACACCTTTCAAATGGTCCTGGCCACCGACGAAGTGAACACCTACGCGATGTTTAATTACCTGGATATTCAATGGACCAGTCACACGGAAGCTGGTGGTGACCCCACGGGTGGAGAAGGTGGAGTTCCAGCGTTTGTAAGTTCATCGATATTAATTTTTCTACTTTATACCAATCATACTGCACGTGTAGAATTATAACAGAATTTAATTAATTTTATAGCAAACAAACTCGCTAATTTGATCTTTTATCATCTTTGTTACATTTTGGAATTGACATCGGCATGAGAATTTCACTATTTATTCGACATCGCGAACGTTCACTGATTTATTATTCGTCAATGACACGCTTCGATATTAACCCTTTGCACTCGAGAGGTGAGTCTCACTCACCACAAAGAAATAAAAATGATAAGTATTCTAAAAAATATCTAACGTAAGAATCTTCACCTATATTTATCACAGAAAATTACGAAAAATTCGCTAAACTGAATCGTCGTGATTTTTGGAATTTATAGAATTTCTAAGAGAAATTACAAACCGGTCATTTTGACCGCTTTGGTAGTTTTAGTGTTAACGCAGCGACTCGAATCGCGTATAACATAATTATTTTATTTCAACTTTTCGTGTATCTTTACATCATACAAGACTTAACATCGAATCTTAAGCTTGATAACTTTGATTCGTGCAATATTTCAGAAAGCACTCGTCAAAATCCATTCTCCGTTCCTCGAGACAAGTATCGTAAAAACGTGTCTTTCGAGCGCAAAGGGTTAAAATCAAACTCGAAAGTTACCGAAAGAAAAGCTCGCTAGGACCTTGTTAATTCATCACGGTCGATGGTACTTCGTGATTAATCGACACGACCTTATCGTATATCATAACTTAAGTTTCTAATTGGGTTTAGGTCGGTTTTAATGCCGGAAACGGTACACAGAGCTACGAATACAAGCCCTACTCTCAAAAGTCGACGATTCGCGATTTAACCGGAAGGGGTTGGGCGAACGGTTTCCCAGGACGTCATATGTTTAGGATAGACGAAAAAATATTGTGTGGAACTTGCAACAAGGACATCGGTAAGATTGAACAACGTGTAAGGAATTATTAAACATGATGTCGTTACTGTATAAAATGATACGTGTTGCAGCTGGAACTAATTTGCCTCTCGTATTCGCGCCTGAAAGCGGAAACATGTTAGGCGGTACCATCGTGAACATTACCGGTCCGTGTTTTAAGGAGACCGAAAAAATTCGGTGTATGTTCGAAACTGAATGGGTGTTAGGCACTGTGATCAACAGAAACCGTGCAATTTGCGTCCAGCCATTCGTGAAGGCGCAAGGATACATTCGATTCGCAATCAGTATTGGCGATAGTAAAATTTACAATTGGAAAGGGAAATATTTCATTGGTAAGATGGTAACATAATTATTATATTCATTTATTATACACTGTTTGGGATGTAACGTGAAAGTCTACTGTTTTAATCCTCTACTGCGGCAATTTATGTATTTGATAGAGCGATTGTGAAAGAATTAAAGTTTATGGTATTTTTCAATTGAAATTTTATTCTCAACGGTAATTCTTAAAAGTAATATATATATATATATATATATATCTTTTGCATAAACTTTTATTACAGTTCAATAAAATAGAGTTAAATAAAATTTTTGATCTTAACGAGTTAATATTAATTATATCAATTTTTTTTACAGAGACCCCAGCCACAGCGGCCGAGAAGATTTTCGTATCAAATTCAGTTCACGAGGCAAATCCTGCCGAAATAAAAATTACTTGGGATCGATACAATTTGACGAATAATTTAAACGCTGGAGTACAAATATCTTTGTGGGGATACCGCGAAACGAAAACTACACCTGAATTCGAATATATCCTTACTTTGGAGGTTGGTTAAAAAATGATTCGTACACAACGCAATACATAGAATGTAATTATGTAATCTATAAAAAAAGAAATTATTTTATAATTGAAAAATTTCAGAGAGCGTACACAAACACGGGCTACTACTTCATCAGACCAGCATCGTACCGCGACGAGAACAACCCCTTCCAGCAAGATATGACTTTTGGATTTCTTCAGCTTAATTTAACGGAACCGTATTCACAAACTGGTCTCAATATCACACCGTATGTAAATAACGCGTAAAAAAAGAATTGTGTTTAAAAATTATACGAATTTTAATACGAAATCATTAAAAATGATTGTAGGAGTCTGTGGAGTAGACCGATTCCATTAGGCTGGTACTTCGGCCCGCAATGGGAAAGATTCTATGGATCGAAATGGCCTCAACGACTTTGCGACAAGTGGATCATGAATGACAGATACTTAAAGAATTTTGCGGCAGAAGTATCCATATGTCCGTGCACATTGAAGCACGCGTTAAACGATAAAGGTCGTTTCCTTCCTGATTACGATTGCGATAAGGACGCGAATTTGGATTGCATGTACAATCAGCATGCGCATCATTGTGTGAGAACAGGAGCGCCCAAGTAAGTGACATTTCTATCGCTGTTTCAGTTTTCAAAGTTTCTAGCATTTAGCGAAGAGTTATTGACCGAGGAGAACTAACTTATGGCGATAAGAAAATTTGAGACATTGAAAAAATTTCAATGAGCTATAAATAGATTGTAATCACTCCTACAATCGGAAAAGAAATTTTTCTCTGTTCAAGTCACTCCATCTATTACAGATCAGATTCTAAGTGAATCTTTTATAATTTTTATATGCATTAACTTTTATCGTACACGATTCAAGATTTTTGAATTAAAAATTCGATGATTCAAATTTATTTTCAACCTACATATATGCGAATGTAATCTAAATTTCAGCATGGATGGTTCCGAACAGCAATGTTGTTACGATAAAAATGGCTTCCTGATGCTTACGTACGATCAGCAATGGGGTTCTAGGCCACACAGGTCTCACAACTTGGGCTACTATCCTTGGGACGAGGCGAACAAGGTCCCAACTCTTTCCCATTGGTACCACGATGTAATACCATTCTACACGTGCTGCATGTGGCAAGAGGAACATGCAGTCGGTTGTGAAACGTTCAGATTTGAAAGACGACCAAGCCAAGATTGCATCGCTTATCAGTCGCCAGCCGTGGCGACAGTGTTCGGTGATCCCCATGTCGTTACGTTCGATGGTTTGGAGTATACGTTTAATGGAAAAGGAGAGTTTGTTCTGGTTCGTGTAAATAATCTGAAAGATAAGCTTGACGTTCAAGGTAGATTTGAACAATTACCAAATAACATATACGGTGAAGTTAGAGCTACGCAACTGACATCCATAGTAGGTAAAGTATAGCACATAATAAGATAATAGAAATGTAACAATTCCTATTAAGATAAAAAATTATATTTTTATTTATTTTTTGTTTTTTTTGTTTTTTTTTTCTTTTCTTTTCTTTTCTTTTCTTTTTCTATCTTTTTTTTTTTATATATAGCAAGAGGAAACAACTCCGCAATCATCGAAGTTCGAGTAAGACCCAAACACTCGCAGTGGAGGTATCGCCTCGACGTTTTCGCGAATAATGATCGAGTGTACTTCGACAGACCGGCTTTGAAGTTCCAACACTTCACCGGCGTGATGGTTTACACGCCCACGTACATTTTAAATCAGAGCGAAGTGATCATCATGTTCGACACTGGTGCTGGTGTCGAAGTGGTCGAAAACGAAGGATTCATGACAGCTAGAGTTTATCTACCTTGGTCGTATTTGGTAAATTTTATATTGCTTTGAGCATCGAATTAATCGAGTGAAATTAGATCTTGATCGAATTAAAACAAATTTATTTATTTTAGAACAAAACCAAAGGACTGTTTGGCAAATGGAACTTCGATGTCACCGACGATTTGATAACTCCTGATGGCAGACAAATGTCCGCGACCAACTTGAACCACTTTGAGGCGGTTCACAAAGACTTTGCGATCGACTGGATGTTGGAGGACAAAGAAGACGATCTAAAAGGAGGTGCTTTGTTCACCAGGGATTTCGGTAGAACCGCAAGTTATTACGCCAATAGAACCTTCGAGCCTGAGTGGCGAAAGACGCCTGCAGAGATACTGCCTGATAACAGGTAACTATCGTTTCGTTTATAGCATTGAGTAAATATTAAACTAACTATAACAAAAAAAAAAAAAAAAAAAAAAAAAAAAAATTATT
>SMSQ01025861.1:141088-153917 GCA_019453375.1 Ctenoplectra terminalis | reverse complement strand
TTTTTTTTTACGATCCTTTGAGAATCTCAAATTCCACGATCGCATTTCACACATCGAAAACGATAATCCATCAATGGTATCACAAACGGTCTCCGCACGCTCGAAGAGAAAAATAAAAATTCTTTGGTATTACACAAATATAGGTCAGATCGAGTATGCACAGCGTACAGCATGGACAACAATGGGTATTATTTGCGCCGTGCTCATTCCTGTAGCAGGATGTGTCGCCTGCGCCTTTCTTTATATACGAAAGAATCAATCGCAGGGAACTTCCGTGAAATCGTGGCGTTATTCCGAGCGCGGGTCTGGCATTGACAATGATTCCACATTGTCGAAACACGCCACACCGTTAAAAACATACGATAGACCAATTTCACCCGTTAGCGATACTAGTACTGTCCCGAGTACGATTAAAAAACCTCATTCCTATGATAAAGTTTATCGTACAAATGAGCCTTTGCCGAACCAACCGGACGTCGATTTCGAAAACAAAGATTGGGATTTGAAAGAACCCAATTCCCCGACAGATTCGGAAAAAAGTATGACGGAATCAATTAGAAAAGCTGGTAGTCCTACTAAAGAGAGTGATGTGTGAAATAATGGAAAAAGCATCGTTAAGCGTCGATAGTGTCAAATTCGCGTGCACATTTTAAAGTAACTTTCATACAAGCATACTTTACATTACAGATATTCATCATTGAACCACTTGGAAGTATTTCTTCCATGACAGATATTTATGAATCTTTATATTTTCGATCTTTATGATTTCGAATTGAATATCATTCGAATATCATTTGCACGGAAAAATAAATTCACCCGTCGGTAAAGGAATTAAATTTCATTATCGAATATTAATAAGAGGATTTAATGTGTATACATATATGCTGTTTTTGCTGTGGAATAGAAATGTTCTCCATTTACAGAACGATACATTATATTATTAAATCGCAAATGAGCTTCATATTTTTATGAACCGTAATGCACGTTATCAATTTTTGAGCGCATTAAAATGCAATATCAAACTTTGTGTTTTCAATAATGAAGTTTAATGTAACGTGATTGTATAGAATAATTCGTAATTAATGTAAAAATACGTTCTAATAAATTTTTCTACACCTTTAAATATTCAGGAAATTTCTATTCCACATGCATTTGCTATACACTTGACGAAACATTTGAAAAATCAATTAGTCTTCACAGTGGAATGGAAATTTCCACCAAAAATATATATTTTTCTATTATTTTTTTCCTTTTACCTTTATCCTTTGTTTCTCCTTCTTTTTTTTTTTTTTTTTTTTTTTTTTTTTTTTTTTTTTTTTATGATTATATTAATTACTAATTTTTTTTCACTGTACGATTATCAAAGAAACGCTTATTTCTAATTTATATTAATGGTATAAATTTCATTGAAAATCACAGGTCAACAAGAATATAGTTCTCGTCAAGCGGGTATTACAACTGGTATAGTACTTGCTTGCCTAATTCCAGTTATACTGCTAATTGTTTTTGTGGCATTCAGACTTCTAAAAAAACAAAAAGAAGAAAGAGAACGCGAGGAAGCATTGCAGAGGTATTGTAATTAATATTATTAATCACAGATGACAATTCGATGCAATTTATATTTAACCGAATATTAATTAAAATCATTTTTCCACAGAACAAGAAATACAGAGCTCAAAAGATTAGAGAGAATTAAAGAAGACGAAGTGAGTCCTTCGTATTCAAGTAAACCGACAGACATCTATTAAGTAATAGACATAATTTTTTTTAGAAATTTCTTTTTATAACTGGTCTCACATCATTACACATTATATGCCTATCATTTATTCATTTCAGGACATAATCATATTTATTTAAAAAAAGTATTTATAGCATGTAATAACTCTGATGTGACTACCTTTGTAGTTAATCTAAACATACATAATTAATTCATAAGCATTTATTTAATAATAGAAACGAACTATATTTGTTCAACCTACGTTTTATGACATAAATTCTATGTACAAGGTAGAAAATATTTTTTATAATATTACTTTACATTAATGACGTATAATTCAATATTTGATACATAATTAAAATTTTGTACAATCAACAAAATGTATGAACGAACTGTAAAATATAATTGTGTAAAATCTGACAGAAAATTACAATTTAAATCCTATATTTAATTATTCCATCCTACTTGTACTTCCAAAGATATTGCAATTTTATTTCGTCGCTTTAACTGTTAAATCAACGCGATAATTTTGATGTTTGAAAATTCTTTCGTACATCTACATATAAATTAAAATCATGCCGACGCAAATACTAACATTAAAACTACCAGCGATTTAATTATACTTTCTCTGTAACAAAAAAACGAAAGTATATTAAAAAAAAATATAATACGAGGCAAAGATTGGATTCGAATCTTTTGCAAAAAAATCATAAAAAATTTTCCAAAATGTGTCACGGTAGATTGATAAAATTCTTATTAGAAATTATACATTGGTCCTTTTATAATAGTACTCTGGTAGCTTTAGGGTTAAGAAAATACACGTACAGAAAAATGTTGGATCTCGTAAAATCTGGTTTTAAAAATACCTTTCAGCCGATACGGTGACACGCGCGGTTAACTTCACCTCGTAGAATGGACATTGCCCCCTCGTAACGAAAGTGGGTAACTACGTTACGAGTTACCGACTGTTCGACATCTCGTGTCGCGTTACTCGGACAGAGTAGTAATTCTACTACTCCGTTATCCAGTGATTAAACTATTTATGTTAGACTTCCTGCTTCGGGTGTTCAGGATGCGTGCTTTTCCGTCGTTGTTCCTAAGTAACTGTAATTACGTGAATTTACTTGGTTCACAGCAAGCGTTTAGAGATATAACAGTGATTCATTGAAACACAAACGAGTGCCGGTGTTCGAGGAGGTTGGTGTGCACAAATTCACATACAGAATTGATCGCGTTCGAGCCAGTATCTCAAAGCAGTTTGAGCAATGGATTTAACTGGATGACAGTCGGGATAAAAAGTAGCGGTGGCAGAGGTACGTGTTCGTAGACATTTGGTTGTTACACCGTAACTCTTGCGACATCGTTAAACCGTGCTGTTGTTTTCATTAATCCGATTCTATTCCGACAAATCGTATTAACCTATCTCTTTTCTTTTCCTTCGGTGTCAGAATCCCGCGTGTCAAGTAATTTGACTCGTCAAAATATTTATGACGTAACATTTCTGAGTATTCAATTCGCGTTGCGAATGTGGTAGCAAGTAGGAATAAAAAAAAAAAAAAATATAATGAAATAAAACAAATACTTTTTTAATGTTTTATGTAAATATTTATACTCGCACAATTTTTACGCACGTAAAACAAGACCAATGTGGAACAGTTTCAAAAATACAGCCATCATGTATATTGGGTTGTCCGGAAAGTTGGTGCCGATTTTTAAGGAAAATTCAAACACGACACGTTTAAATTTCCTTATACATTTATTAAATTATTTATGTTCCATTTTGTTCTATAACTTTTCTCCGTCTTTCGCGTAACTTGTATATCACATCTTTCCAAAAATTCTTAGGTTTTTCGGCAGAAAACTTTTCCATGTTTAACGCTGGAACTACCGTGCCGGTCAAAACGACTGGTTCGTAATTTGTCGTAGAAATTTTATAAATTTACAGTAGCGTATTTTCAGGGATTTTCTATAATTTTTTAAACAAAATATGGACAAAGAATTATTACCACTAATATTCTTTTCTTTCTTTGGTACAATTAAGTCTATTTTAATCGTCGGCGGTTCTACTGTTAATGGCGTATAAAACTAACGAAAATGAATGTATCCTAACTAAACTTTTATCTAAAGATGCCTCGAGTGTCACTCTTTAGAATATGTACGCGTGTCGTTTGTTTTCATTCATTCCGAAATATTCAGACCTGTTCTAATGGCACCTACCGAAAATCGGCACCAACTTTCCGGACAACCCAATGCCAACAGAGTTGAATAAAATTTGATTCGACTAAAGTATGATGAATGAGAATAAGAAATAAAATGTTACGAACCGGTAATGAATATTCGAATCGAATAGGTATTTGCATAATTTATTCGGATCAACAATTTATTCACGTGTACATAAAAGTACTTACAAAAAGTGAAACTGAAAATAAACCATTATACGCGTTAGTACTTGAATAAATAACTATTATTCGGATAAATAGAGAGAAAATAACTTCTTATGGATAATAAATAATTGTTACGAATATTCGACTAAAAAGAATTTATTGGAACAATTATTTTACGTTAGTATTTATTCGAAACTATTCGAATAATGCCCAATGTTGTGTACCGATGCTCGTAATTTATTTTGCACGAAATAATGAAAGATACAGAATTGTTCGATTACTCTATAATTTGAATGTGTAGCTTGTTTAATCGCTACATTAATTCCACGTTTTTATTTGTAGATTTCGGCATTATCACGATAAAACTTATTCGTTAATCATTCTACGAATTGGGAAATATGTCTGCCATATTACAATGGCTCGATCATGGCTAGGATGTTTATTCGGCATTTTAGTACCATCGGCAGTCTTTTACCTGTATTTATTATTGAACGGTAATGTTTGTGTTATTATTACACTGCTTCTTGATATTGACGTGAAGTGTATATTATAGTTCCTTCCGCTGAAATCGGTTCCTTCAAAATTGATGGCAAATCAGGCTCGCTGTCCATGGACGTTGAAAAAGCGAGTTTACACGTGGATCAGCTTATCGTTGAAAAGTTACATTTAGAAAGTAAACGTAACGAGGTAAATGTTTAACAGCAGGCTCTTAATCTATTTGTTTTTGAGTTCTTTCATATTTAACTTTTCATTATAAAACATTGTTTTAAATGTATTTGTAGCGTGTACTACAGGATCAGGAAAAACAAACGGATAAGTTTAAAATTAGGTCTACATATACTATTGATCGATTATTTCTTTTTTTTTTGTTATTGTGTAAAAGTGAGTCATGCTTTAACCCTCTATGAAACTGTGTGACTTAAAAGTTACAAATTGATGTATCTATATTTTAAAAAATTAATTTTCTTCAGTTATCACTGCAGTATTCAATTTGATCACTGTATTACTGAGGATCCATTTACGGTAATTATTAGTTAAAATATTTTCAAATCAAAGTGAAAAACTGTAATCCAATAAGCAGACAAAATTCGGGCTATAGAGGGTTAAGTCATTTTTAATTTCCAACTTAACGAACTATTTTTACGCTTTAAGTTGATTCTTTTGTTTTAATATAACCGTTATGTGATATATTTGTTATACAAAACAAAATAAAAGACACGTGCGAATAGGTTGTTCAGCCTTCCTTTTTAATTACGATTAATTAATGACGACGTTTGTGACGCTTTTAATTAGGATGTATGTTCGTCATATAAAGTACGAGAATATCCAGCATCTCGTTATTTCATCAGTTTTTAGTACTCGAGTAAAAAAGTTGCAATATTATATTCCAGCTTATGTTAATCCATATCAGTTGAAAAAAAAAGAAATTCAAATATAACACATCTTCTCGTATCATTCAAAATTTCAATGTACGATTAAGAATTACTGTACGTAGTTTCCGTTTGAAAAAGAAAAACGTTCTGCCAGAAAAAAGATTCAGGTATCGAAACATTGAAGGTCAGAAATCTGTTTTAAGGTAAAATGCGAGACCGTGCACATTGCAATGGTGTGCGCTGGATACAACTCGACGTTCGCTCTGGTGACAGTAGTAAAATCCGTTTTATTCTACCGCACTAAACCTTTGCACTTTCATTTACTCGTTGACGAAATTGCAAAGAGGACTTTGACAACTGTGTTTCGAACATGGGATTTACCGTATGGTTAGTAGAACTTAATCGCGGCCAATATTCTCATCCGTTTCTTAAATTGAAAAACAAATTAATTTATTAGAATAATCTTCCTGGTAATTTTTATCTCAGTAATAATCTAAAATTATTTTACAGATTGTATTAAAGCAGAAAATAAAAATTAATCTTTATTATTAGAAAAGCAATTGGAAGATTGTGCCTGGTAATATTATTTTCCGAATGGTATCGACAAAAATTTAATCATGTATCTCTTTACGCAAAAAGAGAAATATCAACAATGTTAAAATTCTAACGATAATTTTCGTCGTTTTTAGTTCTTACATTTTTCAACGGAATGCTCCTTCCAACGTAAATGTAACGGTTAAATTAGGTCACGCATTCATTAAACCCTACGTACCATCATAAAATGAAATCCTATCCGATTTTTTTAACTGTTCTTAATTTAAAGTACTGAATTAAACCTATTTCTCTCCCATGGATGAACGTGACCCATCTAAGTTCATTAACAATGAACGTCGCGTTAAAAGTGTCGAATACTCGTTAACCTGGTTATAGCAACAGTCGTGCAGCGAAATAAATTTAAATGACGCATTAACACTAGAGTTACCATAGTGGTCGAAATGATCAATTCGTAATTTTTCATAGAGATTCTATAAATTTACTATGGTAGCTTTTAAAGAGCTTTTAAAGAACTTTTTTCAAATATTCTGTTAAAAGTATTGATGAAAATTTATTTTTCCTGCATTATGTATTATTTCGTATACCGTTAATTTTTATTTCTTCGGTACGAGTACATATATTTTATCTCTTATGCCATTAGCCGAGTACTTGGGGACCATTTTCAATATTCTCGCTTAAAATACTTTATCTTTCCGGTAGAAGATTCTAATAACCAGTTACATGATTTTCTTATCCACGTTTCTTTCGAGTTTAGAATTTTGTTATTAGGAAATTGTTAAAACTGGACGATAAAGATAGAAATACTATATAGAATATATAGAAAATATATTATGTAGAAAACTATATTGATATACAGTTAGTCGCAAAAGTATTCTGTTCCTTTAGGCGGGAAGCGAATTTTGTATACAATTAGTTTGCAAATAAAGAACAAAATAATCTGTTTCTCATGAACATTTAACAACTTATTTTCCAATGGCGTGCAACAGTTTTTAAATAAATCACAATGTATCGAAGAAAAAAAAAAGATATTTTATAGATGTAACATCGATACCTAAGATGATAGGATACTTTTGTGATCATCTGTAAAGATGATCCCCTTGACCTCAAATGAAGAATACAACTCGTCACGGTAATTTCAGGGCGAAATGAATAATGACGAGTTTCATTCGTCGCGACAATCGAATTACTTTGTATTACAGTTAAATTGCATAAATTTCTTTATTTTAGAATAACGAAACTTGTTTTAACTTAAGACACTTCTTACACCAGCGTGTGAAAAAAAATTAAATCGGATCCAGATGAAAAATAATTTTAATTAAATCGTAGGGGTTAATTAAAATTAAAAAGGGGTTATTAAATAAGGGGGTTAATTAAAATTAAAAAGTGGTTACTAAATCAAGGAGTTAATCTTCGATAGTTCCAGTGTCAATTCAAAGTTGATACCATTTAAGGAGCGGATGAGAGTTTACAGACGCACAATTTTTAAACGCGATTAACCTTCTTCGAGCTTACTCATCCATTTCAACAATCTCGTTGGTTCCAGTGAACTTAACGTATTACAAGGCAGAGAAATGGGTGCCGAAGGTGTCCTGGATACCGAACAAGCATTACTCAGGCGTTTACGGTCTTCTGAAATTAATTCTGCCGGATGCGATGCGAGAAGATAAAGTGCTTGTATTCGACACCGATGTGACCGTGTTGAACGACGTTAGTTTGCTTTGGCAAATGTTCGAGAAGTTCGCGAACGATCAGGCCCTAGGGTTGACGGAAAATCAGAGTCATTGGTACATAAAGGCATTGTCTTACGGTCAACGGCCATGGCCAGCTCTGGGACGAGGCTTTAACACCGGCGTGATGCTAATGCACTTGCAACAACTCCGTAACAGAAAATTTATGAGCTTGTGGGAAGCTGTTACCAAGCGTGTGCTGGCACATATACCAGAAACAAGTTTAGCCGATCAGGATATAATAAATGCTGTTATCAAAGAGCATCCTTCTATCGTATATAAAATAGAGTGCACGTGGAACATTCAGTTGAGCGATCACACGATCAGCGATCAGTGTTATCGAGATACTAGTCAAATAAGCGTACGTATATTACAGAACGTTGTTGAGAAACATTTTCGATCGTGTTATTTTTAAAAGGTTCTTCATCGGTTGTTAAACGGGCTCCTTATTGTAGATTGTTCATTGGAATTCTCCTCGCAAGCAAGATGTATATAATAAGCATATCAACGAGTTTCGCAAATTGCACAAGGTCTTCCTCGAAATGGATGGAAACTTGTTACGTAGACGCTTATTCGGTTGTGATAAACATGAAACTGTATCGCAAGTAAGTAGTTTTAATTTTTTTTTCTTTTTAATTAGGGCAGAGAATAATTAGGAACGAAAGCTTTGTTTTTATCCGTACATTGTTAATGGGTCACAAGTTGGAGATTATTCTGTGGTAAAATCGTTTGCGTATTAAGTTTCCCAGTTTATTTTTCGTACAGAGATTTATGTCTTCACGTTTGTCACTGCAAGGCTTTTATTAGACTCTGCTTTCACAATTGCTCGTTTAGCGTTTGGTTCTTTGTTTCAGCACCAAATGTTCTCTTGTTTAAAACACTGGTCAGTTATGTGTCTATCCTTTCTAGTAAATCCACAAACAGAGTCGGAATGAATTACATCTCTTGGTACTTTGCTTTCGCCCTGCTTTTTCAACTTTTATAAGGAATTTTTTGTCGCAGAAGCACATGTGCTGTAACATTAATTGCAGGAATTATGTTGCTAAGCATAATTCCATAAATTTTAGCAAACATAACAGTAATCACCGTTCTGTTAAATTACTTTACATTTACAACATAAGTACTGCTCTAAGGTTTCTTCAATTTTCGTTTAAATACTTTCCAGTTTCTGATTTCATATTTTTTTCAGTTTTATTTTTCTTTCAAATTATTATTATTTTCTTTTCAATTATGAAAACAGAATTCAACCATACATGATATATTGATATTGAAATGATCTCAAACAATTGCAAATCATATTTACATACGTGCCTATGTACGTACACAATTTAATATCATTATTAGTTTTTATTTTACCAATCAAATGATCTTCAACTTATGGTCAACCGCATAAATTGCACGTAACATATTACAATCGGATATTAAGATTCATCGTTCTCCACCATTTATCCACCGATAAAAGTAAGATCACGATTTCCAATTTTTAGTACAACGAATCGAGTCCGTGTCGAGAGTTCACAAGGGGCGCGACAACGTTGTATCGCACCCATCCTTTTCTCCTCGAGTACGAGTACAACGTATACGCTCCGACGGACGTTGCTCTGGTAACTCAGTGTAGCGTGGAAAGAATACCGTTACTAGAAGACTTATCGAAACACTGGCCTGGCACTATAAGCGTCGCGTTATACCTCACCGATGCTGAGGTACAGAATTTTCTCGAGTTCGTGCGTGGCTCCATCGAGCTGCGAAATAGGAAGAACATCGCGTACCATGTCGTGTATAAAGATGGGGTACGTTTAACTACAAGATTTTACGCCGTGTGCACATATTATAGTAGTAAAGTTTGTTTACTACTTACAAGCTGTTGAGCTGTTTTTTTCTTTTTTTTTCCTTTCTTTTTTTACTTGTATTATATTTGCCTTGACCATCTTAGTATTACTTAGCATTACTTACCGTTCCGATTCTCCTTGAGCGAATGGCAACAGATATACATCAAATTCTTCCTCTCTCTTCTTTTGCTGCCGTAGGAGCCTGAATGTATACATAAGTTTTTGCGCACAAGTGGTGCAAAATCTGGCGCCAGAAGGTCAAGTGATGCAGAGTCTGGCGCCAGAATAGGTAGTATATTCTTGAAAAGAAGCCACAGTTTTTCTACCGCACCGAGTCGAGTTAAACGAAATTTACTTAGGCGAGCGTAAAGATCTACGAAACGACTTCGTGATATTAACAAACAAAACAAAAAATATCTATGAAACGACTTCGTAATATTAAAAAATAAAAAATCTATGAAACGACTTCGTAATATTAAAAAAAAAAATCTATGAAACTTCTTAATATTAAAAAAAAAAAGAAATAAATAATAGCAATGAAAGAAACATGATCGAGAAAATTAAATCACTTAACTCAAAGCACACGCGAATATTTAATTACACAGAACTCTCTTTTCATCCAGGAACTTTATCCGATCAATTACTTACGAAACATTGCGATGTCGTATATATCGACTCCTTTCATCTTTCAACTGGACGTCGATTTTTTACCGCAGTATGGATTGCACGAGACCCTCATGAGCTACATCGCTAAGCTGAATATTAGCGAGTCGGATAAAGTAGCTTTGATCGTCCCGGCGTTTGAAACCGAGCGTTATAGGTATTTCCTCATTAAACCAGAGAAAAATATCGCACGGTACACATCACGCATATATTTTATAGATTTACCTTTCCTGCTAACAAGGATGAACTCTTGAAGTTCTTGAGACGCGGTGTTCTGTACACCTTTCGTTACCACGTATGGACCCAGGGTCACGCTGCAACGAATTATAGTTACTGGCGGAACACAATGGAACCGTACGAAGTACGTGCACTAAATGGCTATCGAACGTCTTGTTTAAATGCAAACGATTAAGTTAATATCACCGTAGGTTTCCTGGGAACCAGATTTCGAGCCATACATCGTTGTCTCGAGGCTAGCTCCCCGATACGACACCAGGTTCATCGGTTTTGGATGGAACAAGGTGTCCTATTTGACTCATCTGACGGTACTGGGCTTCAAGTAAGAGGCGTTTCGTAAATACTTTTTTCTAAATAACTTTACAGCACTCGAGCACTATAGCGCGATGCCATAAATTGGAGATTTATATAGGTACATTGTCTTGCCGGATACGTTCATTATCCATCGCCCTCACGCCCCTAGTCTCGACATTGGCAAGTTCAGAACTGATTTCATTTATAGAAGGTAACACGTCAATAAATATGTAATTCTTGAAGTAATTAGGGGATCCAGTTTTTTAATATTTGAGACGGTCTTTAATATTAAGGGTAGAAATATTTGATAGTTTTTTTTTTTTTTTTTTCTTTTTTGGTTTTGTTTCTAAAAGGGCATCAATATTTATGGTCACGTATTTGTTTTTCCATCGAATCAAAGCGCCATATTGGTTACGATACATGTGTATTTTATATTATTAAGAATTAATTATAATTGTTTTGTTTCGTGGCTTTTTTTCGTAATTAATAATTGATATATGGAATAATTTATACACATGTCGAAGCTTTTAAACCATTGATTATATTGAATAATAAACAATAAAATGATTTGAATATTTCGTCCTCTAATTACTTTAAGCAGTATACATTTAACGAATGAATAAACTACAGCATATAATGTTACACTGTTTGCTTGTTGGTATCGTTGATTAAATTATTTGCAGCTGAAAATTTGCTCACGTTATAATTGAATTTTTCGCTGGAATTACATTTCAGATGCTTGAAAAGATTGAAGGACGAATTCGTTGAAGAATTGGTGACAAAGTACGGCAAGAGCGCATTGTTGAAGTTAAAGAAAGTGACCAAAGAAGAGAGAATACTAAAGTCTGTTGGAACCAAAAAATAATGGATTATATTTGTAACGATAAGAGAGACTGTGAAGATGCTGGTATTATAGCTATTTTCTCAATAAAAACGTATTAAAAAAAGAAAAAAGAAAAACTGGTAAACACATTCCCTTTCGTTACTGTAATTATTAATAATTAGATAAAAGAGAATTTGAAACACAGATATGGGGTTGGGAAATATTTATTAAAATTTAACCATCGTAGTTGGAGTGTACAGAGTGGTGCTTTCAGTACATTCTCTTAATATTACAGTCACGCTAAATATTTCATTTATAAAATATGTATAATATTTACAATGATAGTACATTGACAATGGCGTATAAATTATAATCAGCCAGAACGTTATACAAAACGGAACTTAATTCCATTACAAAGGCAAGCGGTATAATTTTTTCGGTAAAAATTTCCTAAAAATAATCACGATCACAATAATAATAACAGCGCAACGTAATTGTATAAATTCAATAGATCGATAGGAATATTAAATATTAACGACAGCAATATTATCGATAATAATAATGGTAATAATAATAATAACGCTAACATTAATAAGAAGACAATATGTAATAAAGTAGAAAAAAAAAAAAAAAAAAGTAGACATGATTAACGTTCGCAAAGATTTTTACCTCGATTATCCATCCTTAACGTTCCTATGTCATCTAGGACCTAAAGTAAAAAGAAAAAATCTGAACCCTACGTTTTTTTTCCCTACGAAGATTTCTTACACCTATATCGTGACACGCAAACATAGTTCCTTTACATTTATAATAATCCCTATTTATACGATAAAAACACTTTGAAGCGTTCTTATCCTGTACAACGGAGTGCTGTACGAGATACGAAAATATGTTAATGAAACGTCATATTTACTCATGACTCGGCCCCATAGAGAAGTCCGTGCGCACACTCATCAAGTACGAGAAACCTGGACGCGGCTGATCCACAGAAAACAGCGCCCTAACAATTCTTCGTCAGGAACATACTTCGCGTTCTGCACGGTACTATCGTTACACATTACCTATAGTATACATATGGAAAGTTCTTCTCTATTATATGTATATTCTTTACACAGGTGGCGATGGAATGAGTTAGGCAGTTTCAACGATGATTAGGACACGACTCGAGCGATCAATCGAGAAAGCACAATCTTTTTTTTCTTTTTTTTTTCTTTTTTTTTTTTTTTT
>SMSQ01025861.1:110077-130278 GCA_019453375.1 Ctenoplectra terminalis | reverse complement strand
AAAAAAAAAAAAAAAAAAAAAGAGGGTAAGCGGCGATCGATCGATAGTAGTAATATTGTTCGACGTGGGTGTGTCGAGTGTCCATGGTCGTTAAGTGAGAAGGATACGTTTCGCGGTTTTACCAGTTGTCGGGGTTAGGTTCATTTGGTACAAGGACAGAGGTATTTTGTTACTTTCATGAAACCAGATGTAAATTCTTGTATTACTATGATCGTAATCGCGAAATCTTTACGATAAGACACCGCGAATGAGTAGTTGAATGGGCGTTAAATATCGTCCAAACGCTGTTGGATCATTTAGACTTACCTGACGCTAAACGTAAGATACTGGAATTAAATGATATAAAAAAAAAAAAAAACAGAGAGAACATGCAAATGAATTTGAAAATATTAACTTATAATAAGGAAAGTATTGTAAAGTAATAGTAGAATTAAATTTCGTGACTAGATTATTTTCTAAAACATACGCGACCGAGATTATATACCGACTAGATTTTCCTAGTATTCGTCGACTGTTCGAGTAATCGTTCGAAAATTAACTTGTTAATTAGGTCCTTCCTAAATCAGAAATTACCTTTGGGCACGCAATTAAACTTTGAGTTCGTGTAAATAACGTAATCATGTAATCACGCGTTCAAAAAATATTAAGTATCTCTGGATAAATAAATGGTATCGAGCCTTCGGTGGTAAACAATTTTTCCTAGAAGTACCTTTTACGCCGGGTCAGCGGCAGCGCGGACTACATTTCGCGCAGCTGAAACGCTCGCTTCGCGGCTCGTCGGTTCGTAATGATAAAAATATCCAGTTCGGATACCTTCTTTCCAAAGGGACTACGTCAGAGTGTATTATATAATGTACAAGACCTGTCACAGCTTATATCGCGAAGACACGTAAATCGATCGTGTCCTCCGAGATAAAGTTTCATCGGGAGAAAACTGGGTCGTGACTCTTACATGTTTCACGAGTCCCCTCTCGTTCAGAGCTATAATTTAAACGGCAGCTCGCGACGCGGCTCCTCCGCCTGCTCGCGTAACGAATCTGTCAAGAAAATGAAATACAGATCGATGTCGATGCACTTGGCCGTTTTTATCGTTTCGTTCGCAGTCAAAGACTTCGTTTTACAATCTTCTCTCCCCGCGGAGACCGCTGGGCGCGTTTTCGTGCAAACACAGACGCGTTTCGCCGTGTCAACCCCAATTTTGCGACACCATCCGTGCGTTTGCGTTTGTGTTCGGCTGAAATCTTTGCGAGTGTTAGAGGCGGATAAACGAAAGCCGGTAATCATAGAACTTTTATCGCAGCTCGCGTTTTTTTTTGCACCATTCGATTCCTGTTCAATAGCACAGTCAAAAGAGAAAGTAGGACACGGAAAGGGGGGGAAGAAAAAGGTTGCACACGACTAACCTTCCGCCAACGAATACAAAGGGATACCGTGCGCGCAGAGGTAGTTGAGATGCGGAAGGTAGCTGTTCAGATGCGAGATCCTCGACAATTTCAATTACCATCTTTGAAAGTGCATAGATAAAGAGCCTGAGACGCGGGGTTTGCATACGTATGTACATATGCACGGTTGGCGGGAACGCACGGGGAAAGAACCGTCCGTATCGTTCTCAATAAAACGGCAGCTTGCTAATTCAGAGGAGAACGCTGCGTAATGATTATTACTCTCCCTTTGTGTGTAACCCGAGGCAAACATCGTAAAACGCGTACTTTCCTTTTCTCTTATCGCTTTAATCATCACTCCATGCTTGCACAATCCCGACCACTCGCTCCTTTATTGTTCCCTGTATTTTCATTATTTACGCTAGAGAACGAGTAACCATGTTTCAGTTAGCAGCAGCGTCATTCTTTCCCAACCCGATTCCTCGCTCTTTTTTTCTCTCTATTTTCTTTTCGATTTTTTTTTTTGTTCTTTTTGTTCTCTCTTTTCTGTCTTAAACTTTACCGCAACGTCCTGACGTCGTTTCTTTATCCTCGTACCGTATATACGCAAATTGAACTACACACCGAGTGCATAACCACCCCTTTCTTTCTTGTTAATCGCCGTTATTATCGTCATCGTTGCTTTCTGCGAGAAGATTATGTACAACGACGTCGCCGTGATGGCGACCAATCCTAAAAGGACAAAAATACTTCGACTCTCTTAAACGCTCACCGCGCATCGACGTATATAATTTACCCTCTTGGTGCATTCGAGCGATCACGTATTTACAAGTCTATCAAAATAATCGGTTTCGCGATACTTCTGTTAAACGTGGCGATTAGATACGTCGCGTCTGAGTAACGACAGCTGACGTCAAATACATAGGCATCCCGCAAACAGCGTGTTTTCTTTACGGAAAACGAAGCCGTTCGCGGAGAAAAAGTTTATCGATAACGACCAGACGCAAATGAGGAATGTTTTTCCTCCTCTTCTATTTCGACCATCCCTTTCTCTCTGCATCGTTACGTGTTGCACGCTCTCATTAATCTTGCAACAGTCTTGGTCGATACTTGTTAACCCAGGATCGATGGCGCCTCGTTTATCTGCTGGCGGGATTACTGAACCTCGCCAGAGCATTACGATCGACACGACTGTCTTAAAGTTAAATATACTCGCCATATACGATTCAATTAATCTATTCCGTCCCTTAATTAGCAACGATACCGCGCTGCAACGGGATGAACGAATGTTTACGAAGGAAATCAGAAGATTAATGGCCGCCGCGTTAACAATATCTAAATTGGATTTCGTTTCGGCGTCCCGTTTATCGGGAAAATTTCTTTGTTCAGGTTCCATTGATTGATCTTCGTGTCAATATCAGCGCGATCATTCTTATATGAAACAGTGCGCGCTGTACGACGAATGCGTTAAACGAAAAAGTAAGTGGTGTCTTAGCCCAACATTCCTTCGTTAGTTTTTTAAGTTAAAATTTTATTCCTTCATAATTTGTTATACTCTTCGTATAACTGGTTCATTGTTCGGTAATATAAGTAGAATGATACTTGACGGAAGGAACATAGTGACTCTGGTTTTTACTGTTTTTGTTTTATACGGAACAAGTTCCGCAATTTTTGATATCGATATTTTTTTACGGTTGACAATAAAGAAACGAAATAGAGAAAAAGTTGAACAGTTTAGAGATATAACTCTTTGCAACATTAATTTTTTGCAGTTCCCTTTTTTGTGGAATCATATTATTTTAAATAAATAATACAGTATCAATAAATACATTTAAAGAACATATAAAATGTTCCATATTTTTATAATAATCATACTGTTCAATAATTATCACATTCTGTGACTCGTTTCACCGTTGATACTTCAACTCACTCTATGTTCCCTCTAAAAAATACATACAACTAATCTTAATTAAATACGTTTTCTTTTTCACTCGTTATTACCTTTTTTTTTTTAATCAAATTGACCCCATATACCCGATATGTACCAAGTATTTTACCCCATTAAGGATAACCCTGTCAAACCCTAATTTACCCTTGGCTAATTCACCCTCTCCAAAGTGACTTGTTTAACCGAAAATGAACTAAAACAGAACCTAAATCGATTCCGATTGATAACGCAAAATAAACTCTTAAACATAAATCGAGTGTTTCACGCTCGGAAAGCCATTACTCCTTCGATTTCCTCGTTTCGTGCGCACACACGTTGCACGCAAGCGGCACCATCGAGCCCGGGCGAGCGTCGGGTGTTCCGCGAACGTCTCGCCGTAATCGCCGCTCGGAACCTAACAAATGGTTAGTAGCTAGCACCTGGCCACGCACTGTTTAGTAATGTAGGCAGTGTACTGACCGAAGACCGAGTCGTTGTCGAGCAATGTACGATTCAGCTCCGTCATCTCGGTGCCGTGCGACGTCACCGAAGGCGCCTCGTACCGTCTGGGTGGCTTCACCACAGGATTTATGGTCGTGATGAGGGACTTCTCCTGTTCACCGAGACCGTGGTGCTCCATCGAAGCGGCCTCTAGGCTCTTCTCGTCGTGTCTGGTACGTCGACGACGACAATAACACACGCAAAGGGACACGGTGACGACTAGAAGCAGCAACGCGGTCACGCCCAAACCCAGAGCTAACGGTAGACTGATTATATTGTCCTTGCCACCGATAGTGTCACCGGCGATCAGTAGGGTCACGTTTTTCTCGGTGTTTCCGCCAGGACTTTTCGCCAGACAAACGTAATCACCCTTGTCAGAGGGTGTAACGTCTGGTATCGTTAGGTTCAGCCACTCGTGGCTCGATTTCAATATGTAACTTTTCTCCCCGTTGTGACGTCTCGTGTGATTGTTCAACACTCTCGAACGGTGGACCCATGATAGCTGAAACGTAGAAGCAGATCGTTTCGTTAGTATCTTAATCGCGTTTCGTGACACTGTTCGTTTGTCGAAACACACCGGCTAACCAGATTTGGCTAATGGACCGCTGAGCTTGTTATCTTTATCGTGGCCACAGAGAAGAGGCAACATTTGCGTACGTAGGAAAAAATTCTGAGCATGTTCTTAATTTTCTGTTTTCATGCCACGAAAAATCCGAAAAGATTTCGTTATGCTACACAAAGGCTCGCCTAACCATGCCCTTCTTTTGTGCGATACGATTTCAAAAGACGCTTGTTTCTCTCTCTTTCTCATTGCCCTGCCCCTTTCTAATTGACCGCGTGTCGTTTCTCGTGGAATCAAAAGATTTTATTTAAACCGACAAAATTTCGTGACCCGGTTTATGGGTTGACCTAGATTCAACTTGGAACTTGCATGCATTATTGAGAATCATTTTATTATCAGAAAGCGATTTAATATTCGTTTCTTTCGAAGGAAAATCTATCGATGCGTTGAAACATAAAGTGAATTGATAAGTATTAACTGCTTCCATATTTTTCGATAGTACGGAATAAGAGAAAAGTTTCTTCATCGGGGAACAATTATCGTTATACGAAAGCGTTTAATTAATTTCTTACCACGAGAACCAACGAATGTGTGTTTCGTCCAACAAATTTACTTTACGCGTTTCTCTAAAATATCAAAGGCAATAACGGTTACAGGTCATTATACAAGAACGAATTTTCTTGCGCCGTGTCGTACACGTTTCGTAAACGATTACAATTAAGAGAAAGAAACACGCGTTTATAGCCGATAAACCTTAAAGAATCTCNGAAAATTTCGTGACCCGGTTTATGGGTTGACCTAGATTCAACTTGGAACCTGCATGCATTATTGAGAATCATTTTATTATCAGAAAGCGATTTAATATTCGTTTCTTTCGAAGGAAAATCTATCGATGCGTTGAAACATAAAGTGAATTGATAAGTATTAACTGCTTCCATATTTTTCGAAGTACGGAATAAGAGAAAAGTTTCTTCATCGGGGAACAATTATCGTTATACGAAAGCGTTTAATTAATTTCTTACCACGAGAACCAACGAATGTGTGTTTCGTCCAACAAATTTACTTTACGCGTTTCTCTAAAATATCAAAGGCAATAACGGTTACAGGTCATTATACAAGAACGAATTTTCTTGCGCCGTGTCGTACACGTTTCGTAAACGATTACAATTAAGAGAAAGAAACACGCGTTTATAGCCGATAAACCTTAAAGAATCTCTTCCACTCGGGAATCAGAGAAGAATGTTGAGACCGAGATCGTTTAGAAGCTTTCAAGCCAAGTTGGCTGAATACGGATTTAACCGGCGCAATCTTTTCAACGTACCTAACCTTCGCGTTGAGCCAGATTGTATACCAAATTGCTTGCAAGTTACTGTGGATTACCGTAGTCAACGTTCCCCTGTTTTTACCAAACCTTGCTTTACAAATACTTCACCATGCTGTTTCCATTCTACTTTTCGTTCCCTTCGTCGTTTAACCGTTTCTTCTTTCAACGTAAATAAAAAATTAAAAAACGTAAGCTTTCGCATGCGCACACAATCGTACCTGTGGTCGCGGAATTCCAGAAGCCCTGCACCAGAAGGTGACGTTTCCCTTGCCCACCTCGACCTTCACGGACGGACCGATCGTGAATATTTCCGGTCTACAGGCAAACTCGTCGCTGCTGATCTCGTCCCACATCTTCCCCGCGAGGGTGGCCGGCTGCTGACACGTGGTAGGTTTCGTGTACAGCTTCCGCTCGATCGACCAATCGCGGAATCTCTTCAGACGACAGTTGCAATTCCATGGGTTGTTGTGCAACTCCAGGCTACCGAGTTTCGGCAACGACTCGAAGCTCGGCACCCTCAATGCGCTCAGATTGTTCCCGTCTAAGGTCAACGATCTCAACCCTGGTAGATTACGAAACGTTTTCTCCTCTATCCGTTCGAGCTCGTTGTTGGACAGCATCACCTTCTGTAGATAACCGAGATCGCGGAACAGCCCGTTCTCCAGCACCTTA
This sequence comes from Ctenoplectra terminalis, assembly GCA_019453375.1. NCBI lineage: Eukaryota > Metazoa > Arthropoda > Insecta > Hymenoptera > Apidae > Ctenoplectra > Ctenoplectra terminalis. The sequence continues at coordinate 123,910 of SMSQ01025861.1, read as the reverse complement.
AGTTTGTTCTCGTTCAAAAGCAGCACCCTCAGTCGCTGCGTTTCCTCGAACGTGCCAGGATACAGGGTTCTTATATGATTCGCCGACAGATCGATCTCGATCACGATCTTTAGGCCGTTGAACGCGTTCGTGTGTATCGACTCGATCTCGCATTTCCGCAGCACCAACTTCTGCAGGTTCACCAGATCTACCTGGCTGAACGAGCCGTGCATCAGGTGCGTGATACGGTTTCCCGTCAGATCGAAGTTCTGTATCTCCGGCGACAGGCTGCTAGGTATCTGCGTGAGGTTCTGCTTGATGCATTCGGCGGTCTTCTTGCCGGAGATCCATCTGCACTTGCACAATGACGAGCATTGCGCGGTCCAATCTTCCTGGCTCCAGCACACGACGACCACCAGCGTCGAGTAAAGTAACAGTTTCACCGTTCTTAGCTCCATCCCGAGGATTTCTGTTAACAAGAGAAACATGACGGGCCAGATTAGAACAGGTTCGAGTGTACCGGTACTCGGGGTGTGTTACACGGTTCGAACGGAAGATGAAACCGAATATAATTTGCGGACGTAATCAGACGTCTGTGTAAGAGGATTCCATTGATGCGGGTCCCTGTGTGTTCGACGTTTCGGTATATTGGAAATAACAGGAGAGACGCAGGGATTGTTCGTACTCGTAATAGGCAATAATATTTTTATTACTCACGAAAGTAGAGAAATAAACAACAAAGTACCGTTTAAACACCTAGTTATCGATAATATCGCGTGTAGCTTGCTTTATACGTAAGATTAAACGCTGTCAAAAGTTTCCGATTAAGTCGCAATTTTAATACACCTTTCTGTAAAACGTAATTAAAAACTGGTACAATGTCTGTTGATCGTAAAACAAACTTTTAAACCACCTGTAATTTAATCACTCGTACACAACCGCCCAGGTAAGTAGAAAATATTAAGTTGAACCAGCGCGGCGCCATTCACGCCGTTGTCAATTAGTATTTCTTCCAACAGCGGCGCTCGTTATCGAGCGAAATTCCCGGTAATCCAGTCGGCAAATCTGTAGGGCATTAGCAGCGGGATTTTAATTAAAAATATTTTTAACTGACAAGGTTTACGTAGAAAAACCTTCCATTTCCGGGCCGGAGGATAGTCGCAAGGCCGAGTAATACGATCAACAAGAGAAAACTCAACTTTCCGTGTTATCGGGGAAGTCCGTGAGCACAGTTCTCTGCAATACTTCCGAGACGTCGGCATCGGTCGCCATCTCCGTTTGTTGTGCACCATCACCCCTTCCTTTTCCCTCTATCTCTATCTTCCATCCCACCCTTTCCACTTTTCTCGTGTCTTCTTTTTTTTTTTCCCCCTTTCTTACCCTGTACCAACCAGTCCGTTTTCCGTTCTATTTCTTAGTCCGTTCCGTTAATCTCGAAGCGGAGTCGGTCTGAGCCATCTTAGCGGAGACCGTTGGTAATTTAACTTAATATCGTTTTGGTGTCCCCAGACCGTAGGTCGACGCCGCGTAGCTGAAGTTAAATTAATACAACACGATGCTGAGCACACTTTACCCCTTTTATTATCGTCCGGGAGCTCGAGGTTGTGCATCAAATTACTCTTTCCTTCGAGGGTGGCGACGGGTACAATTCATTTTGTGCCTCTCTCTGGGAATAGAAGCAAGAGGAAGGGGTAGAGGGAACGACTGAGCTCCGACAACGGCGACGACGACGTTCTTACTATTTGAATTTATTCCAAAACTTCTGCAGGAAGAATAGTAGGAAGACAAGGTTGAGTCATATTTCCTTCTGGCTGCTCTGACGAGAAATCGGAGACGAGGAAAATGTAACGATGCAACGGGGTGAATCGATTCCGTTTAAAGAGTAACCCTCGGAACGCGGTGTTGGAACGTCGATTCCAGCGGGACCGATATAAGGTAGAGCATTACGTTGATTACGCGAATTCAATTATCGTTTGCCTCCATTTCGCGGTCGTGACGTGACCTGCGCACGGTTGACAAACGCAGTTTGTCAAGTAGCTGCCGGGTAACCCGTGTGGAGCGATTTGCGTTCCCCTGATCAAATGTTTGTAACGAGATCATGTAATTCGGTGACATCGCGTGTCAATCGGTTCGCTTTCGTCTTGATCGCTTTGGGACCGAATTTCGTGTCGAATTAGGGGAAAAAAGGAGGCGATTATGAACACCAGAGGGACACTGTTTAAATATTAATTGATATATTCCTCGATGTAATTGATTTTTTTTTTTTTTTGTAAACGACACGGTGTCAAACGAGATTGTATTTTTATCATCGCTGTTGAAAATCTGATCGTTTCGTAACGGATTGAACGTTAATTCTCGTCGATAACAGCATTTTTTCAATTCGGTTCCGATTATCGTGTAACACCATACGAAGTCAATTAAAGCGATGTTTTACGGTGTTTTTATATTCAGAGATGGTTAACAGCTTACCGGGAACGCAATAAATAACGCGATTCGAAGATAGCGCGAATCCTTGTTGTGCAACGATCGAGCGATGCGCAATAATCCTACAGTGTACTGGTCGAATTACGTTTCGACAGAAATGCGTGAAAAATGTGCGAGAAATAATTTTTAGAATCTTATTTTAGTATCAGTGGCATCCATAATCGAAGCACATAAATTTCTCAGTTTTTAAATGTAAATAAAGCAATCTTACCAAATATTAATACGTATAGGTTTATAAATATTGAATCAAAAGTAAAAAAAAAAATAAATAAACGCAAGAGCATGCATATGATAATTTTATCAAAGCTCTAAAATCGAACAACAAAATTACCCTTTCATGAGGTAGAATATGATGTAGTAATAAACAAAATAGAGTTAAAAACAAATATCCTCTGAATTTTAACGCGAAGCTTTGTACCTAGAAATTTCCATCATAATAAACTCGATTTAAAAAGAACATGCATGTAGAAAGACCCTCTTTTAACGACAAATCATCAACAATTCATGACAAGAATCTTTCAACAAAACGAACAACCAAAAAATTATTCGAAGCCACGCCTCTTACTCCTGAAATTAACATAAAAAAGGGACACCACGTAACCATCCTCCAGTCAGTAGTAGATCAGACAATCTAAATATGGATTGACACTTTTATTTCAGAATTTAGCGCCAAATCGGTTAAACATTTTTAAGATATACCATCACAATACGTAAAAATAACAAATGTCTCTATCTCCTCGGCACAATTTTTTTTTCTTCGTTCATAAATCATAATATCACTTTATTCTTGATAGGATGAAGCCTCTAAGGGTACGTGTCTATTTGAGAGTACATCAGATTCCCCTTACGCGTTGTACGAAATCGCGTTAGAAGGAATCGCAAACGCGAATACAAATAATACGTTTCACCATTATAATGTCCAATCTCCTATATTTTACAATACTTATTAAGACGGTGAAATAGCCAATGCTCGACTAAAGTAAACGAGAACGAGAATTGCTTTCCATAAAAAAAAAAAGTCTCAATATCCCCAGCGCGTTGTACGTACTCCTGTTATACGGAAGTTTATCGTATCGCGAGTCAGTCTCCGGTAAAATTTATCAGTGTACACGCTGCTAAGCGTACTGGACACTCAAATCCGAAAGTATTCTCGAGAGCAAGGATCGTAAAGAGACTCTGAACTGGATATATATCTTAACATGACTCGATACTTCGACCAGCCCATATTTAAACCATCTCCGCGAAGGTTTACTCAATTAATTGACCTCGTACAGGCAGAAAAACGAGGAAAGAACGACGGTCAAAGGCTACCAGAAGAGGCAAGGCTCTCGGGAATTTATTTCAACGGGGAATCGAGGTTCTCCTGGGAGTACGGCCCTCGTGGATCGCGAGAACTTTCCACATGCATAGGTTTCGCGCGCGCAACCCACTCCCTTTCCGCTGGAGAACTTTTTGAAGTCTCTGGTCGCAACCGGAAAACTCATGGTCCTCTTACTTCGACTCGTTCACCCTCGTAGACTTTATCGTCGGTAGACCAGGGCCACGATTCTTTTGTGCCGGGTTTGCGTTCAACCACCGTTCCAAGACAAAATAAATACGGTCCCGAGCTTCATTGCGCGTCCCATTTTTCTCGTTACATCGTTCCCCGCGTTTCTTCTTCGCTCGTTCCTTCTTTTCCTCCACCGACCTTATCTTATCCTTACTTTACTTGCGCCACCGAGCCTCGACGTTCTCACCGGCAGCTTTTTCTTTTCCTTTTTCAGCCTCCGAGCGGCGTGCCGGTTTCACCCGATCGTTCTAACGCGCATCGATCGCTCGCATTTGACTTGTAAATATCCGGCAAACGAGGACATTAGATATGCATAAGGCGAAAGTAAAGAGTTTATATACCTCCTTCGTACATACAGGGTGAGTCGCGTTGGAACCAAAATTTTCTACGCTGATAATAATTGTATGAGAAAAAGTTTCGGGAAAGAAACATTTCTTACGGAAGAATAAATGTTATGAAACTTTTTTTTTTTTTAATTACACTTTCTGAGATTTTCAAGTCATCGATGTCTTTTTCATATTTTTCATATATTTTGCCACCGTATCGAGCTGTAGCGTCATTAACACTACTGTTTGAAAAAACTTTACAAAATTGACAACTTTACTTCCCTAGTTTTTGTTAATCATACATTCGTAATTATTTTTTAACCCTTTGCACTCCACTGGCGCCGCTGTGGCGACACGCATAATATTCTACAAAGATTAAGCTTTAAATTAAATTCTGTATCTTGGTCGATTCGAACACTTCTTTTGTTTTAAAATAAAGTAAAGTAACCAAATACGCAAAAAATCGCAAACATTTACAATTTTCTTTTCCTCTTTCTACCAACACTAAGTTTTCACAGTGGTCCTTTGAAACTCAAAAAAGTTTACGAATGCAAAGGGCTGATATAAAAATGAACGAGGATTCACAATCAATTTCGCTTTTATATATTTTTATTTGTTTTTGAAATAAGAGAAACGCAGTTGCTCTGTTTGACACTTTTTGAGAGGATTTTTTTTTTTAAATAATCCATGACGCTGAAACAGTTAAATTGCGCGACACATTTCTGTCACTGTAATATCGCAGCGAATATAAAGACAAATACATTTGTACATAACGCGACAGTAAAATGTAGTTCTAAAACACATCCTGTGTATACATGCAGAGAGGGAGCGAGAAGCAGGCGGAGGGTGACTTTCGAAGTGCTTGGAGCAAAAGGAGACGATGGAGAACTGTAAGCTGTGCCCTTTGGAAACACCGTCCGGAAAGGAGCCACTACGTGCCTTGTTTCAGGACGTGCACGCTCGGAAGGAGTTTGACGTGGACATACGTCTTTTACGTAGGCACGCGTGCGTGCAAATTCAGCCCTCTCACGATGCTTTGCATAGCCGAGGAGAAAGGGTGGAAAAATGGATCGCGTTTTTTTTCTTCTTCGGAGAGGAATTTGAAATTCGGTCCGGCCCTATCAATCAAAATCGTCGATTGCCATGCCGCGTTGCTTACGGTGACGTTTTCATAAAAATTTCATCGATCATGTTTGACCGTGTCCGGTAAGATCGCTATCTTTTACCCCGTTTTTGCACGTTTTCTCCGCTTTGATCTCTTTATGCCGCACTGTCAGAACTTTGCAGACGGTACGTGTCGGAGTTTCGAATCTTCCGCCTCGTTAGGTAGTAATATCAATTTAAAACTAGAACGCCATTAGCATTCTCTGCTACAAAGAGTAATAGGATTAATTCTTTGCTTCGGTTACTTTCTACGCGACTCGCGGAGAATACGGTTGTTACCTGCGGTTATCAGTATCGCGATTACAAAAATCTGTAGTAACGCGCAGTCATCCGCTGTGTTTAATTTTAACAATACGGAATTTTTTTGTTCTTTTTTTTTTTGTTGGAAGTGGTTGATCAAATAAAAGTTCTTGTATATTTTAATACAATTTTACTTTAACGATTCTGAGAAAGACGTGTGTATAGTAGGAAAAACGACTACGAACTGAACAGACCTGAACACCCAAAAGAGAAAACTGGGGTCCTTTTATTCTTAAGAAGTGTTTATTGCATTGCAGTCTTGAGGCTCTTAACTTTTAGGCCAGCGACAGACACATCTGGTGGTCTTTCTATTATTTTTGCTTAAAACAATTCTCAGTGTAGAGTCATTTTCGTTCTCGGGGAATATATTTTGTTTAAAATATTTAGTAGATAGATATTTAGTAACGATTCAATTTTTTTTTTTTTTTTCTTCTTCGTGGAGACATCGATGATGGAGATGTTACTTTTGAGAAACAACAAGAGATTTATAGACTGATAATTGTTGACACAGTTCGTGTAATGCGGTCCAACGATAGGCCACGATATAATTTTCTTACGAAAGCAAAGTTCCAAAAATCTAATCTACATATTACCCAGAAATTTATCCAAATCGAATCCGACGTCGACGATCGATCACCACCTCTGATGCATCTCGATTCTATTTCCAATTGTAAAAGTTTTTCAGTGAAATCCCCGAGCTGTAAATCTGTCGAATAACGAGAGCGTAAACCAGGTATTAGTTTAAATAAATCGAAGAAACAGCCCGGTGTCGGGCATGAAAATTCATTCGTAGAATAAAAAAAAAACGTTGCCGGATAAACGCGTCTCCGCGGAATTATCGTTCGTCACGCCTGAGGCTCGGAACGTTTCGACTCGGGCCAGGGGGAACAGAAAGGCCGCGATTTTATTTACAGGGACCTTTAAATTGAATTTCCAATCTCGGAAAATCGCCACGGAGAGACCAACGCTCCAGAGTATTCGACGCTTTGCGGTTAATACATCCACAGCGAATTCGAAAATCGTTATTCCGTCCACTAAACCAATCTCCGCCATTGCCAACGAGATTGACGATTTTTTCCGCTCGCTTTTTTTTTTAACCTCCCCTCCAGCCGTTCGTCCGTTTTTGTGACATTTTCAAGTCTGAAAAATTATTTCCCATTTCTGCTGTTTTTATTTCCCGCGCGAGCTGTATATACAGTTACAAAGGTGTTCGTCCAACTTATCCATTTAAGCAAATTCTGTGTAATTCAGTGTAATTTTGTGTAATTCTGTGTACAATTGTGAAAAAATTCCTAATACAACGAGGGTTCCGAATATGAGGTTATATACTTAACCCATTCACTGCCAAGCCTAAATTATACGAAGTCATTCCCATTGCCATTTATATTTTGAGTGTTATTGTTTACCAAAGCTCTGTTATTTCTTGGTAAGAGCACATATATTATCATACATAATCATTTGCAAGCAGTAGTATTTTTTCAAGTTTTTTACATTTCTATATTTATGTTTGTAGCCACAAAAAATTTGCCAATTCAAAAGGCTGCATGTTATGACACATTTAAAGCAGGACAAGTATACTCGTCTTTGACAGTTTAGAGTTTATTAAATATTAACCCATTCGCTGCCAAGGACGAGTATACTCGCGAATGGGTTAATATTTAATTAAGAAAGAGGTGTACTCTGTCGTGTGATAGTCGCCATTAATATAATTCATTGATATAAAATATTAATAAATATTAGTAAATATTAATATTCCCCATTTTCGTAACCTTCTCCGTGTGAAGCAACTTTTTTCCCCATTTTTCCGCGCGACCACGATCCGCGACAATTTCCACGGCGAACGGGATTTCAAATGATCCACGATTCCTGCGAAACCGATTCATACATACCAGAGCACCGATTAACGGATCTTTTCAAATGCAAAAAGCTTCCTCTCGCATATGAGACTCTCCTCGCTTAATATACGCTATTTCGCGAGTAATCGTCGAACCGACGACCGATGAATTATGAGGTGATCGCCGGTTTGCCTGGCTATTGTAAATCCTATCAATTGGCTCTAACTGTCACGGATACGTTCGAACGATATCAATGCCACGTTCACCCGGCCAATCATCGGGCGTATCGGTCAAATTTGACGATATAATTATACGATATGTTAATTAAATCAGATCTCGGGAATCTGATGTTGCGTTAATTCGCTTATGCGTCGAGATTCGTTCGTCAGCAGATATGCGAATATCATAAGCCGAACAATTTTGATGACGTACGAAATACGGTAAAATACAGTAAAATACAGTAAAATACAGTAAAATCCGAATCGTTATGCTTCGAAAGATTTTTTAAATAAAATATTCGCACACGGTTGGTTAGACAATTAATTAATTGATACTCGTGTATTCTCGTTAAAACTGAAACAGAGGTACGATATAATAAGTAAAAATTGAGTCGTACAATTGGCAGAAATATTATTCCGACTTTTCGCGGAAGGAGATCGTAAGAAGATTAAACTTGTGATTATCGGATTAAAGGCCGTCTGAAATCAATCGACTATTCGGGGCAACTTCTCTGGCTAAAAGTAGCGTTACAAGTGGTTTTCTTCGTTCCTTCGTACCTCGTTATCTCGCTTCACTGTTTCCGAGTACATTTCAAGACAGTGTATGCGAGCGTCGTAAAAAAAGGAAGTAAAAAAAAAAGAAGACGAAAAAAAAATTTATAAAGATTTCACGATCCCCTGAAACGTATAAAATTGTTTGCAACAATTAATCCACGGAAACAAAATCCGCTGAACGGATCACTGAACTTGACACTTGCGTTATTCTCAGGCGACCGCTCCCGCAAATTAAACCATCCAAACCGTGAACGAATTCTTCCTCTTTAACCCTCGGTGCTCGAAACGAATTCGAACGATTCGCCGTCCAAAATAAAATCGTTTTATTTTGTTTAATATTCCCAAGCAACCGATTCGTTTCGTTAAAATTCACGACGACATTACCGGACAGAAAGCGAGAAAGATGAGCGATAAAAGCGAGATAAAACGAGCCAATTTGCATTTCGTATCTTCGGATGAAAATTTCAAAAGTTTCACTGATTCACGCCCGGTCGGATTATCGATCGGATCCGGTACCGCGTGAAACAAGAAAAAGCCCGAGGGTGTTTATCCCTTATTACGCGAAAGTTCCATCAGGAGCGAAGGATATTTTCATATCGGTCGTGAACCGGAAACCGACTCGTGGTTAGAGGGAGGCCGCGAAAGAAGTTTCGGATAATTATTCGCAGTTCGAGTGTCTTCCGAGTGAAATCGATTCGCGAGAAAACGAAGGAGGCAAGGATCGAGGAGGCATCGTGGAGGCATCGAGGGATCCTTCTCCCAGGGGCGGTGTCGTCTATATTCGGTACATTATATTCTAGTTACGGAGAGAACTTGTGGAAGATTCAGTTTGAAAGTGGGCCGCCATGGGGGCGTAATAACGAAATGACGAAGGAAAAGTTTTCGCTAAATTGCTCGGTCGAAATATAAATCGCCGGTCGGTCGAAAGCAAACCGCGTAGACACCGTGTTCCTGTTCCTCGGTGCAATTATATTATCCCGTACGAGACTGGCAGCGTTCGTTCGTTTTTCACGTTTCTTCCTTTGATTTAATTTCTAGAAACCGCGAAATGGTGGTAAGAAATGTACCACGTTGTGGAAAAAAGCGTCCGGTAGTTAGGATTTTGAGCAGTGCTGCTGTAAGTTGTATTAAATTATGAAACAGAAAAATATATATATATATATATATATATATATATATATCTTATGAAATTTTTATATTACATAATCATGACTGTTATCATTGATATTTAAGTTGTAAAAAATAACAGGTGGTATTGATTATTGACTGATGTGATATTTTACATATTTTTAAACGGAAGAAATTGTGTTTTAATTTTGAAAATATGAAATTGAGACTAATTTTGTTGTCAATCTTTATAAACATCAAAAGAGAATAAACACGATGACACGTGTCAAAATTTCTTGTATGAAGTCTCTGTGTCGTGTATTTTATAAAACTTGGAAAATTCATTTTTCACGAATCAAGCTCGGTAATTTTCACAGTATTATTGTCATATTTTTTTATTCCAAGATTCGATAATTAAACAGCGCCCGCGTCTCGTTTATTTCTTCAAAGCGATTGAAAGAAAAAAAATAGTTTTCAGGAACAAGTAAAATTCAGTATCTACTCAAAAGTTTGAAACACGAGTTCAAAAACACTCTGGTACGAGAGAAACAGAATTTAAATACGATCCAGGCTTCGTCGATGTTTCTCCGCTCCGAAACTACGCCATTTTCATTATTTTAATGTTTTCGTTGGTCGGCGAGGACAAACGGCAACAATGCGACGCTTCGAATCGAGCTTTCCGTTAAAAACCGAAAAGCTTTCGGTGCGAGAGGCAATTGTAGCCTCCGGCGAAAATTAATGGACCGCTGTATATTAACGACAGAAAATACGTTATTCACCCAATAATGGATATTCCGCGTGTTCGAAGCGTCAGTATCGAAAAATAGAAGAGGCTAGCGAGTTGTTGATGCGCTACGGCGCGACAGAGTTCGCAAAATATTTCATAATTTGCCCATTTTTCGAGCGGCTGCGTGTCACGCACGAACGCTCATTTTGTTTCAAATCCATGGTACCGTGTTTTAATACAGAATAAACAAAAATTTGGTTGATCAGCTTTTTTTTCCTTCAATCTAGGGTTAATCTCCATCGGATGAGACGATTCATTTTTCACCGGTACCGTTTTACATAAAAACTTAGACGAATGCTATTTTGTTTCTCGAATGGAACTTTATTTTACGTTTTATAGTAATAATCGATACCAGCGCAGCAATCCTAAACATCGTTACGATTTTTTCTTACTTCCTGTCTTTCGTTCCATTTGTACTTAAAAAAATTTTACTTTCTCAAGAAAATGTGACTTTCTATTCGTTTTCATTTTTACATTAGCCCCTTGGCGTACGACTTCTTCAATCTTCATACATATTAGCAATAGTTATTCACGTCTTTGACACTCTGTCAAACGCAAAGTATCGAAATATTACACGTATTTTGTATTTGCTAATTTTCAGTATCGTAAATTTAAATTACAGTTAAAGCTAAAATTGAACTTTATCATAAATATCGTGTGCTTTTATTGTATTTTATCCAGAATCAGCGCCACGGGTGTTACTCGTGGTTATAGGGCAAAGGGTTAGTGAAAAAAAAAAAAGAAAAAAATGAGTTCGATACAGATTTTTGGAATACCTCGTAACAGTGTTCGCATCGAGAGGATTTTAGAAAATATCCATGATTAATTCTATTTATAAATTATGTCGAGTTATATCGTTTATTTCTATCCGAAGGATAATCTTTCTTGTTCGCGGAAGAAAAATTTTAACATAAACCGAATCCAATTCGGCTCGCACCCGAATCTTTCGTCGTCCGAGACTTAATCGTTCCTCGTGGAAGAAATCGGACAGAATCGGAGCTTTTTTTCCGAAGGGAAATCGTATCGAAGGGGGAATTGTATTTATTGTGTGCGCTCGATTCGTGGCAATCGCAAAGGCGCCGCGCGGTAATCGACTTTCTAATTATAAATGAGAAACGTTGGGGCAGTGCGCTGAGGGAAGCCTGAACTCTCGTCGAGAGGTCACTTTCCACCGATAAGCCGTTAATACTTAATTACCAATGAATATCGATACCGTCGACACCGGCTGTTCGAATAATGGCGTTCGCTGATAACGCGATTCCGCTGCCCCCTACGCGAAACGCTTCCGCAATTATTACTGCATTTTCCGTTTGCACGGATTCGACAAATTTTCGTGATTAACACTGTGATTTCTCTTTGCTTTTTTTTTAACAGTAAAATACAGTCGATCATCGGAATATTGCGTTATTATTAAATAGTCATTTTCTGAAATCAAATTTTAGTTGCAATAATTTCCATCTGATTCATAGTTTTTCACGATTAACCAATTTCATTATCTCAAGTTTATAAAAATCATCAGTTCCAGAATAAAAAAATTCTTTGAACGTTGGTTTTACAATTCGTTCATTTCGTTCATTTCGAAACAATTTATCAAATTCAAACTTCGCAGAAACGACGTTTCACATGTATAAACCTAATTTCATTAAATTGTTACTGTAAGCAATAAAAACTGTATAATAAAAACTCTTATCCAGAAAATCGCACGAATATCCGCAAAATTTATACTTGGAATAAATCTTCAAAACCTGGCTAAAATGCATGATTTGAGAAAAAGTGTTTCGAACATAATATGACTCTGGCAATAGATAATCGAACTGTATAAAAAATGATCTCGTAAACAACCACATAGCGAAAACAGGAACACAAAAATATATAGTCAAAATTGGACGTTTCATCCGCACCAACCTGATACAAAGACGCTTACTCGTTCGCAAGCATTCTCAAAAATTAGCAAACATCAGGAAAGCAGTGCCTAGAGCTAACACAACGGGAAACGTTCACCGATAACGCTATCGGCGCATTTTCTCGCCACTGTGCCCGCTTCCAGTTACAGCCTGTGTCCCTGTAATGCGACAGGGATACAGGGGAAACCAAGACGATGCCCTAGAAGGCTCGAAGCAAGATATTAATATGGGCGAGGAGTCGATATGCACCTGCTGCCACCCTCTCGGGACGACACCCTTTATGTAACTAAACCTCTCGTCGTGTGTCTGCTGCTCGCACGCACGTCGCACGTCCATGTGGGTTGTTACGAGTGAACGCATACCAACGGACGTAATACACACTGCTCGTGATTACAAGATACAACCGTCTCTGGGGATGTTCCTAAGGAAGAACGATGTCGCGACGAGGGAACACGCACACACATTTGCACGTACGCGAATGTTTACGCGGACGAGGGATCATACGTGTCACCAGAAGCGTCCTTCCGGCGCTCCTATTTCTTCCGTGCGTTCTTTAAGCAGTCTAGAGTCTAGGTGGGAAGGGCTGGCTCGCGTGAAAACAGGAAAAGTGTGTGAATTATTGTAACACCGAGCTGTCGGGTGTTAATCGTGACGAGGAGGGTTAGGTTCGGGCGTCGAGCAAGGGTAGAAGCAACGTGCAAGATTCTTTGTACATATTAAAGTACCGTATGCGTTCTTCGTGTTTTCTGAAAGTCTTCTTGTTGTGTTATTTGAGCCACGAAGGTGAAAACGGGGTGTTCCCTTGTTAGTTTTTGAAAACTTTAATTTTGATCCATGAGTGGGTGCTGAAGAGTTAGGTTGGTCGTTGAGAGTGCTTATGTTTGGGACGACAGTGATGGTCGAGGGTAGTTAGCATTAATTTTTGTGTTTGGTAGCAGACGGAGAAGGCAGGATTGTACGAAAAGAGATAAGGGTGGAAATATATTGTTTTGCGTGGTTGGATGTTTGATTGATTCGGTGATCATTTTGGGAACGAAATAATGCATAAGAAACCTAGGAATTTTGTTTCTGAACCGTCTCGAATTTTGTCTCTAAACATTACTTCCAAAGTAGAACTAACAAGGCAGAATTTATCAAAGCNCCCTTGTTAGTTTTTGAAAACTTTAATTTTGATCCATGAGTGGGTGCTGAAGAGTTAGGTTGGTCGTTGAGAGTGCTTATGTTTGGGACGACAGTGATGGTCGAGGGTAGTTAGCATTAATTTTTGTGTTTGGTAGCAGACGGAGAAGGCAGGATTGTACGAAAAGAGATAAGGGTGGAAATATATTGTTTTGCGTGGTTGGATGTTTGATTGATTCGATGATCATTTTGGGAACGAAATAATGCATAAGAAACCTAGGAATTTTGTTTCTGAACCGTCTCGAATTTTGTCTTTAAACATTACTTCCAAAGTAGAACTAACAAGGCAGAATTTATCAAAGCAGATCATTTCTGTGATTGTTGACAACAGTTAATGTAGGATTATCCGGATATTCAAATATTAGAGATACAATAAAACAATAAGAGTATAATTTGACGCGCGGCATCCGCGCTTTTGCGTTTCGCAACCATTTCTCTACCCTTGA
>SMSQ01025861.1:55174-108331 GCA_019453375.1 Ctenoplectra terminalis | reverse complement strand
GGGGGGGGGGGGGAATAAAAGTGCGCGCAGAGGCAACTTCGATAAATTATCGAACATGTGCTGTTTAATATAATTGGAGGATATTCAATTCGAGAGGAATAATCAATACTTTGAAATCCACTCGAATCATGTGGAATGATATAGAAGTTTTTTCATCGACTCGGTTTATTATCGAGATGCGAAATTTTGAGTGTTTTATAAATACCGGCGCTGTTGGCTTTTCACGTATCGGACGTACTTTTGTAATTTTATTTCTGTCGAATAATCAATCGCGTTAAGTTCGTTTGAGTATTTTTGAAATTTTCTAAATGAAACGTTTATCTTTTTAGCAGTCGGTGTTATTTATTTTGAGTAATAAGGTCAGTAGACGGCAAGAAATAAAAAAGATAAATTTAGCTTTAATAGTTGGATATTAAAAGATAATTCTTATATTCAATATTAATATAAATATTCTTATAAAAAAATATATAATTACAATCCTGCACGAGTCACAATGAAAATATTGACTCGATCCGCTTCATATTCTCATTACTCTCCATCGATTTTTCAGAAGCTACCGACTCGATCAGTGTATTTAATTTAAAAAATAAACTCTCAACGATCGTACCGAGAAATCCCGAATTCGATCAGATAATTATACATTCCCGTAATGACATCTATAAATCAATGAAACGGCAGTAAAGAAATTCAAGGAACAATCTCGTACGCGTATTAACAGGGAAGTAAAATCTCTCGCAGAAAAAGCATGGCTGCCAGAAGATAACGAACAAATAATAATGAGCATGTAACGGGCCAGATAATGAGAACTGTTGCCGTAAATCTTCAGTTGCGTGGTCATTTATCCAAGGGAGGGGTGTATACAGAATTTAAAGGCGCCGCTACGATGCCATGTCGCCGGTAATTTTCTTTCAGAGGCACGAGAAAGAGCCAGAGAGGGATTCTTTCTTGCACCAAAATGGCGGAACAACACGGAAAAAACACGTAGAACGGAAAAGGCAGAAATATCGCTCTTTTTTTTCCAGCCGGTGTAATTATCAACGATATTTTTCTCTCTCCCCCCTTTCCTCGTTATTACGCCAACTGCAAGGTAAACGATAATCGAGCAGCAACGGGACAAAGTAGAGGCAACACAACAAACGAAATTGCTTTTAATCCCGTCGCGAAATCTTTTCTCCTTAATGTCTAGTTTCCATGGCCAGGACGGGTTGTAAGGATGATTAGCTGCCTTTGTGAACCTTATCGTTCTTTTTTATTATTTCTCTTCTTAATTTTTTTTTTCTTCTTTTTTTCTTGCCTTTCCAACGGTCATAAATGTAAATGGGAAAGAAATCAAGGGGATGAATATCGTCGAGAATAACAAGTATCTGTTGTCGGGTTACGGTGTCTGGGTTCATGACGCAACAAAACATCCCCATTACTCCCGATGTCGTTAAAATTCTATTGGAAATCGTTATCCATCTCCCTCTTCGTTCCGCGACGACAATGTTCTCTGTTCCGAAATGTAATTCCTTATCGGATCCGTGAATCTTTAATCTTACGAGAAATACATTTTTGTCGCGTTTACATCGACTATTAACCTGTTCTTTTTTCTTTTTTCTTTTAGTTACAGAGATGGTGGATTAAGGCTAGTTATTTCTTATCGAGAGATGTAGTTTGTTTTTTTCTAGATAATATATTTTTATTCGCGAGAAGTTTATGTTTATAAGTTTGTTTTCCAAGTTCGAATATTTTTTCGTGGATATAGAATTTGGAATAGTGGAATATAATTCAAATCACTTTTTCTTTTTAATCTAAGAACATTTAATATTTTTAGTAAAAAGTAAGAGTTACTTAATTTTGCCTCAGATACCCCACAAAGAAGAAAAAAAAGAAATACTTATATTCCATTTATTTAGAAGTTAGATACGTATAAAAATCAGAAACCTAAAAAAAAATAAGTCCTCCGTTTTAAAAATAAAAAAACGTAATAAAATTGTTACTAACTTGAACGAGTGTCTTAAAAATCTCCCACGACCTTATTTAAATAATTTCCAATTTTCGAAACTTAAAAACTTCGCATTCCTACATGAAATCGTATAAACAAATCGACTATAAACATCGGGACCGTGCAGAATGTAGACATATGAAACCAGTGCAACGATCGCAACAGATTGTCAACAGACAAACAAAAGAGTTCGTGCAAAAGTTGGTCCAGACAAACAATCGAAGACAATCGGTTCACAGAGTATGCAGTTTACGTTCTTTCCGATATCGAAACGCACCCAGCAATGCGAGTTTCCTTCCTTTCCGGTTCGGCCACCTCGCTCGACGGAAGTTCGGAGTTTTCTGAATATTTACAAGCAGCGTGTCGCGGCCACGAAATTGCGTAAAGTTTTCAAATAAGTCGAATGATTGTGTAAATCATCCAAGAAACGTGCTGTTCGCCGTAACTAGCGTCGCGAAGACGTTAATCAGAAGCTCGTTAAAGATACTCCCGAGCAACCTGTTCGAGATTAATTTTAGAAACTCTACTTACTGGTTCGAGACTGTTATTGAATTTGTTCGAATCTTTTATCCCTGACAGGATTATTTCTTTGTTGCAATGAATTTAGAAATGTTTGATCAATAGGTGATTTTACAACGGAGAAGGAAAATCGCAGGTCCATTTTAACGGATCTGCTCGCTGTCATTTATCTTTATAATAAAACCGTAAGAGACAAAAGTTTGATCGTATTAATACGTGCATAATTTTTTTACACGCGAAGATATGAATTTCATGATTAGTCTTTTAAATGGAACCATACATTTATTTTCATACATTTCCTTTTTACACGCGTGCATCATGTTTGTTAACTTGAAACGAGTTCAAACACGACAAATGGGATTAGTTTTAACATTAATCAGTTTTGGAAGCACATTTAAAAAATTGTTCATTAAGGATCCGGCCACAAAGTGGATTACTGTTCAAATTAATCTCTGTTGCGTTAATACTCATTTCACGGAAGCTTAATTTTGCAGACACACAAACACGATCCTCCCCATTCTCGCGAAGCAAAAACCTTGAACAATGATCCGTACGATTATAATTGCTCGAAATCATCGTGAAGTGTCTCGATCGACGCAACACGTCGCGTCAATGCACTATCCGCCGCCATTTATAATATTTTTCCGAGTAGCCAGACAATTTTCCCGTTAACCGCACCGGTCGATGTTAAAAAATAAACAAATAAAAAAAAAAAAGAAAAAGAAAAAGGAAAAAAAAGAAAAGAAAAAGCTTGGAGACCCCATCTTCAAGGAGTGTGTTTTTTCATAATGAACGACCAGACGCGAAACTTAGTTTTCAAAGCCCCGAGGCACAAGGAGAAGCCAGAGGGAACGTGCGGTTTTTTTTCGTTCACACGATCCTTTGATCTTTCAACGTCGCTGTTAGAGTTCCGGTCTATCAACCGTAGACGCGCAAATGAGAAACTTCTGATTCCCTGGAATACTCAGGAAACCTGTGCCTCGATCTACCCACGGCTTCGAAATATTATTGGTTGAAACGAAATTATTTTTCAAATTACTTTCCCACGGCTCGCTTCTGTGACGAAGGTGAATCAAAAGGGGTTTGCATTACCGCGGTATTTTTCCGGAATATTATGGCCCTGTAGAATTTATGCGTTCCTCAAACGTTCTACCATGAAATTCACTAATAACGTGACTGGATATTATGTTACGTTAAACATGTTTCGTGCTTTGATTTCTGACATGTGTAAGCTAGTTAAAGTGACGGAGGGCTCGCGTCAATGGCAAACCAACAGATCATTACAGAGGCTATTAATTTTCGTATCTATGCGCGTTAATTGGATATTCGATGAGATATTAATATCAAATCATTAACACTGGTAATCTATGTGGGTAACATAGCATCTGTGTATAAGGTTTTATTGATATGTTTTACGCTCCAAATATGGATAGTGGATGTATGCAACAGAGGATACAAATTATAAAAATCTAAGATAGGTTGTTCGATAACAATTTTTTTCGGTGCAAAAACGTCCGATTTTTGTTTTTCTACACACGCATAGTATAATATCGCGAAACAGAAATTTTAATTGCAAATGAAATGAAATACGATAGACAAGTAATTAATTTAACCATTTTCATCTCGGATTTTTAGCAATTTTTTAATTAGCACGTTCAACCGATTATAGTGAACGAAAAATTTGCTAAACTTTAAACATTTCAATTTTCTTTTATTCGGTACAATTCCATGTATGTCGACTCGTAAATTTTCGACTCTTCTCATTTCCGAAAAAAAAAAATTAAAAAAAGAAGGACAACGAAAGAATTTAAAAATGTCTAGGAACCATCATATTATCGCTGGTTCCACGACTTCCACTGCAACTTGCGCAAACAACCACCAACGAGGAGCTTTTCTTTCCTCCCCTTTGTTGGCGGGACGAAAAGAAAGGATTCGCCGTTCTGTATAGAAAATCAACTTCGTTGCTCGGTTTTGCAAAAGGAAAGCAAGTGGTAGAAGCTGCGAGCAAAACGCGGAACGGCAGAACGGAATACAAATACCATCCAGGCATCGGGTAGAAGGAAAACTTTGAAATTTATCGACTTAATCGTTTTGGGCTAAGAAAATGGCCGGGGGTGGAACGGTGTAACCCCGAACTTCACCGAACAAATTGGAACCGGTTGGTTTCCAACCAGTCGGTGAACGAACGCAACGCAGTTGTGGATATAAATGTAAATGCGAAGGTAAGAAGTGCTTACCCTTAATTTAGACAGGAGCGAGAAATCCGTGACCGCCTTGAGCGTCACTTTGCCAGGGTAGTGTTCTGAAACAGAGAGCAAAGGAGGAACGTTAATCGCGTTGAATGGTGCTGTTACTTCAATTGCACTGATTAACGCTATTATACACTACTGGTTAAAAGTTTTGGATTCACTTTCCGGTTTGTGTCTGCGTTAAATTGTCTGCTAATTATCTTAACGATTAAAACCTATTATTACGTGTATTGTTACAGTTTTCTTCAAAATTATTTCCTGTATTTTGATAAACTGTTTGCTGAAATATTATCTAAGGTAGGGTAATATTTTATTTTTTAATATACACGAACATCGAGTGTTAATTTTCAATAAATAGTATATTGTTTCGAATGAAATTTTACGTAGAAAATTATGCATTTTTTTTCTGTGAAGTTAATTTAAGCAATTCTAAGCTATAGTTTATTAAAATTTTAATAAAGTCCCATGCACAGGAACGCTTCCGAATAGAGTGAATTTCCATAATATATAGCGGTCTTATTAACTGGTTAGAGTGATTTTTCGTTTTTTCCGTATATTGTATATATTTGACCAATATTTCCAATTTCCTTATTTTAACATTTCTGACATGCTACGTTGTATCGATCACCGTTCTTTGGATAATATATTGTAACTCTAGTTTACAAATACATATGTGATTTTGCAGCTGTTCCCCAAATTGGTATCTCGTATGTTCGTATAGGTTTAAACACAGTTTTATATACGGTTTTATATAATAGTAAGAATTTATTTTCGAAGGTTACTTTAGATCTTCGTGCAACAAATGCGATTTAACTTCAAGTTACTACTTCCATAACGAACAGCTCAAGAAACGATCTTACACTACCTGCCTCCCAGTCAAAAATTACATTTTTAAACCTAAATTCGCGGTAAATAATTCATCGGTCCGAGAAGGATATCCGCGTGTCGGCGAATTCTATTTCGCCGAGCAAACGTCCACGCGAAAATTCGTCCCGCACAAAGGGGAGGTTTTTCCCCGGTTATGAGACACAAACGAAAAGAGCGAAAAGGGACCGAAAAACGGCCGCGATACGTGTTTGCATGTTTATGTTGCACGTTTCAACAAACGACGGAAACAAAAAAACTTCTATTAAAGGAAACAAAGGGCCCTGGTCGGGATCTATTCGCGAGTTATGTATCGCGTAAGCCGCTTTTCGCGTCGGTCGCTTTCAATTTATCGTCGAGTGGCAGACACTCGCGGAAAAACCGCGACAAATGTTTGATTTTCTACCAGGAAAGCATCGAAACGATTACATCGAGCGACCAATGTCCGGTGTATCGGCGGTTCAAGTTTGGATTTGGATGCAGCGGTCAAGAGACTCGATCTTGGTAACTTTTCTACTGTGAGAATTTTTAAGGTGAAATCGGTGACACATTGGACCGTACTCGCGAACAGAGGCGGGATCGGTGGAGCCGTTTGTCTTGGGAATTGGAACGGAACCGCCGGCACCGCGAAACTTCAGGTGTACGGAATTCCGAGCCACCCTCGCCGAGGCATGGAGAAGAAGATAAGAAATTCGAGACCCGGTCGGAAGCTTCTTTTTCTTAGCGCGAAGTTCGTGCTAAAGATTTATTTAGCTGACGAGGTTGGCGAGTGACTAGCTTTTACCACAGATTAATTCTGTGATATAGATCTTGGAATATAGGTAGGTATAGGAATTTTTAGTAGGTTTTGTTTTTGTTTCGTATAGTGTGAGAAATAGTTAGAAACGAAACAGTGTGAAATAATTAGAAACGAAATAGTGTGAGATAATTAGAAATTAAATAGTGTGAGATAATTAGAAATAATATGAAGTTGTTAGAAATTAAATAGTGTGAAATAATTAGAAACGAAATAGTGTGAAATAGTTAGAAACGAAATAGTATGAAATAATTAGAAACGAAATAGTGTGAGATAATTAGAAACGAAATAGTATGAAATTGTTAGAAATTAAATAGTGTGAAATAATTAGAAACGAAACATTGTGAAATAATTAGAAATGAAATAGTGTGAAATAAATAGAAACGGAGTACTGTGTAATAGTGATAAATGAAATATTGTGAAATAAAGAGTAGGCGATGGTCTAGCTAATTTGATTTCATCAATATTTGTCTAACATTTTTCTGTTAGGGGTGTAATCATTTTTTTCGTGCTTTTAAAGTATCACGAAACTGTAAGGAAATCCTAGAACTGAAATGTTATTTTTATACTTTGGTACTAAAATACGCTTACAATAGAAAAGAGAATGGTCTGAGAAAAGGATATTTTCAGTGAAAGGGTAATCTTTTCTGAGCGTTCTACTGTTTTACATTTGAATGTATCATGCTTTCTAGTGACAGAAGCCGAGTTGATATCGTAGAGATGAAAAAACTTGTGTATTTGGTGCGTATTTTAAAATTGCATTCAAATATCGTGAAACTTTGCTTTAAAAAATGAGCAACGTGTATATGAATTAATTCAGACTGTAATAAGATGAAATCATAGACAGGAAATCAACAAGTTCAAGAGAGAGGCAGTAAAGAATGAGAGATAAGAATTAAAAGGTCTATAAAGATCAAAGATAAGACAATGGAGTGCTTCCATCTTGTACGACAATTTGGCTAAAGTGAACTTTAAACACGTTATATCGTAAAACACATTTTGTATTATTCCGTCTTTCATTCTAGTAATAAGCTTAATGGCGGACATTTCCGTTTATAGGTTAGCTCTTGCAAATCAAATTTTAACACAGACATTTATTTTATATTACAACGACCATGTTCGTTTTTTTTTTCTTTTTTTTTCGAGAGGACAATTTTCGCAATAAAGTGCGTTACTTCATTTGTGATCGACATTGTGTTTAATATTTTAAACTAAATGGAAAATTTAAACACGAGACAAAATATTCGGAGCAAAATATGAATTTTCTCTCAAACGTGGCAACGAAAAGGTATAAAATATTGTCCTGGAAATTCTATTTACAGAATTGCATTCAAAATAATTTTCGACAAAATATTGTAACAGAATTTCACAATTGATCTCGGCAATACAAAATATCCGATAACACAAAATACCAGAAATATTTTAATCAATATCTGATAAACATTTTCCAGAATTTCATTAATCGAAGTTCGAATTACAATTTACCATAATCAACCGATAGAATTCACCACTGGAACTTAAATCTTAAGCACGACTATTCCAGTTCCATAACCGAAGATCTTCCTAAAAACAAACAAACATTTATCACGACCAACCCATAGAATTTACTACCAAAATTTTGGTCTTAAATACGACCATTTCAATTCCATAACCGATCTTCCAAAATTCCCCCAACAGTCGAATATGCAAAGGGATAATTGCCCCAAGTCATAACAAAGTGCTTCCACTTTCACGACTATATTAATTGAATACGCTATCACGAATACCGTCTAAGAGTTATCGATCGACTCTGATTGGACGTGAGGTCGCAAAGATTCGTGGTCTTTCGAGGATCCTATCTACGCGTTAAACCCATCCCCTTCCTCTTCTTCAAATGATGGACTGTTTTCAGGGAACAGTAAGCATTCATTTATAAGGCAAACCGAAAGTCCTGAGGAGGCAGATTTTACGAGGGCAATCTAGCTACGTTCCGGCGTGTAAGTCGCACCTACCCCCTCCGAAGTGTTTAATTATTCCGAAGACGTAGCACATGGTTTACGTTACCCTCTCGGACATTCGAATTATTTCTGCCTTATTGCAGAAATAATTTCGGTCTTTCCTCTATGGCGCAGTCTCTGCGCCATTCGTGCCCTTAAACGGAGAAAAGTGGCCATTTTTGCGAGTGCCATTCATTCTCTGCGCATATACGCTGCTTGGGTTCGCAATTTACGCGGTTGCTTTTACTCTCGTTCATAGTGGGCTGTGAGTTAGGGTTGTAGGGGTTTTCAGGTTAAACGTTAGCTTGGGATTTTCTTGCCGTGCGCTTTTAATCTTATTCTTCATCAATCCTGCTGTCCTTTTCGCTTGCGTTACGTGTTCGTTTATCTTCAAAATGTTTTTGTTTCTAATTTTTAAAATTTCACGAGAGTGGAAGGTACACGCGTACAGTTATCAATTCGCAAGGAAATGAAAGAATCGGTAGAAGGGATGTTCTCTAATTCGATAACTTTAGAATTGTTCTTTCTAGAGTTTCATCGCGAACGAGTCAAAATGGAACAACGCTCGGAACCTTCCATAACCAGCGAAACTCCATAAAACCTTGACGACCAATATTTTGACGATCTGCAAGGGAAAATATCCTCGGAGCGTCTGTCAACCAGATGTCTCGTGTCATAAACGTTCTCCACAGATGCGTCCGCTTTATTTCGCCTAACCAGTCACCGAAAGAGGGATTTCCAGCAATCTCTATTCCCATGTGTTTTCGCCTAGCCATCGAGTTCTCGAATTAGGTCTTTTGTCTTAGGTCTACGCGCCCCTTGTCCAGGCCAGCTCTTCCGAAATCGATCTTTCCCATTGCTTACCATCCTTCTTTTCCCTCGCAAAGTATCCTCTTCGTTGACCTGTTTCAGCCATTAGATTAAGTTAGGCGTAAAGCAATAAAACCTATTCCATTTCACGTGGGCAGCTTTCCAATCTGCATCTCGTTGAACCTTCGTGTAACGAGGACAAGAGGAACAAGGCTCAGGATTTGGTAAACGAGAAAACGGATAAGTTTGCGCGGGTACCATCCTTCAGAGGCAACTGTTCGCGAAATAAAAGTTGAACCGTTTGCACGAGACACGTTGACGTAAATACAATTTGGCCTGTTCGCCCTCCCGAGTAATTTAATCTGTCGGGGAAACGGCTCGTCATCTTCGATAAATCTTACACACGCCTCTCGTAACTCGATTGTTCCACAAAATGGCGGAAAACCCGGCCGGTTCGACGGATCCGAGAGTCTCGATGAAACGGGGCGAAACGTTTCGCTGGATCGTCCCTCTGCTATGAAACATCGAGGGAAATATTTTTCGATCGTTGTGAAAACTCTTGGTATATCGTTGAGCTGGTTGATCTTCACGAGGGAAGATTGTGAGATGTTATTCACCAATTTTAGCGAAGCGTTGTGTTTCGCGTGACTGTGAAGATGATCGGTAATAGGTTCCGAAGGTTTGCAAGTTTCAAGTGTGGATAAGTAGGCACGTGAAAATTGAGCAAAGGTTACGGTGGATTTGAAATAAAGAATTTACTAAATATTAATCTTTTTTTTTGGAATTATTACTTTTTAAACGATAGTTAATATATCGTGTCTTTAACAGTTTTTAGTTTATTTGTATGCTCGTTAGGTCACAACTACGTCTCTTAACAGTGGAACTACATCTATTTCTGGCAAAGAATTCAAACTGATAGGTATTTGGAAAAAATATAAAACGGAAGGGAAATAAATCTTTATTCATATTTATTAAAAACACAAAGAGTTCTTAAAAGTGCACCATTGCAAATTTAGAGAATTTATATGAGAAATTTTAAACCAGTCATTTTGACCAGTATTGTATGAAGTTAAATATGTTAGAAGAAAAAGAAAATTGATTTTGACATATCAATATCTTCTACGCCATCAAAAACATATATTTGCAAATGGCACCATGTCGTTTGTCATCGCAAACTTATAATCATCTAAAATTATAAAAACTTCATTTACGAATGAAATCTAAATTTTGTAATAGATAAGATATCTAATATCTGCTCGTAAAGTTTCATTAAAAATGAGAGAATGGCTGTATGTAAATATTCGTGTATGAAAATGTCCACCGATAAGAATCTTTTTAATTTTTTATAAGGAACGAGTAGTTCGTCCGGCACATTCGCGTATCGATCGGTTCAGGAATATTAATAAAGGGACTTAATTGATGGACAACTTAATATTGAAGTTGCGTTTACATAGAATTCTTAATTAGCCGCGCACGGTTAAAACAGAAAATTAGATTGTAATCTCTGCATTATCCATGTTAAGCACGCTGCCCTTATTACATATACATATGCAGTGTATAATGCAGCCCGTAACTTCTATCGGCCTCGTACTGTACAAGTAAAGCAACTTTCCCAAAAGATATTAATTATCTAAGCTTCATCAACATTCGTGGAAGTTGGTTTAATTTTTAATAATTTCCGTTTAACCGGACGTTAAGAAGTAATCTTGCAATGAATACTGAATGACCGTAACCTGTACGTAAATTCCACAGGAAGTGAATATGAATAAAATGAAAAGAAAAATATGTTGAAAGAGACAATAATTTCAGTTATAATAAAATTAAAAAAAAAGTAAAAAAATAAACTCTCGCAGTTCATATTTCAATATAGTTTATATATTTAGTAAAAAATATATATATATACGTTGTTCGAATAATTTAAAAGTTTTTACAATTTTCTATACAATTTGTGAACGTTCGAAATTTTTTAGTAATCTCAAGAAATAAAAATCTAACGAATCTTAATGAGAAAATTTATAAAATTATTTTAAGCATTTTCTTTACCCTCTGACAGCTAAATAATTTCTTTTTATTAACAAGTTGTTTCATCTTCTGCACGTTTGAACCTAGAAAAGAAACTCAAACGATCCCCGTGTGTCCAAGCTTCTTCCTTTCATCCTTTCCTACTCTATTTTCAATCCCTGATATGTGAACGCGTAATTAAAAGCTACTTCATCACGGTATCATAGAGTTGATTATCAATTAAAAAGAAATTTTGATTCATCCTCTGCGATCTGATAAATAATTGACACAAATACTTCCCTGCTATGTTACCAAGCGGAAATGTCAAGCATGGATACGCTTTCTCTATGTAGCGTACACCAGAATCGGAGCAGCTTGATAATTAATTGTCGCGGGTTACTAACAAAGAGCTCGTGATGGCTGTCATCGAAGAAAAGCCAACAGAGCTCGTTCAGGAATCGCTTATTAGATTTGTCGGCGGATCAAACCAATTATAACTGTAACTTGAAAATATTCCTCTTTCATATCTTACTACGTACGTTTAATTTCGCATTTTTAAGACGAGCGTTATTTTACGATAATAGCTCGGGAATGTAGGTTCGATAATTTCGTTATTGCTTAAATAAAATTGATTTTAATAGGTAATCTACGTTTTTTAACACTAGAACTATCGACGATTTAAGTATATCTATTTCTACCAAAGAATTAAAAATAATAGGCACTTGAAAAAAAATATAAAATACAAGAGAAATAAATCTTTATTCATATTCGTTACAGGAAAAACAGAAAGAATTCTTAAAAGTGCATTATTGTAAAATAGAAATTTATATAAGAAACTAGGAACAAGTCATTTTCACCACTTCGGTAGTTCTATTCTTAAAATTATGATAGAAAACGTTAATTTTGTAATTAGGTCGTTTTTAAATGCGTCGGTGAACAAGATGACTATCATCATTATTTCATTTATGAATAATTGAGAAGAGACGAAACAATAATATTGTAAAATTCAGAAAAATAGTTCCTTAAAAAACAACGTAAACAATATAATACTTTGTTTCAAAACCAACAAATGATATATAAATCAGCGTTATAAAATAAACATCTCTTTTAGACAGTGCAAAAATGTTTGTCTCCAATCTTTTAAAATTATAATTCATTCGCGTCAATGCTCACTTATTACAAAACAGCCTAAAGTGAAATTTCGAACAAAGTCTCCAGTTTACAATTTTCACCCACAGCATACGCTTCCTCGTCTAACTCTTAACCAAAGAAAAAAAACAAAAAATGAATGAATGAATAAAAACAAAATTAAAAATTAAGATTGCTCGAACAACACGCTTTGAAACCACGAACCTATACTTACAGAGCACCGCGAAACAAAACCTTATCGTTGCGGCTGGCTCACTTACAAATGCGCGCAACCCGCTCGAAACCGAGGCCTCATTCAAAAATTCTCCATTTTCGACATATTCCACGAGGAGAAATTCTCAGCATCTCGGTTGCAACGTCTATTACGGAGCAAGAACCGCGGTTCCCTTTTCTTTCAGCCTGTTTCTTCGCCGCGTGAAAAGAGCCACCAGCAGCGGCAGCAGCGAGCAACCAACGAAACCCTCTTTCTTCTCTCGATTTCAAATACGAAACACGCACACCCCCGCAATGCGGCCCTTCTTGCCTTCGTAACGGTCGTAATACGAATTAAATTATTTTTCCCTCTACGAAAAGGGAAGGAGGTCAGGAGGATCACGGTGCTCCGGCGGGAACAAAGAGAACGAAACCGCGAAACGAACGAAACGTAGCAGAAGAAGAAGATGGCGGCGCCAGAGGCGGTTTTCAACCGGCGCCGGAAGACGGAAAGGAAGGAATGAAAGGAAGATAAAGCGCGACGTTAAATCGGATACTTTATACGTGTAATAAGCTGCAGAAATGCATACTTATGCACTGCGGGAGTTTCGCAAGACCCATAACCATCAGGAAGCGAGAAGAATAAGAGTTTCTTCCTCGCTGTTTAGTTATTCGCGAGCTGAAACCGAGAGACGGTTATATTCAAATACTCTTCAGTCATGGAGGTGCGCCCGCGGCCAGAGAATTTTTCGAGCGTCAAGCGTGATGGGATGTGGAGGAAATAAACGTTGCATATGGAGAGGTTAAGTTACGATTCTCAAGGTGTATACCCGAGGATAAGTGTTTTCGAGGATGAACACCAACTTGGTAATGGCGTACGTAGAAGGGATTAGAGGGTGATATTTTGAGAAAGCAAATGCAACCTACATTTTCTGTTTATTCTTTTTTTAACTCGATGCGCGCTAAGTAAAAATTTTTTGCAGTTATTTTGTCCAACATCTATGTTATATCTGCTGTCATTAAGGGTAGAAAAAACTGATTAAAGGGTATTTCTACGATTCGAAGACACGCGACTGGAGATTATTTCAAGATCGTGAAGATTATTCCTAGGTCACGCTATTTTTTTTTTTTTCTTTTCTTTTTTTCTTTTAATAATACCATCCGTTGTTTCATAACGCAAGTCTCTTAAAATTAAAGATAATCTCTTCTCACCGACAATCATTTCGCGAAACATTTCCTATTGATACAATAATAATCGATAGAATTTCCAATGTCCAATGCTCCATTTTTTTTCTCTGCTAACTTCCAGTCAAAACAAATTTTTTCTCGTTTTTGAATACCACTGCAAACACGAGAAGCTCCTCCTATATGCCGCGCATCTCTTCGTAAAACACGGGATCGTGTGTGTTCCCGTTCGTGTCGCCAGTTCGCAGGCTGTTCCTGCCATCGCGCTTTTCGACGTCGTCCATCTTGCGCGGTTATTCGACGAATCTTGGCAACGATTTACCGTTAGCCGAATTACACGCATTATTGGGTCACTCCACGAATCGCGGGATGGATTAACGAGCGGGATATAAATAACGTACACAGTATCGATCCCTATATCGCGAGTCACCTAGTTTTTTCATTGTGCGAGCGTCGCGTTGTATGTCAGTCTTCCTGTTTCACCGTTGGCAAATATTTGTCGGAGTCGAAACACAACGCGCTCTAATGGCTCGAGCCTTCCACTGTTAGATATCAAACAATACGCTGTCTATAACAGGTTTGCCCCTTTCCACCTATCATTGTTTTTCTTGTAGTTTTTTTTTTTGGCTTCTTTTTGTTTGAGTATTAAATTAGCGTATTGACCACGAATAAACGCGCATCGACACTGATACACGTTCGCATTTTTTCTTTTTCTTTCTTTCGTTCCAATTCCCTCGCGCAAATGAAACAGGCAATTAGTAGCTACCTTTATTCGATAATTTCCGGAACGCGAACTTCTGTTCGACACTTTTTTCGATATCGTTCTCTGGTCCTCGCGAGAGAGGCAACAGTGAAACTGGAATCACAGATATTTGGTGAATGAAACGAGCATGGACGGATGCTCGTTACTTGTTACGAAGCGAAAAGAGATGAAAAATAGAGGAAGTTCTAATTGTGTACGGCGTAGAAAGAAAAAATCGTTGGCAGTGCAGCGGATCTGACAGAATCTATCGATCGCGGAGGTGACGAGGACGCTCGTAAATACGGAATAAAAGTCAGAGAACGAATTCACTGTTCGTTTAATGTAATACGATGTTCGCAAGTCCGGGATAGTTGGAACACTTTTTGGAAAGAAGCCATTCCATTGTTGGTTTTTTACATACTTTTTTTTTTTTTTTTTCTGCAAATTAAGGCAGCGCGTAAGTAATTTAGAATATATATAGTCATAGTAGCAGCATATTAAACTAGTTATTCCTCTTTTTAATTAACAAATACCAATATTGTAAATAGACGGTAATTGGAAATTAGTTGATACGCTGCTTTTTCTTAAACTTTCTATATAAATCACAAATATTCCCGTGCTTAGAGCATCCATCGTGAAACAATGTCCACACCTTTTGCGGAGGTTTCGAAACATTTTTTTTTGTTAGTTTTACTTTCTAGTATTCACAAAACTTTAAATATGATTTATAACATATATACGATTTCGCGACAAATGTCAGTACGAGAATAAGAATAAGCCGATTCATTATTTATTTGTTTCATTTTGAGATATTAAAATGGACCATACGGTGTACCTCTCTCCCGGTGGTCCAACTACCTCACGGACTTACCCAACAGAAAAATTCCAAGTAAAAAAGATCGAATTGATTTGACTTCTGTAGCGAAAATTTCGTTCGATCCAAAAGGATAACCAGTTACCCGGTGAATATCGTTCTATGCAGCAATTGTTATGCGAGTTTACAGCGTGAGAATCCTCGAAAAGGCACGGATGCGGGAGTTCTTGCGCCAGTAAGTCGGTGTTCGGGGGATGCATTATCGATAGTATGCGCAACAAGATTTCCAGAGGTTTCACC
The DNA here is from genome assembly GCA_019453375.1 of Ctenoplectra terminalis. Lineage (NCBI taxonomy): Eukaryota > Metazoa > Arthropoda > Insecta > Hymenoptera > Apidae > Ctenoplectra > Ctenoplectra terminalis. The sequence goes on along the minus strand of SMSQ01025861.1, from coordinate 92,750 downwards.
CTTCCTTCGGTGAGACCGGAATTCGATTCGAGACGGGCGAGGAGGAAGTGGTAAGTTTCCATCTCGTTTGGCCGTCGCGGAGCTTTTTATTCAACCGGATAGAGCGTCGACGGCCCTTGACTTGGTTCGCTCTTCTCGCGGCTCTTTCGTTCAAATTTTTCCGCCATATCTTCTTATCCAGCAGGAGCCCCGTTGGATGGTCGCGTCCGTTTCTCTATCGCGTTCAGTCAGCTTAACGCACCTTGGTTGTTCCGTTGAATTGATTTCAGCGACGCGCACAGAAAGTCAGTGTTTATTCAGGAGCACTCGAGAAGTCTCGAGATGGGCGAGATTGAAACCGAACTATTTTCAATCGGGCCGTCTCCCAACCCGGTTCCTGTACTTTGCAAATCGAATTCGATCGCCGCGATATCCCCGATTCGACGTAATCTGCCTTCGTTCCAGTCCCGCTTTCTTCCTTCTTCCTTACGCCTTTCAACGAGATTTCGCCTAACACGAGACTGTAATTTATTTCGAACATCGTCAAAGGGAACTAACTTCGATGGACCGTTAGAGTTTCTGTTTGGAATACGATTTGCTCTTTAAAGGGGCTAATTTTAATGGTTTCTACTTGACAGAGTAAATATATACAGGGTGCCCATTAACTTATTAAGTTGGCACGACTGAATTCCTTTTTTTTTTTTCTTTACTTTGTATTTTTAAAACAAGCACAGGAAAGTTACCTAATATCGGGAAGAGTTTCGAATATGAGAAATTAATATTTTATATCGATAAGTTATATTAATAGCGACCATTTTGTAATTGCGATCTTCTTTGCCTAGTTTGAGGGCTGATATCATTCCTTCAAAGTGAACGATGACCGATATAAAAAAATACGTGTCTAATATTTTTCCGAGATCTATATGATGTCAAAATTTCATTAAAGTTTCATCAAAATTTCATCAAAATTGGCGTGGAATCTTTTTTAATTATATGTTAAGAACATCACCTGATATTCGGAACGTAACTTTAATATATCCGTTTCAACATAAAACTAAGCTTAAAGATATTGGTTAAACTTAACAAAGATGTCTGAGTGAACTGAGAAAATATTTCAACCTTTAGAAAATCAACAATCGAGGGAATAGGAATATTTCTGCAACACCGAACAAGCTGGCTCCACCGATACACGTGTACTTTTGAAATAAATTTTCTGCGTTACCATTTTTAAAATATTGGATTTCTGTGCTTCGATATATCTTGTTTCATATTGGATTATTCTGCCGGGATTAGAATAAAAGGAAACAAATTGAAGATTACGTGGAACAGGATATTACGAACATGGTTTCAGTTATTTCCTCAAGACGAAAATACAAAATCTATACTGTTATATAAAGAGAGAGCTGATTTTAATGTTCGCGAAAAACTCAAAGAACTACCGAGCAGATCTTTCTCAAATTTTAAAACATTATTCTTAAATACTCTATGACGGACATAAACTATCCAGCATGTCTCAGAAACGCGTCGTTAACATGTAATTAATATGTAAATTTTTGCAGCTTTTCGCGAGCTTTTTCATCAGAGAGCTATATCACCGTTATAAGTATTATCTCAAAAGATAAGTCTAAGAAACACGAATCAGTCACGCTGATATCTCAGGCGAAACCGAGACGAGAGATGCTAGCGAATAATGAAACGCGATCGAGCTTTACAGGCAACTTTTACGGTAACTACTTTCGCGTGGTTAAAATCAGTTTTTTAAGATCTAACCAATTAAGAAGTTTCTTCTTTAATTGATTTAAACGAACGTAGATTAAGAGTATCGGGAAATTGCCTCCAGTCGTCTCCCGTTCGATTCTTTGTAATCCACTTATCTCGCAGTTCTCTGTATTACAGGTCATGCTTTTCAGCGATAGCGTAATGAAATTACGATAAGTTTAATGAAACATGAAATTGTCACTTTTTAACCCTTATGCGGACATCCGGGTACCCATTTCTATATTTCCATTAATAATTTGTTACGTTCTTGTGAACATGTCGCAAAAACCGCACCGGATTTCTATCATTTCGAAAATAATAATCGCTTTCCATTATTTGAAAAATAATAACCGCTTTCCTATATTTGAAAAATAATAACCGGTTTCCATTATTTGAAAAATAATAACCGCTTTCCTTTATTTGGAAAATTTGTCTTCGATTTACGGTTTTCGAATAAAAATTTATGCAAATATCCAGGAACTACGGTTGTCCAATAATCGCGAACATTTTGCTTGTCCATATAAAGGTTAAGGTATCTGTGCTAATTATTCTAAATACGAACGTGTGACCCGAATATTTCTATTTAACTTACGATCGAGCCGATTCGCAATTCAAACATCGAAACGGAGCACAAGTCATCCTCTGCAACGGTTGGATACACCAGACGTTATATTTGATTTATACTATCCACACGTTTTGTTACACACGAAAACACACAGCACGTACGTCAAATATTCAAACAGAAGTCAGACGCTGCAAACCTGCCGCAATTTAAACATGTAGCAACAGTATTATACCGATATTCCACATCACATTTAAAGTCGGGCTAACAGCGGACCATGCAGTTCGAGCACTGTCGCATAGGTTTCTAAGAACGATCGTGGATAACTTTTGCTTACGTTGGTTCTTAAAATTGAATCATCACATTTCTTTAGAAACTGTTTTTTTCACTGCAATTATAAAACAAAAACTTATCATTATTTGAAACGTATACACATACGTATCTTCGTTTTTATTTTCAAATATCAAATTGATAATTTTTTCCGCTTTAAGCACAGCACGTGTAAAAAGAAAGCTAAAAATCTTGCAATTCAAAAAATCGAATCGATCATTTTACTTCTTTTTTTTTTTTAATTTACACAGTTAAAATTAAATTTCTACAATTATCATTTTCTGATGCGTGCACACATTAGTATTTTCGTTTCTATTTTCAAATATCAAACTGACAACTCTTCGAGCACAGCACGTGTAAAAAGAAAGCTAAAAATCTTCCAACTTTTAAAATCGAATTCATCATTTTATTTCTTTTTTTTTTATTTATACCGTTAAAGTTAAATTTCTACAATTTCTTTGAGACACGCGTATCTTTGTTTTTATTATAAAAATAAAATTAATTTTTCCAAAAATGCACACACACGTATTCTTCTTTATATTTACAAAAATACACAACACTGTTTTACGACCTGATCATCCACGAACTCACGTTCTCGTTTCGACTGTTAAAACCGAACTGTCCATTTTCCGAGGACACCTTATGGCGGGAATTTCCATCTCTGCTCCTTGGACGATGAGGCAAGAGCACGCTTAATTGATCGGTTTTTGCTTCTGCTTATACCTGGCCTTGTCGAGGATCGCTACCATAAGGTAGACCTACATGGGTATCAGGTAGAACAGTCCTCGAAATTTTATTCCTTACCTGACCTCTCCACTCGTGTCTTTCCACTTTCACGCGAGAACTGGGTGCTCTTGCCAATCAATGCAGAAGAAGCGTACCTAAACCGGACCCTCGATCCCCAAAAACATTTAACCATACTGCCATAGCCTTACCAAGTGACTTACAAAGAAATGTTACGGAGTTGACACACGCCGATTTTTATGAAATTTTTACGAAATTTTTATAAAATTTTTATGAAATCTTGAAATAATATAGATCTCAAAAAAATATTAGACACGTATTTCTTTATATCGGGCATCGTTCACTTTGAAGGGATGATATCAGTCCTCAAAGTAGAGGATGAAAAATCTATTTGATAGTATATCTCGAAAACTATTGAAGATAGAAAGAAAGTTTAAATGGTATAAATTAATACGGTTCGTCTATCTTTTAATGGCGAATCCAACATTGTAAGAAATTTAAAAAAAAATTAATTCGTTTAAAAAGATTTCACTCTACTTCGAAGTTTGATATCATCTCTTCAAAATGAACCATGGCCGACATAAAAAAATACGCGTGTAAAATTTTTTCGAGATCTGTATCGTATACAATTTCATCAAAATCGGCGTGTGTCATCTCTGTAATATTCCTTGTTAGAAGTTATACATCTATGTGTCCGTATTTTTTAAATTATTTCCTCGTCACTGTACTATTGTATTTTATTATTATGCCATTGTTTGGATGCCAAGAATGCTAACAGTAATCCAGTAATTATTAATTCTAAGTTTATAGATTAATTTAAGGAATTATAACTAACATTTAAATTATCTGTATATTTTTTCTCATAAGCAAACAAAATTGCGGTTACAAAGAGTTAATATTAAAATTCGTTTCAAATTTAATTTTAAAATATTCTTTCGCTAATTAGCTAAGAATTAACTTCGTCGGGTTCCACGTGAAGAACATTTTTGAATTTAGCAAGAAAAAGGTAAAAAAGGAAAAAAAATAGGTAAGGCGCCGGAGTTTGGTGCACTTTCTCTATTAGTTTCGTCAACATCGTCGAATCGATAAGGTGTCCTGACAGTTTCGTGAATTTCAACGAGTGTAGAGCTTCCGTGTCCGAACTTTAGCGTATTACCGATCGTATCTGATGCTCTCCGTTCAGTTTTCGACGATATTACGCGTGTGTTTCTGTAAATTTGCACGGTGTAGCGACTGGAAGCGTTTAATCGGCTTTGCCGCCCGCACTCTCGCGTTTTGTTATTCGTTTTCGCTACCAAAGTTTATTGTGTCCGGTGAAAACGACGGTAAGTAATAAGCAGTGAGCTTGTTGCGTGTTCTGTCGGAATTTTGAGTATTTTACACGATTCCGTTTGTTTTTCGTTCGATTTCGTAGTTAATACCGCGAACATTTTATTGGACAATTCCAGCAATTTCAAAATTATTGTACGTATATTTACAATTTTGTCTCTGTTGGGTTTCGTGTTTCAATTGTGGTTAATGAAGATCTGTTGGAAGCTTATTTTTGTGTAATTAATAATAAATTATTCAACAGGCTACAATTTGGTTGCAATTAATTAAATAACGAAACTAAACGCTACACAATTTATATTTATATATATATGACAATAAAATTGCTGCATTATAAAAATTAGTTAATTAGGAACTATTCTTCAATCCTAAATGGACTGTAACAAATTTCATTTTGTAAATCAAAATTAACCGTAGCAATAATTAAGGAAGCAATTAAATAGATATCATAATAATTTCCAAGAATTAACTCTCCAAGTTCGTACAATTCTATATTTCATTCTATTTCATGAATACAAAAATAGAAAAAAAAAGAAAAGAAAAACACGTAGTATAATGGTAAAAGTAAGAAGCCATTAAATTAAGATTTTTTTACCAGTCCAGCCAAGTAAGCAAAAAGACACGGTAACCAGTGATTCCTTTTCCTCCTGGCTTCCTTGTACCTAATGCTTCTCCGTTACACCGAATTTGTGGTCGTGTAAAACACGGTCTCGCAGAGTTTCCGGTGTTTCCACCGCGATTATACTTTTGCCCGTGCAACGTGTCTTTGATTATTGTTTAAGTACACACTCGCGACGCAGCAAATCCGATGCTATTTTCACGGTTAAAATTACTCGGTGGTCGTTTGACCGGAAAAGTGAAGTCGCTTTTGTTCATCGAATTCGACTTCCGGTCACGTTTTCGATCGTTTATTTGTTTTATCCGTTGATCGAAACGGTATGCTCGTGGCAAAGAAAATAACTGAGCAAGCGCCAACGGACCTGCTCCACTTCGAAGAAAAATTCGTTCATTTGGTCGGCAACGTTATTAAGAAGTCGATCGTAGTTTCGGTTTTAACGATTTTTAGACTCAATGCACACGGAGAATCGTGTCTTGAATGAGAAAATAATTTTTTCTCTCAACGTAAGTACGGAGGGTTGGGATAAATGAAATCGAATATTTGTGTTTTGTGCGAAATGTAGTGCGTATTGTACTGCAATGAAATGATTTAAAAATATTTTTATGCGTTCAAAATTATTGTCAAATCCCTAAAATAAATTAATTCCTGATAAAAGATATCTTGATTTTTTAAAATACTATTTTTAATACTTTTGAGTATTGTACATTATGTCGATTAATCAAACTAATTCCTTATAAAGGATACTTTGACTTTTTAAAATACTATTTTTATTTTCGAATATTGTAAATTATGTCGATTATTCAAATTAATTTCTTATAAAGGATACTTATATTTTTGAAAATAGGATTTTCAATCCTTCTTTTCTTATTTTTACCTGTATCCTATTTTTCAAGTAAAAACTATAAATACTTCAGCTTAAACTAAGATAGTAAAGAAAACGCAGGAAACAAGAACGCGAAAAGGATTGTCAATATTTGTCGATATGATCAATAACCACTCATGGTTATCTATAAAACTTTTACTCTAATTGCCTTGGAAGTCAATATTTAACGACGTTGAGATACAAACGACATCGTCTCTAGGTGTCCTTACCAAACAGAAACTTAAATCCTGCTTTAAAATAAATCAACTTCCACCCTGTTAACTCCTTCCCCTTTGCAACAACTCGAAGTTCTCCTATTTATCAACCTTCATAAAAAAATACTTAAAAAAAAAAAAAAAAAAAAGTAATTGCATTTCAAAACGAGCCCCGTCACATTAGATTTATTATTACTACCCATACGTACACCGATTGCGAGGGTCAATCTATAAATCATTTCGAGAATTGCTGGAAAAATTGAAAAATCTGTCAGCGCTCGAATATATCGTTCCGACGCTAACGTACAGTGGAAAATTTCTTTACACCGAACACTTCGCGTCGAAACTGGCCATCGACTTTTTACACCAACGTCAGTTTCATCGTGCGTTTGCGTCAGGAAAACACTGTGCAGACTGGATGACCGGACAGTCGTACATTTTTTGGTTCCTCCGGTGCTCTGTCATGTCGCGGGACGAATGGTTGGAAGTGGCACCGATGACCGGTTGTAATTTTTCATCGTTACAAGGATCACGGTAACCACGAGTGAGTTGTATACACGTGTACTGTGCAGAGCTGGAAAGATGATTAGCGGGACAGGAGCAAGAGGAGCCACTTAGATCGCTCCGCCTAATCGCGTCTGTTTCTCATCTCCGATGCGAGAATACAGAGAAAAGAAAAATACGTGCGCCCTGTTCTTATAACTGTGTTAACCCTTTGATCCCGGTAGACGTTGAGACGCACCGGCCGTACCATTGGAATTCAGTTACGACGTACGCCGAGAACGGCGAAATTTTTTGTTAGGGGTACATTTTTGGGAAAATATATTTCAGTGATCAAAAAACTGAAATTCGGTACTTTGAAACAATATTATTTACTTCTTTGTATTCTGCACCAAATTGTTATTATATATATTAAAAATTTAACATTAACGTTAAACTTTAATTTTCAGGGTGCCTATAGCCGCCTTCATATGACCATCAACGTGTTAAACTTATCCTACTCCTGTTCAAAGCCAAAAAGCAAGGCGGTAAATTACGATAAACACGGCTCATCGAATATAATGCGGCACAAGATTTCTGTTCAATTGTATCATCGATTCTTCTTTCCGTATCTTATTAAAACGTGAAAAAAGTTTCCAAATAATAACTTTCAGTCGATCTTACACTCCTCTAAAGATAGTTACATCAGATTTACAAACTTAACTTCCACGAAGTTAATTCGAATAAGTAACTAAAAACTGCGAAGAAACAGAAGTAAAAAGCATCGTTTATATTTAACTGATACTAAACCGAACAACAGCATAGATCTCACACATAAAATTTACCCTAACAAATTATCCTCGGTACTTAAGTATCATTTAAGCCGGAATAAAATGAACAAGTCTGAATATAACAGATACAACTAAATCCTACCATATTCTCTGTGAGCCTACAATATTTCAGTCTCGTCAATCCTCAAACCTACACCGAACAAATTATCTACCAGTCGTTCAATCTCGTTTCGAAAAAAGAAAAAAAAGAAGAAAAAAAAGAAGAAAAAAAAAAAGTCGGAACGAATAAACATGCGCCAGTAAACCTGCCTCGCGAGATTCTCTCTATCGATCCTTCCCCTGGAACGGAAAGTGGAAAAGTTTTCGAAGATATTGCTAATAACAAACAAAGTACCGCAGTAACCGCTGCCTCACGGTTTTGAAGTAATAATGTTTCGCGTTGCACGAATCCTTTTGACTTCACGTTCCGGTTATGTTCGGGTCAGTTTACGTTTGCCTTGGCTACGGAACCATCATTCTCCATTGTTGCATCGACGTATGGCTAACAATTCCATCGTAAAGGGATTGTAAATCTTTTTCGAATCAATCTCCAGAACAAATACGACAAACAACTGGCCAAACAATGCGCGAATATAAAGGACGAAAGAATAAGTTTCTCTCCGGTTCCATCTTTTACTTTTTTCCCGTTTCCTTTCCCTCTACTTTTTTTTCTCTTTCTCTTTTCTTTTTCTTTTCGTTTTTTTTCCTTTTCTCTTTTTTCTTTCATTATTTTCGAGCATATTGTGAACCACCTCTTGGAAAGAGTTGTTTGTGTCCCGCGTTTGTTGAAACTCTTCCCGTTTTTACGAATAACTTTTTACTCGAGCTCGCTTAAATGGATTTTGTATGTAGTTTATGATGGCGGCGTAAGCGCGAGAGTTGGTGCCCCGTTTCGAGGATACTCTGCTTGAAAAAGATGGCCTACTTCAGCAGCCTAATGACATAATTCTGCCAGATAACCGTGTCAGACCTGGTGCAAGGGAACAATACGCATTGTATAAATTCCATTCTCCTGCAACGTTTTTGCTTACGAGATCAATTTATTTAACCTTACTACGGTCTTCAAGATCATTTTTTTTTTTTGACTTAATCGCGGTTTTATTTTCTTTAAAATAGTTTGTTAATTTTTAACGATATTAATTAAGAAATTAAATTACCTCTTATCTAAGAAAAATTGTAAGAAAAGGGATTAGAGTTGAGAATATTTTTCGTTGCGTTAAAAATCGGTAAGAATTTATTCGTTCAAATTATATTTAGAATGGATAGTTTCTTTTTTGGATTACTGTTTTATTTTACAATGCAATGTTTCTTTTCTTATTTGAATTTTTACTCTTTGTAATTGGCTCGTTGTGTTTAAAAATGTTCTTATCAGCGCTTCCATAAAAATGGAATATTCTATCGAGAGATTACGCGGAACGAATGAATATTACAGGAGTACGGTGTTTCATAATCGAAGCGACTAACGACTTCTGAGAACCGGGTACAGAAGTGCTTCATTATTTCGAAATCAGATGGGACGAATTAATGACGAATGTTTTACGTTTATACGACGCAAATCATTTTTCTGCAGAGGAGTATCGCGATTCGGATCTCCATTGTTCTCCATTTTTTTAAATACAAAATTGTTGCTGTTGAACGCAAAGTATTATAATTGCGGATACAGCGCACAAACCTAGCTACAAATTAATCCAACTGCAAGCTTGAAAAATTAAGCGCGAACCTTATTTCCCTACGACCATTAGGGTAAGTCCGGGATAGTTCGATCACCTTTTGGAAAAAAGCTATTGCATTGTTGCTTTTCTACCAACGCATAAATAATTTAGAATATATATAAATCGTACTGCGCGACATATTAAAAAATTCGTTTCTTTTTTTGATCATTTTAATCAAGAAATATCAAGATTGCAAATGGACGGTTTCACCAGCATATTCGGGTTAGAGCGTCCATCCATTGCAAATATTAAAAAATGTAGCTCACACAAAATATATTACAAGAGAAAATTAGTCGATATATTGCTTTTTCTTGAATTATCCATATAAATTACAACAGTTCCATGCTTAGAGCATCCATCGTGAAACAACGTCCACACCTAACACATTTAACCCAATCCTCGTTTACGGAGGTTTCGAAACAATTTTTTTTAGTTTTACTTTCTAATATTCACAAAACTTGAAATGTTATTTATAATATTTATATACGGTTTTGCAACAATTGTCAGTATGAAAATAATAATAAGCCGAATTATTTGTTTCATTTTGAGATATTAATATTAGCCGGTCTCTCTCGGTGGTCGAACTATTCCGGGCTTACCCTGCAACCATGTGTTTTTTTTTTAGTTCTACCTTCTAGTATTCACAAAACTTTAATATCGCATGATAAGTCAATTTATTTCTTCTACTTTGAAATATTAATACTGGTCTTGCCCGGTGGTCGAACAATCCCGAACTTACCCTACGGAAAATCAACCAACCACAAAATTACTAAGACAATCCACTTACAACCAGCGATCAAAATGAAATTTAACGATCCTAGACAAACCGTGGACCATGTGCACGCGGTTCTGCACCGTACACATCCACCGATCATCCACGCATCTGTTTCCACACGAGCCAACTTCTTCCGCGTGCCACGCTCCGTTTCCATATTTGCCGTTCCATTTGACTTCTAACGGCGCGTGGCACAAAGAAACCGGCGAAAGGGGTAATAACCCTACAGCCGTAAAATTGTTCTTCTGTATCGTGTAACAAGCGAGTCCCGTGCGCCGTTGAATTACGATCGATACCATTTCTAGCGTTCCCTTTCCGCGTCCGCATTAAAACAAGCAGCAACGTAATTACCGGCGCAATCTTTCCATCTGAGACAGGGCTGGGAGAACGTGTTGCCAAGACAAGGCTCGTTTGTCGTCGAACGCGCGCGCGGTCGGGGCGAATTCGCCAGGGTTTTAAACCTGGGACGCGTGTCCCGAGAAGTCGATGCAAATGGAATATCGATTAATAGTTTACGCGAGCCTTCCTTCCCACCCCTTCGAATACTACGTGTTCGTTCGATGTAATTTATGGATGGAACGACGGCGAAGCGATGTAAAATACGAACTCTCGGGGCTGGTTAACCGGGGAGGAAAAAATGTGTAACGGTTCGCGATTTTCGAGGCAAGGATTAATGCGTTGCAGTCGTAAAATTGATTACGATGTGATGATCGGTAAGGGGAGATTGTGGTTTGGTGTTGCGTCGGTGTCTGCTGGTGCGGTTCTGCTATGGCGGGGAATGTTCATGGGGTGTGAAGTTGAGGGGTTTGTGGGTTAAGGTTTTTTTAAACTGTGCGAGGAAGATGGTTAGGGGTCGTTATATTTTACGGAGGATAAAGAGTGTTTTTGCGTCTATCGGTGCGGCAGAGGGGAACGTAAAGGTTCGGAGAATTTAAACATATGATATTTAAATAGCGAAATGTATAAAGCAAATGTTTTCTATTTATTTCAGACGTGTAGGTTATTATGGCAGAATTTCGGATCAAATGTAAAATAATGAATCGAAACAAAGTTTAACTTATTTCAATAAGTTTCTACGTTGTAGCTGTATGTGTACTTTGTAATTACAATTTTAATTAAGGTATTTCGTTTACGTTATTATGAAACGAATCCTGTTTTATTAGTTATGTAAACCTTCCTTCCAATGGGATTATGTACATCAAAATTTATGTGTATTAAAAGAGGTGAATAATTGTTAAAACCTGCTACTTTGTTACCTAATTAGGCAGTTACGGCTCCTTAAATTTAATATTACGCCGTATCAACTGATACTAACGTCATTAAGTTAATATTTGAATAGCTTTAAGTACAAGAAAATTTAAATAGAACGACTATTCTTTTCATATTTGAATGCTATCTTACCTCCTTTCAAATTACTTACAACTTACAGTGTAATCGTTAAAAATTTACCATTACCCCCTCCGTACAATTCTCCCGTCACGACCTGTACAATTTCACTCAAACTACCAATACGAAACGTGTTAGAATCATTCCGCCCTCGTCGCCGTTTCAATCATCCATCTAACTTTCCGCCAACGGAAAAAAAAAGGAAAAAAAAAGAAAAAAAAAGGAGCAAAAAAAAAAGAATCCAAACGCGAATAAAAACAAATCCCCCTAAAAAACCGGAGACCGAGGCGAAAAAAAAAGGGGCGAAAAAAACAACGGTGAAAAACCTCGACAAAAATTTACACGGTGCGCGAAGGTCGGTCGCGAACGACCAGCGAAAGCTGTGTTCACCAACGGAGAACAACCGGATTAACGAGAAGCGAGTCGGCGTAGTACGCGGTACGTAAACGTTGCTTTTTAACGGCACGCTGACCCCTTTCGACGTTAACATGTAAATGGGTGACGCGTTAAATCGGTACACGCGCATGCTCCTCGCCCCTGGCCACCCCAACGAACCAGCTCTGCAACCCCTGCAGACTGACAGGGACAGACGTACCGAGCGAGACCATCTCTGAAGCGAACTATCTCTGAAAGAGGATTTCGAAACGTTGGTACACTACCGTGTGTGTGCGGCTGACGGAGAAGGAAGGGTCGTCAGGAAGTGTCACGGCTGCGAGAGGCAACACGACCCCGCATCATAGATGTAATACGAGTTAATACGTGTCGAACACGTCGCGCATTCGGGACACAGTATCGCGCCGCGTCGCGAATCGAGGCCCTTGCGTACGTAAGCGCACGTACGAGTGCACACAGAGGTGCATCGGCCGAATGGACGGCGTTTGGGCGGAGTACAAGTCACTCACAGCTGTCCTCCGCATATGAGCACGCATGCTAAGCATTAATCATATCGAGAACACCCTTGCTTCCTCCCACCATCAACCCTTCGTCCTAAACGCCCACACTACCCTTGCCTCCTCCGGCTATGGGGTTATAGCCACCACCCACCCCTCTCCTTTCCTCCGCTTGAGCTCGTTCAGCCCTCGCAGCGTCCACCCAGCGATCATGCACATGCACGGACCGAGAGATGCACGACGAGCGTGTACACGGCCTGAGCTGCCCTACGTGTTCGCGCGTAGGTATACGTACACCAGTCGTGGGTGCGTTTGAAGTTCTGCTTAATGACGGTGTCAATCATCGCCCGCGGTCCTCCAGGTATCTAGTTGCGCTTTTAGATTCTTCTTTTTTTTTGTTCCTCTTTTTTTTTTTCTTTTTTTCTTCAGACTCGTGAGTTACGCGAACGGGAGCTCGAGAATCGTGAGCCATAAATGCAAGGTTGGGGACGGCTAACGTGTTCAGAGCACGAAAGGGAAACGATTTCGTGACGACGATCCTGTGGACCTGCTGCTCGATGCTATCGTGTAACTGGAGGTTCATATCGGGTTTGCGAGGGATTAAATGGTCTTAAGCGATGATTTCGGTGAATTAAGGAATAAACGAGTGGGAGACACGAGCAGTTTGTGGTTGGGGGTTCTAGGTGGGATCGAAGCTTGAGAATGTAAATTATGATCTTCCGAGGCATTAGTTTAATTTAGAGATTGTTAGTTATATCGAATACAACGAATACACGATTCGGTATCTCAAATAAGTTCAAGTATAATGCTTCTGTTATTAAATGAAACCAATTTGATTCCGTGTTCGACGAGTGGCGTGTTGGTGGCTAGATAACATCCTGGCCGAATGTTAATCGATGAAATTATTGATATAGATACAATAGCACCGCGGGAATGTCGGTAGGACGAATTAAATAAATTATCCATTGGTAGCCAGTTCGTGAAACGATAATTAGTATTAGTTGTAGCGTTTAACGATTGAATAAATCATGATGATAGTAAATCGTTGCGAGCCAACGTAAATATGTGTGTATTAACGTAACAACACCTAGCTGTATCCTGAGCACGGACAAAGCGGAGCCAAAACTCTAATAAATTATTTACAGTTACCGAGTGCGTATGACGAATAGAAAATTTGTTTCCATTGCACTGCTAGACTACTTTTACAGTAAAATAATCGTCAAACACATGGTTGCAGGGTAAGTCTGGGATAGTTCAACCACCGAGAAAGACCGACCAATATTAATATCTCAAACTAAAACAAATAATTCTATATATATATATATATATATGTGTGTGTGTGTGTATATTATAAATAACATTTAAAGTTTTAGAAACTAAAAAAAATTATTTCGAAACCTCCGCAAACGAAGATTGGATTAAATGTGTAAGCTGTGAACGTTGTTTGACGATGGAAGCTCTAAGCATAGGAACATTTGTGATTTATGTGGAAAATTTAAGAAAAAGCAACGTATCAACTAATATTAATGCAATGGCTTCTTTCCAAAAAATGGTCCAACTATCCCAGACTTATCCTATATTATATTAAAAAATTATTGTATAGTAGTATCAGTTGTGAGATTTTTAATGCACTATCTTGTAGAATACAGTTTGCAGTAATTTGTTTTATTTTAATCGAATTTTTAGTTTAAAACCTGTCCTCGTTTACACTACCAATTCGTATCCCTTAAAAAAATTTATTTTCAATTTCAGAACATTTTAAACTTACAATCTATAGAATATTAAAGTAAACGTAAAAATGAAATGTACTAAATCCGATAAAGGAATGTTTAAGAGCATTTACGTAGAAATAAATTTCATTTCGGATTATAAAGAATCGAGGACAGCGAGGTTAAAAAAGAAATGTCATATTTAATACATTTTTATATATTGATTTTAAGAAATACGAAGCGGTTTTAATTTAGAGTTTACAGTTTGCAATTTCACGCTAGGTTACGCGACATTAGAAATTGTTCCGTATGAAAAGCTTCCGAATTGGCTTATTTAGACGACTATCCGTTTAGAAGCGCATCTTGCATGGTTCTTTTTACGTAATGTACTTAGGTAGCTTTTGCTAATTGGAGCGAAAGAAGTGCCGATAGTTAATTTCTGGAAAAATGTTTGAGAAGGAACTAACTAGTTCGTAAGAGAATATTCAAAAAGAAAAGGGCAGAAGAACTTGGTAATCGGGTGTAGATAGAACTTCTCGAAATGGAAATTTTTTTACCCCATACTAATTACTTTTTATACATTCAGCCAGATAAAATGCATATGTCCGTTACTTTTTTATCATCAAAGTCAACTTCCATTCTTTTCTCTAATTAAAAATTCAACTTCACTCGAGAACCTATTAACTTTCTGCACGAATATGATGGAAAAATATGTTAATGCTTGAATTCTGCGTCTGTCTATGAACCACAATTGTTTTAATTCCAACGAACATGAATTTAATACCGACAAACATATTTAAATATTCACCCGCGTAGATCAACCTGAATCCAATTGTCGCGCAAAACAATGTTCACGAAGATAATAGAAAACGATTCCCAAGAGGATCTCCTGACCCGACAGATGCGTTCAAGCCGCGACGGAAACGTCTGCGTTATTTCTGGCCATTACGCGACACGGACGCGAAACGATGACACACGATAGCACGCGTCGTATCGTCCGTGTAAGTAGCTTTATTATGCGACACGAGATTCGCTCGAAATTACGACGAGCGGTCGCGAATTGTGTCTCTGGCGCTTGCCTTTCGAAATTGTCGTTGCACCGACGAGAGCGTCATTCGAACGCGCGTGAATACGAATCGTGCATTATCCGTGCCGAGGTAATGGCCAAATCGTGGCAGAAATTGCCCGAGGAGATTCTAGCATTCCGATCGGTCAAAAGTGTTCTTACTCGAAAATCCTTCGGTGAATGGGCAGCCGTTGGCCCATTTACAGCTACAGTAATTCGAGTCGTGAACAATTGGGAATTGGTTCGAAATGGTCCTAAGCGGAATGAGTTTATTCAATGTTTTTGATTCGATTAAAAAGGTGTTGATATCGATTTTGGAACGAAGAAAAAAAATTTCTAATAAAAGAGAGCAATATTCTCAAAGTAAAATTATTTTCATGTCTTACTTGATCTATCTCACCGATTAAAAGTTATAGAAAATTAGGAGGTTCAAAATTGCATAAAATGCACGTACTATGAAAAAAAGATCCAAAATATCCAAATTATAGTTTTTTCTATAATACCTAGTAGCTGGAATAATTTTCTAAGTTCGGCTTTTTTTACTATATTCTCAAAACCATGAATTTGCACAAAAAATTCGCAGCATAATTATTACGAAGACTTATAAAGTTTAACAAAGCTGGAACTATTATTATTTTCCTTTTACGATATCACAGATATTAAATATATCAAGATCTAATGGAATTTGTGCCTTCGAGTGCCCAGAATTCTGACACACTTTACCCAGAGGTCATGAAACCGCAGAGAAGTATTTCGGTATCGTGCAATCTCCATTTGTCACACTACAAGGTCGTACAACCTCGGCACGTATGACCACGGAATCACGCAAACCAGTTCAGAACGTATACGGATCGTGAAATATCGACCAGGCCGACTTTGAGACCATGGGTGCAGGTCGAGAATACCCAAAGGTTGCGGGTCTGCGAAGCGTCCGACCCCGAGGTCGTAGGACATCGACCTGTCTAACTAATGGACCGTGCATGCTGTCATAGGTTGCCTACCGATCGTAGAACTTCGATCTTTGGATTATAGAAGACATCTCAAATCACCCAAGAGACGGTGCTTCGAGCTACGCGACTTTGAGATCACACAAGCCTCCTCGGACGACTCAAGGGTCGTAGAAGCCTTGAACTCTCTGATCTTGGGATCGTAGAAGCAATTACAGGGTCGTAGAACCTCGATCTGTCCGAGCTTCGGAATGCTGAAGCCATCTTGAACAACCTAAGGGTTGTAGTATTTCGAATTCTCTCATCTTAGGATAGTTGAACCAGTTATAGACCAGTTAAAGGTCGTATCACTTTGAATTCCCAGAATCTGGGATCGTGAAATTGGTTAGACCGTCTAATGGTCGTAGAATCTCAACCATCCTTGATTTCTAGATCACAGAAACTGTCACGGATCACTTGCACGTTCAAATTCTTAAATTTCAGTTTTAGAGATCATCATTCAGGGGTTGTAGAGTCAGCAGTCTTGAATTTAAAGTTCGGGATGCCGGATCCTGGATTTAGAGTACGATGTGTTCAAAGTCCATCTATTCAAGGCGCGATAAATTGATGTCTCGCAAACTCTGAATGATCAGAAGTACCATCCACGAACCCAGTATCGGGAAATTTAAGGTTCTACGACCTTTGGGTGGTGTGAAGTGGTTTCCAGCGTACGAAGCTCAGACAGTTGGAGATTGAACGACTCTTGGGTGGCCCGAGTTGGCTTCTACCATCCCAAGCTCAGACAATTCGAAGTTCTACGACCGTTGGGTGGTCTATGATGGCTTACACGATCCAGAGGTTGGGTCGATCGATGTTTTACGTTCCACGGGTAGTCTGTGACAGTTTCTACGATGCTTGGGTTAGACAAGTCGAAATCCTACAACATTGGGATGCAAGATTCGTAGTTCTACAATCTCTTTGTGATATAAGATGGCTTTGCAGGATACAGAACTCAGCAAAATTGACCCTTGAATTATTTGAAACGTATTCAACGATCTCAGAGTCTGGCAAGTACAGATTCTGTGACCTCGTTGCCAGGGAATTCGTACTTCATCGACTTAACTTTAAAATATAAAACGGATAAGAACAGAAATATCTTCGCAACACACCAGCGAGATGTGGATGTTTGACTTCAAAAACCTGAGGTTGCATCTTCTATTTTTATCACCTATTTTTGTCTACAAGACACGATCTGGCTATACTTCATCCATCGTAAGAATCACATCATGTTCGGAATAAATTTTGATAGACTTACACGGACCCACTTATTAGCTACGGATCTGATACATGCGATTGGTCGTAGTGTTATCTCTGTCGATCTTTTCCAAATACAGTAGATTCCCGTATAATGCGGTTCTCATCTCCTTACAGTATATGGTGCATCCTACGCGGAACACTCGACAAAAAAAATAGTAAAAGATAAACCCTGCTACGGTGCTCGAATTCTACTCGACCCAAGCGTGTTCTCATTTCACTAGAAAAAAAAAAAAAAAATTCCTAATTTAGATGAAACTTTGTCCTTAACCCTTTCATTACGGAGGTCTCTGCCGAAAATCCCGTTCATAGTACGGGTGACATATTCTTTGTACTTTTGTATATTAAATTTAATTTAACGTATCCGCATACAATAAATACTATACTCTCTATTGTATACCTGCAATCTCCAAATATGAATGCGATCCATTGCATGATTACAGTTACTCATAAAATTCAATAATCGAGCGACTGTAGCCGCACATAAGAGTTAAAATCCACAAAGGGTTAAAATCGAAACTAAGAAATTTNGAAAGTATCCGCATACAATAAATACTATACTCTCTATTGTATACCTACAATCTCCAAATATGAATGCGATCCATTGCATGATTACAGTTACTCATAAAATTCAATAATCGAGCGACTGTAGCCGCGCATAAGAGTTAAAATCCACAAAGGGTTAAAATCGAAACTAAGAAATTTGCACACCGACGATAGGATTTTAATATATTTTTCTAAGTTACGAAATATTCTAACAAAAGTAAAATTTGATCGAGCAAAAAAGTAACTCAAAAAGGCCGCAACAGGATTAAGTAGAAGTTCGAACGATGCATCGCCGCTTCAAATGCATCCCATGCGCGAAATCAGATTATTCTTTCGATGGATAGAGAATAAAATGCCTTACTGATAAAGTTACGCTACCTTTGCTATTCTTTTCTTTCCATTTCCATCTTCCTTTCTTTTATACCCTTCAGCAGCCAGAAACCAAAACCCTGAAAGCCCCCATTATCCATTCCCAGTTCCTTATTATCTACAGTCTACCATATCTAACATAGTAATACAGCAGTCACTCGCCTAATATCTTTAAAACAAACACGCTCCGAACGCGCGTCTCGCAAAACGAGAAAACACAATTGCAGTAGCCTCCGTGAGCGTGTAACGCGTTGAAATCAACCACGTCGATGTCGCGGCGCGAAGACACGTGCGTCGCACGCGACTCTCCTCTCGCGTGAGTGTTCGCGCGCCCACGTGCCTGGTGAGCAAATAAACGGTCGTGAAAACACGGCCAGACGAGGCTGTGTCGTCTGCGGAAAACACATTGCTCCGTTTTAGTCGAACGTCGAAGAGAGCGACAGCGCAATCAAATAAAGACTCGATTGCGACGACGGGACTCTATTTGCGGAGCGCGACGAAAGGAACGAGACGGGAGGATAATGCCAGACGAATGAGGAGCAAACTGGTTTGCGCTTTTAAACGATTTGTATTGGGTGTCTTAACTCGTTCATTGTGATGTATCCTGATGGGGATTGAAACGATGAGGAGTATCGTTGGTACGTTTGCTTATACGAAATTTTAATCGCCGGTGTTTCGTTAGTACAGAATTTTGGATGGATGCGATTTTTTTATGTTAATGGAACTTTTTAATTTCCTAAAACCTATGATTGTTGCTTAGAATTGATAATGGTACGATTAATAAAATTTCAAATTTGCTTTTAAGTTTCTTTTTTTACTAAATTTACCAAACACAAGAATAATTAATTAATAATCGCAACGAGGCCGATATTTAAAATTCCTTTTAGTTGTCAATTTTAAAAAGCCTTTAAAAAATTTAGATTTTTTGTAATGATACTGATACAACTAAAATAAATTTCGAACTTGCTTCTGTTAAATTTCTATTTTTACCAAATCGATCAAAAACCACAATAAGTAATTGATACTGCTATAAAATAATTAATAAGACGCGTCTTTAATCATTTTTTTAATTCCTAAATTTTAAAAAGCCTCTCTCTTAAAATTTACATTTTTTAAATCCTGCAACCACCAATGCTAAGTAACGATACGAACGAAGCGAAGCTTGGATCAATATACGTTTATATTTCCATTTATCCATGTTAAAAAAAATATGATACTATTGTATTAATTATATTTATTATAAATACAATACTATCATATTTTTTGTATCAATATAATGTAATATAAGAATTAACGCATTTGCAAATTTTCTATAAATTTAGAAGACACGGAATACAAAACGAACGACAAAGGAGAAACGTCGCGCAACAGTAAAAGTGACAAGCGTAAACAATCGAGTTTGTGCAACCGTGGGGAATAAGACGAACAGCGGGACCGTTTCAGAATTTCCATTACTCGCTCGCATCCCCGTAAGGAATTCCAAGGTACATGTAACCGGTCTGTGAACGCCAAACAACGAAATGCAAATTCCATATTTATTCCCATTAATCTTATTCAGCCTATTCAACGTTCGCGGTCGAAATGCAAAACGTCACGCGAACCTCGCCCCCGAAACGAACGTGCGAAACCGTGCAATCTCGTTCACTGTTTATTCCATTTCACGGCCGAGGAGACACGTCGAATATCGAGGGGGTGAAACAGGAAGGAACGATATGGCGGCAACGTGCTTTGAAATCGGCGCCTGTTTGCGCAAACAAGCCCTTTTCATTCATTAGAGAATGCCAGTTGAAAGGAAGTGGAAAATTGAAACTATTACGACAGTTCGTTGTTACGGGTTGCACAGGCATTGCCACTCGAGGAACGAGAGTTTCATAAACGCCACGCGGACATTTCTTTCGTCTCCGACAGATTCGCCACACTGTTCGGATCTTTATGCGCGCGTGATATGAAAGCACGAAGCAGTTTAAAGAGATACTCGGCCGCGAAACGTACGATCTATTTATTTTAGCACGTGACAGAGGAAGGTATATGTGAAAGATGATAAACTCTATTTTTGGTGGATTCGGCTATTTTTGCTCACTTTTTCAGAACTAATTTTACTGTATTTCGTCCCAATTAGTCAACTGGCGAGGTGGAGTCTGATACATTGTAATTGTTTTTTTCGCTTAAATGTTAAATTTTTAGGTTCGAATATTTTTTATTGATATTAATATAAGTCTTAACCCTCTATAGTCCGAATTTTGTTTGTTTATCAGAGAAAAGAACTACGATTGATTACAGTATTTTACTTTGATCGAAAAATTTTTAAAGTAATAATTTCTACAGATGGACTGTGGTATCATTACACTAACACGGTAACAAAATTTAATAGTACAGTAGTAACTAAATGAAATAAATTGTTTTAAATATAAATACACGAGTATGTAACTCTGAAGTCACACGGCGCCATAGAGGGTTAATATTTATAAATATATAAATGAATATATAAATAATATAAAGAATTAATATTTATAATATTTTATAGATATTAATATAGATATTAATACAATAAACAAAATTTTATTTGTGATAAAAGAGCGCGATAAAGAAGTATTTCTTTAGAAGTCTTCAGACATCACCTCATTAGTTAAAAGTTAACTTAAAATTTCACAAATTATTATAAGCGAAGGAAGTGAAAAAGAAAACACGCTAATAGCATAACAATCAAGATTGTGTCTCTTTCTGACGAACTGCGATCAAAAATTCATTCGCTCGTTTCGGAACATGAAACCAATGAAGTTCAAAATAAAAAAAAAATCGAATCGAACACAATAGGAGGGTTAAAGAACGAAAATGTGAAATGGCAACGATACGGATATAAATAATAATATAAATGTTGCACCTGGTCGTGCGAAAGGTTCTCATCTCTCTTTCTCGTTTTTTCCCCTTTCTTTACCTTTTTACGTTTTCCTCGTAACGTCGAGGATAAAATCTCGCGCCTCTGAAAGTATAAAAGGCCTCGAAAATGGCAGCCAGTGTATATTCCGTATAGCCGTAATAAAAAAAAGGAAGTTAGAACCCTTAGGGTTAATATTCGAGGAGGTAAAGAGCACCGATTGACCTGGCCTCGAGTATTTAATCTCGTATAATTCTGAGATGTTCGTGGAAACTCTGATGCAGCCAAAGCAGTTATGCACCGGCCAGACTATGGAGGATACTCGGCTATGAAACCGATACCGTATAATATCGAAATTCCATTAGACTGTCAAGGTTACTGGTTCTCTTTGCTTCTTTTTCTAGGCACCTTTTAAGGCCAAGCTCGTTGGGAACAAAGAGGAACCGTTAAGATATTGTTGCCAGCAAAAATTTCAGAGAGCTCAAGCTGAAAACTGGACCGGTTTCTAAACCTCTTAACGTTCATTTTGTATAAGACGAAACGTCCATTTTGTGTTGAACGACAGTCATGGCCATAGCCGAGACATTTGCCACTATAAATACAAGAAACATGTTGCAACATAAAATATGAATAAATTCTTCTTTGGAGAATAAAATAGAAAAAATGTCTGAGCTTTAAGAGGTTAAGTTTATCCTATCTTGACGTGTCGTCGAATATAGCGGTCATCTTGTTGGAGCATTTAAAACTGCGATAATCTTTGAGGATAGATTATTTTAAAGATAGAAGTCAATTGTGAGGAATGGTGAAATATTATTGGATAATGTTTCAAATTTGCGGAAATTATAATTGCAAGAAACTTCTATTTCATGAAAATGTTGTGTATCACTGAGAATGATTGCAATCAAAGTGTTCGCAGCGAGGAAGTTAGGAACAACTACGAGAACTTTTAAATTTAATTACCAGATCACTGCTGTTCAAGCTAAACTCCGAAGTTTAGCCGAGAACTTCTCCAACTCTGTGTATGTAATTGTAGTATAACAATACTGATTAATATCCATGTACCGAGTAATTCAAAACTATCCCGCCATTTTGTAATAACAATTTATCATGAAAAAATTCTTAAAAAATGTAGAATTATTTCTCGGATAAATCATCAAGTAGAAACATGGAAGCAGCTCATGTACGATAAACGTTACACCCGGTCCCCTACGAATTCCTCTGTCTCACTGTCGAAAATACCAAAACCACGAAACGCCACTGTAAATTAGAAACGACTGCACTCGGGATATTAGCTACGCCAGAAGGCGATCGTGAAACGCGAGCCATTTAGTTGTGAACGAGTTGGAAGCTTTAATGGCGGATGTACCAGGGATATGCATGCCTCTTCCATATCGCGATGCATCGTAAGAGAGAATCAATAGGAGACACGCGAACGCTTCAGCAAAGCCAGTATGTTCGTTCATAGAAGCATCGATATCCTCTCGTCTCGCTGTTAAATTCTTTCGAACGCACGTACACATCGGTAATGCGAGCGCGAGTGCATGATATTTTCCAAAGAACGAAAACGTTTTCGTTTCCCCAATGGCAGAAATTCCATGTACGATTATGGATACTCGTGGCATGGGGATATTCGTTATAAACTGTGCCGTAAGATTGGTAAATAAAAGGACAGCTTCTTTTTTCTTTTTTTTTTCCTCTTTTTTTCCTTTCAGTGTTTTATGCTCGTTGTCTTTTGTCGTATACGCGAGGGAATATGGAAATGCTCGAGGTATACAATGAGTCAAAGATTTCTATAAGGGGATGGTAACATCGACTCCGTCTCGGATACTTTCGATTGAATAATGGAGAATTTCATACGAGTTTATGGTTCTAGTCGTGGTTGATGTAAGGAGACGGGAAATGGAAAGGAAAGGGGCGTTTTTCGTCCGGGACCTGCTTAGTGGATTCGTCGGTAAGGCATCCTAGCAGGCTCGTATTTTAGACGCGGAGATACCGAAGTTTGGAGAGGAATCGGTATATTTATGTACGAATCGTACGGTTTTTGAGGATTCGCGGGAAAGTCTGTGTTGGTGGAAACTCTCTGGCGACGGAGTACAGGAGAGTCGCCGCAACTTTTATGATGTTAAGGAAGATACTGTGTTTAGTGTGGATGTAGGTGAACGATAATGCGTGTTTTGTTCAGAAATTATATGGATGTGTCTGTCCAATTTTGATGGTGTATAATATTCGTGACAGCAAAGATAAAATACTTTGCGCATACGAGTAAATATATACACGTACAATACAATTATTTATATACGTATAATTGACGATCTAATAATAAAGTGACAAAATGAAAATACTAGGTCTCGTACGGTGTCATAGATATCTCAAAACTTTTATGCCGAAGAGAATTAAATTAGAGTTAAAGTGTCACGTTCTATATTAACACACGTGCAAACGAAAATATGGTCTTTATTGTCTTATATTTTGACAATTGAATAATTCTATTATAATATTGTCTTACATTTTGACGATTGAATTACACTGAATAATTAACGTTTCAAGATAATGACTATTAAAAATAACTAAGATAATAGATAATTCAGTGTTCGCATTAAAATACACATTCCACATTTGCATTGAAATTAAAATTCAATCACAAGTTATTTTCCTTATAAAAAGATATCAATTACATTAAGCATAACCAAACTAAATCTCCTATCGTACAATATCGAGTACTGGATCAATTTTAGAGATTAATCCAAATACGAGAAACTTTGTGCACCATACAATATCGTTGATCGATGCGATAAAAAAAATTTTTTCCAAATAATTAAACACACTTGAAACTCTAAATTCCTTCATTTATCGGTCTACGAGACCAAATTCCGTTAATCGTTGTCATATTTTTGGCCACCCCACGACCGGAAGTATTATTAAACGATATTATCCGGATAATTCGGGTTGGCGGGTGTGTTTCGACAACACAGGGCGAGTAGAATCATAATTGCAGCCAGTCGGTTGGCACGTGTCCCCGGTAATCTATGATAACGAACGCCCATGAATCGTCATATAAACGTGGACAGCCGATACGATAATTAATAACGTGTTATTGGATTTTAAAATGTAAGTGGCAATGTTAACTGCTGAAGCGGCAGAGGATCTCGCCGGCTTCCACCATTTATTGTTATCATGGTTTTGAAGCGTAATAATTCATCGTAATTAATTTGTACGCTGCTGAACACGCGCCAGGAAATGTAGCACGATTTTATTAATGCACCGACCGGTCCCGAGGGCTGTAACTCCGACATTTAATTCGCTGGTTGACCATCCGTTCAAGGGCCAATAACTTCGGGCTAAGGGATGGATCGCGAAGAACAAGTAATTAAAGAAACAGATATTTCTGTCCACTCTTATAACGACACTGGAAATCGAGGAATATTACTGTTTAACTTCGGCCAGTCCTCTTTCTTCCCATTGTCTCTTTTTATTCTCGCTTCTACCAATATTGGAACAGCTTGCACAAAGGAATGTCAGATTTGTTGCACGTTTCACGGAAACGAGAGATTCGGTATCTTTTTTATTTTTTTTTATTTTTCTTTTTTTCTTGTATCTCCTGGTGGAATCGTTTCTCGTGGAATTAAAACCGAGCGAGAAGTAATGTGAAGCTAAGCTGCAATTGTTCCACGGAGTGGCCAGGTTTGAATCGACGGAGCCATCGATCTTATCTCCGAACATTTGGCTTCCGGAAGAGATATCCTTTTTGCGAAGTTCGGGAATGGAGCTTCCGTATAGCAGGGAACTTTCAGGATCGTTAGAGCTGAAAATTGTGTCTATCGTGTTTGGTAGAGAATTCTCTTTTTCTTTCGTAGATACTAATTGACAATCGTAATCAACAATTTAATTCGCGAGAGTTAGAATTATTTTCGAACATGTAAACCAAAGATGTTGAATTTTCATCGTGATACTTAATGCGAAATATTATTCATATTTTTAAAAATACTCGCAACACGATATGCGTGCAGATATTGAACACAACACAAAAAGACGTACAATAAATCTGTTACACGATCGCTGGAACTTTCATCCGCCCGTTAGACACGACTGGTCTGATTAAACTATCTAGGTCATCCACAGATCCTTTCCAAGTAAGACTAAAATCGGAACAGCTACCATCAGTAATTAACATTCTGTTACAAAATGAAGCAACAGTAATATCGTGGCTTCCGTAACGATTTTAATATCGAAAAAGAGTTCAACAGCAGCGGTCCTGCGTTCCGAATAGTTTATTACAAAAGTTTCCACCGGTGCGATGGATGAAGACGATAGTTACGCGCGTTGGTTTCCACGCCCGGGTAATTCTCGCTTTTTCTTGCTAACACGTTTGATTTGAAATCTTAATTAGCCCGAATACGACAGCACGTCCCGCGCCGCCATTTTGTAGGAACGACGTTTTCGTGTCTGTCCACATGTTTCATCCAGTCACGAGATTTCAAAGGGTAAACGCATTCGTGTTGATTCGCGTTCAAGCCAGTCACGAAATTTCGAAGGGAAAACACGTTTGGCCTAGTCGACGATATCGAGGGAACGATGTAGCTTAATCAAATTCGAAGATAAAATTAAAAAAGAAAAAAAGCCATTTTGGACATTCGAAAACAAGATTATTTAATAAAAAGTTTTAACCCAATATTTTAATAAAACTGATTCAATGATGTATTCAAAGCTGTTGAAATAAAACTCTATCGCGACGTTATTTCGTATTGCTTAATTATGTCGATTAAAACGTGACACAGTTTCAATGGAGAAGTTTCATATCGAAGAACGAGATCGACGAATAACCATTGTCTCGTGTATCTCCTTAACGTGAGCAGGGCGTGGATATAAAACCAATTGAAAATGATACGAAGTTGACTAAAGTTTAGAAGAATAAAAAATAAATATTTGATATAGATGAAAATGCGATTGTAGGGTAAGTTGGGGCGTGATGGTCCACTTTTTTTAGAATAATCAGTACGTTGTAAATTTAACCGATATCTAAACTGATGAAATATATTTTATAAAGCAAATATGTGTGGAATAATAATATTTATAACATAGTACTAAAAACAGCTGAAAAATCGAACATTTTGTAACCTACTCGTGACACCATACCCGGAATTACTCTATATTAATCCATTGCAGTCCTAAATTTTTTTAAATTTCAGAGGACTGTTATGAAACCTTAAAGTATTGCTTAAAAAAAAAAAAAAAAAAAAAGAATATTATAACCGTTTATGATTTTTATTTATTTCGTTCATTTACTTAATTTTAAAACAAAACAAAAAATATATATATATATGAATTGACCAAAATACCAAATTTAACTTAAAACTTAACTTCTGCAGAAAATTACACATATCGCCATAGCGGCGCCGATGAAATTCAAAGGGTTAAAAATTAATAAACATATCGGAAAAAGTTTCACATGTCTCCTTTCATTCTGCAAAAGAAAAAGAGTCCACCGATCGGATTATTGCCTTGAGACCGGGATACGAATCCGAATCTTTCGTTTGCCGGGTGACTGTTCCGACCGTCAAGCTTTCCAGGACCAACTGGTACCTTTTCCTCTCCTAGTCCTTATAATCGAAACACAACAGAATCGCCGTTAAAAATTTCTTAAGAAAAGAAAGAAAAAAGAAAAAACTCGCAGAAAATGCTAACTTTTTGGTCATCTAGACCAGAACTTAACCCTAATACGTGACATAGTTACAAGGGAGAATCTCTGGTATCGCTCGATGCAATCAGAGATCCGACAGATTCGGTGAACGATATTCGCAAATAACCATGATCAGCGCGCCGATCTCCTTAACATATGCAGGGCGTGGAGCGATGTATCGAACGATAAGCCTGCAGATTGGTAAAACGCGTGGACGTCTGTGCCGAGGAAGAGCAGCGCGTGGTGTTGCATGCGCGACCATCAATTGAACCCATCGGCGTTCTCGTCGAAACGAGGTCCATCGTAGCGGCCGTGTATCGCAAATAGGGAACAAAGTACCGGCGCGTATACACGCATGGAACTTGCGAATCGCTTCAGGACAGATTACCGTGGAAAGTTATTTCGTTAGGAGATTCGGACACAACCGTGGAAATTAATTGTTTGGTCGTTAGAAGGGAATACATTGAGCATGAATAATTCGAAAGGGGCATTTCAGGTCGGGATTACGGTAGCTGTAAAATTGTACCGTTTCAGGTGGATTATAATTTCAGGTTCGGGTTAATAAAGTTAGGAATATTGTATGACGTCATTATCCACACCATGATTTGATCCTTTTGAACGCCGGTTTCGAATTGATTGCAAAATTGACGGATTTCGAATAATCGTTTTTAATTATGCGGAATAAGTAATAGGAAGTTATTAATTATCTGGTTTTGGTGAAAGTTTAACTGTCGTGCGATTTTGAAGATAATTCTAACTGATTGATAAATTGTAATCGGTAAACTTTCAACATTGGTGAAATAATGGTAAACCTTGAATTTTAATACAGAAGTACAGTAGGACAATAACGCGAATGAAATTTTGTGGACGTACAAAAAAATGAAAGACAATTGCGTTATGGACTATTTGTTTAGTATTAGGTACATTTTGAAGACCGGTTTCAAATTGATTGGAAAATTGACGGATTTCGAATAATCATACTTCATTATGCGGAATAAGTAATAGAAAGTTACTAATCATCTGGTTTTGGTGAAAGTTTAACTGTCGCGCGATTTTGAAAATAATTCTAGATGATTGATAAATTGTAATTGGTAAATTTTCAACATTGGTGAAATAATGGTAAACCTTGAATTTTAATATACGAGTATAGGAGGACAACAACGCGAATGAAATTTTGTGGACGTAAAAAAAATTGAAAGACAATTATGTTATTGTCTATTTATAAAGTATCAGGTACATTTTGTATTTTACAATATCTTTTTATTTTCGTGTATGTTGAAATTCTTCTGAAATATAAGCGTCTGTAACATTTTATCTAAATTCGAGGCCAACGCTTCATACGGTTTCCCAGTAAATAATTGCGATCGTTTAATAACGCGAGACGAATTACATTGTCGTATGGAGGTTCGTCGAGACGGTGTTTTCTCGAGATCGATGCATTACCGTTTTTGCTCCGGCGTTTTACCGCGGGATTGCTGGCCTCCCAGGGTCGTGGTGGAACTAATTGCGATGAGGGTAATTATGATACTGTCAGGATAAAGACGGGGCAAAGTAGATTGATAAACGGAAGCGTACGAAAAAGAGCAACGGATCGCGATCTCGTCTGTGTTGCCGTGCATTAAAAAAGCCGTTGATGTACCGTAAAGAGCAGAATCCATTTACCTGGTCTTTCGGTGGAGAGAAAAAAACAAGAACTACTTTTCAACTGTGTCTACGTAAAAATTGGTGAAAATGGTAGAAAAATTGTGTTAAATCTGAGCGAATACACAACCATTGATTCGTCGATTAGTCAAGGATTTCTTTAATAAATTGAATTATTCCAGCAATCGACAAATTGTCAACGAACTGTGTTTTCTTAAATTTAATTTTCGAAACGACCGTTGTCGCTGCGAATAATTAAAATTTTGTTTCAATATATAATTCGATACTTTATAATTTCGTTTCAAGACGAATTTTTCTGCCCGATGGTGAAACATTTACGAAGTTCCTTCATCAACTTAACGCTTTCACGAATATGAGAAAAATCGGCTCTTTCGCTAAATGATAAAAAGTTTCTCTGATCACGTTCCGTGACGTGCGAGGAGTTTCGACAGAACTTTAAATTTGAAAGTTTGAAACCAAGTCAAAGAGCGACTTCGGAATATCCAATTATAGAAAACTGCAGATTGGGATAAATTTTTTATATATCTATCTTCCTTTGAACCTACTTGCCATATTATTAAAAATCACAAAAAAGAAGAAAAAGAAAGCCAAACAATGATACCAATTAAATTGCGCCAGAGAAAGTTATAAAATTATACAGTAATAATCAAAATCTTATTATGTAAAATTATTTTAAAGTCACTGAACTCCTTTTAATGCTCTGAAGTTAGGTCAGACGTTCTTTCAATAGCACAGACATATTTTTAAGAATTTTCCGTGATTTTCTGTAAAACAAAACAAAAAAAAAAAATATAGGCAAAGATTTATCCTTCCTTGTATTTTATATTTTTTCATTTGTCCTTCATTTTGAATTTTTTTAGTAAAAATAATACTCAAATCGTCAGTCGTTTTAGTATTAACACATCGACAGTCGCTATCACATACACGTACCTTCATAAGACATGCTTTTATAAAGTGCAAACGAATGGTTTCTTGCAACATTTTAATATTTCTATACCAATACATACTGCAATTTTTAAAGAAATAATAAAAATAGCGTAACAGTCATCGTAATACTTATTTTTATCAATAACTTTATTATGACTACTAATTATGCTACGAGCAATTGCGTAAATATCATCGGCATGGACCCAACAGCGATGCGAAAAATATATGGCCGTTTTAAAAAAAAATTTATCGGAAATCTGTTTTGAAGCGATCTCTCTGGTGGCGAGTGTAAGATTACGGTAAAATAAAATTCATTGCACGAGATTAGTTTCGATCAAGATCCTGAGAGTATCATCACGGGAGATACGAGTTCATTAGACGCGGGTGATAACATTTTTTTTTCGAGGGATCGTAATTTCTCATTCGCAATATCATTGGAGGCTCACGGGCGTTAATGGCGATCTAGCAGATAGTATAATTCATACTCACGCACGTGCGAGAGCCAGTCCCGATAGTAACGGCGCGAATGATTTAGTGGTTCACCGGTATATACACGCAGACTATGGACGATTTGTTTTAACGTTACGGTTTCCTAGAGCAATAAACAAAACTGGCCGTGTAAAACGAATACCTGGTGAAATTATCGTTCGGTCTGATTAATTGATGAATCCGTCACGGAAATTCCATGTCGTTTCTTACTCGATTTTGTGTTACGATCCGATAATTTGGAGAAATTGTGGATAATTAGAGAAAATATGGATGTTAAGAATGTTGAAAACTGTGAAATATAATTTTCTTTGGTATTCAGGTTGCGTTATCGACTGATGGTCCGTGAAAGTTGTTAAATAAGATATTACGAAGAGATTTTAAAGAGTATATTTGATGACTCTTTTTGGTTGTTTGTAAATTGTATTGTTGAATCATGGAATTTAAAAAACAATGGATTTATCAATGTTAATTAAAAAAAAAAAAAAGTAAAGATATTAGTTTGAAGAATTAGAAAACTTAAAATTTGATAAAATAAGAGTGGAGGTGTTGAAATTTTTTCCTCTTTTCAAAAAATTCTATCACTGAATTATATTAATAAAAAAATTTTCATTTTTAAATCTGTACGAATGATAAAACATTGATAAAGACAAGAAATTTATAAAAAAATTTGTTCAAAAAGAAGACGGTTGACAATTCATTTTAATTACTAATAACAGTACTGTTATTATAATATTAAATCTATTAATTTCTCAGATTTATAATGGAACTTATAGTGTGCGAAATTCGATTAAAATTATAAGCTGGCTATTATAAGCTACCAGATTGAGTATCCGCTTAAATTTACTTTTATATTTAGCACGAGTAACCATAAAATCGACGCTGTTCACATTCCCGTCTGGAGAACTCATAAATATGGGCCAATGAGAGACGATGAGTTATTTAAATCGTACACAGCCGCGAGTAAATACGGGAAAGTAGCGATGAAGTTAAATTATTTGCAATGGAGTTTCGATTATTCGATTTCCGATTATCAGGGGCTCCGTTTTATTTGAAGGAGCGCCGCGCAAGCTTCCAACGATCAGGAACTTCATTACGGATAATCGACGTTTCACTGTATCGAGAATCCGAGTTTTTCTTTCTTAGAACTCTTCTTAAACTTCGTAATGCATTTTCTGCAAAGTCAAGGAATTGCATGATTGGTAGCTTTAATTTACATAAACCATTGCGATCGTCCGATTGTAATTTGTATCGAAGTTTACTTTGTCATGAACCAATTAGCAACTTTGCGAAAAAGTTATAACCTACTATTTCAATATAATCATTCGAAACATATAAATTGAATTTATAATTGGTTACAATTTTTTGGACAATAAAATTACACATTTAATATTTAATAATTTGTAAGAGTTTAAAACATTTAAGTCTTTAAAATACATATAAATAAAATTGTGAAATAAATATCGACAAGAAATTGAATTAAATAGGGATCAGTATTTTTAACGAAATTTCTATCGCAATTCGTTAATGCATCCAATTTAATTATATATTGTAACAAAATGAAACTTTAAACAATTTTAATTCCACAGGTATTAAAACCAAAGCTCGTATATATTCCTTTTGAAAATAATCCTCGAATAATGTGTGGAAATTTTTACACTAATCCCAAACCGCTCCAAGTATCCCAAAATTAAAAAAATTAAAAAAATCCAATAGCTTTCAATATTCCAATACCGATCACACCTCTTTTCCTTTGACCTCTTGCGACATATGTAATTTTCTTCAGAAGTTTTAAGTTCAATTTTATATTTTCGTCGCTTCACGTTTTCTGTATTGTTTTAAAATAAATCAAATAAACCAAATAAACCAAATAAATAAAAATCGTAAACATTAGTAATATTCCTTTCTTTTTTCAAAACAAAATTTCAAGCTTTCATAACAGTCCTATTAAATATATAACTATGTTTAATTATATTAAACACAGCCCTTAAAAAAGTTTAGGAGTGCAAAGTGTTAAAATACAACACCACGTTCAACGGCGTTAAAACAGTGATTGTAAAATAATATTCCAGCGCGAAAGGTGTACTTGTAAAATAATATTCGATAGACGTAAACTGAGACGCAAAGGATCCAAGGTTCATCGTTAATTAGCGAGCTAAGGACGGAAAGGAGGAACGATAACATAATCAGCTGTCGCAGCAGGATCTTTGGGGGTGTCGTTACGTTTTTTCGTTCGCTTTAGCTAAATCCATGATACCAACACGGCAGAAGATACTGAGAGCGAAAGAGACAAAGAGGAACAAACAGAGACGGTGAGAGAATGTGTGCGCGGAGGAAGTCGCGTTTATACTCGTATTACACAGACAGTGGTTGGCGAACTGACGCACCGTAATTACCGTGGCAATTACTGCCGACACATTTCACGTGTACGTTGTAGCCTCATTCTGCTGTTCCGTTGCGTTGCTCGAATTTTCGCCGACTTGCCAACTCGTTAGATAAACAGATAAAAGTAACCGAATAAGGGTTGAACGCGCCTCGTATTGTACGGTTACGAGTATTAGTACCAGCAGGATACGACGACTCTATCGGCCGGCGGGAATTCATTGAAACGGAAACGGCGTTCGCTTCTTGCTTCGTCTTATCATACTTTGCGGTTCCAATTATGTACCTTGTCCGGTTCGAGCAAGTTAGTTTGTTGGTACGTGTGCATAGCGTTTTCTGTACTTTTCTGCCAATTCTTGGAAAACTTTCTATTTGTTGAAACGAGACGGTGTTTAAATTGGACGACGAGGGTTGATTAGAGGGTTGATGGTATGGGTTTGGTTTTCTAAAAATATTTTTGTTACATCGTAAGGGATTGGAAAACATTTTTTCATGGTAATTGCGTGTATTTTGTTTATTAATATAGGGTGTTTTAATAAATCACAATATATTGGAGATTGATTATATCGTTTCGGTTTTTAGAAATTAATGGTCGGTATCAAAATAAAACTGCGAAGTAAGACTTTCTAAAAATATTTATGTTGCATACTAAGGAATTTGAATAAATATTTTAATGGAGATTGGGTATTTTTATTCGTTAAAATAGGGTGTTTTAATGAATATTAATATATGAGGGTTGATTATATTGTTTCGGTTTTTAGACGTTAATGGTCGGTATCAAAATAAAACTGTGAAGTGAAACTTTCTAAAAATATTTATGTTGCATAGTAAGGAATTTGAATAAATATTTTAATGGTGATTGGGTATTTTTATTCGTTAAAATAGGGTGTTTTAATGAATATTAATATATGAGGGTTGATTATATTGTTTCGGTTTTTAGATGTTAATGGTCGGTATCAAAATAAAACTGTGAAGTGAAACTTTCTAAAAATGTTTATGTTGCATAGTAAGGATTTTGAATAAATATTTTAATGGAGATTGCGTGTTTTTATTTATTAAAATCGGGTGTTTCAATTGGATGGCAAGATGTGAGAGTTAACGGTATCGTTTCGTTTTTTAGAAATTACGAATAGATTGGGTTTGGCTGAACTGGAAAATTATTTTTTTTAACGATACCAAAGTGAATACGGAAATTAGATTATACTTTGCACGTATATTAGGGAATTTGGAATTTCGACCAGGATCGTTACCGCCGTACAAGGTAGTCTCTGCATCGATCGTTACTATACTGAACTATACCGGGGTAACTAAAATGGTTGTGATTATTTTAGTAGGGTTGTGGTTACGTCCTTTTTGAAAGATTAATAGACAGATAACGAACTTAACTGTGAACTGCGGAGGACGTTAATTGATTCATCCAGTATGAAAACAGAGCGTATAATTATATTTTTACGAATAAACATATCAGACACGTCTATTTTCCTAAAACGATAGGTACACAAAATAATAAGTACATGTATTAAATATAACAAATCCCGTTGCATGCTAGTCAAACAAATTCTGTTGCACTATACGTTACTTTACAAAGTAGGAGAAATCTGTTGGAATAAAATTGACGAAGTACCTCGACCTCGAAACAAAATGAATACAAACGACCTGATAAACGAAACATTCCTCTAAACGTCAACTTAGAAACCAGAAATGATATGAACGCATATACCAACCCAACAATAATAGTCCTCGCTATTTACAACTCTCCATCATTGTCGGCTTTTAATTCGCGTGTTTCGAATTTAATTCCAGTCCATTTTCCAGCCTACGCAACCGTCGATGACAGTGGTTGCGGTGGCGGCGGCGGTAGCGAGCGCACACACATATTATGGAATGAAATAATAATGATGTATTATCCACGAGTTACAATAGATACCGAACGGCTTGAAAATTGCACCGAAACACGCTTTTGTGATCATAATTAATGAACTCCATTGAGGTGCACGGTTCGTAGTAACTTCCATCTTCCGTGCGACGAGCGACCGTTAGTTAGGTGTACCCGCACGTACTCCCGCAGAGCTACAGTTGGAATTATTATCGAGTCGAGTATGGAATGTGGGCCATGGTCTGGGCTTCCTAGCCCATTCGGCGATCCAGAAATTTCCCCGTTATCTTGCTGGCTGTATGCAGACGAAAGCACACCCTCTATTCCTACCCTCTCGTAGTCCACCCACCAACCGTTCACGGGAACCAACTTGGCCTGACCCGTCATTTCCGATTTCTCACTGTAGTTCGTAATGCGAGCTGAACCTTGTTCCGGCGTAATAACGCGTACTAATTGAGATGGATCTCTGCGGATCTGGTGGAGGATTAAAAAGGACGAAGCCAGCCCCCGTAGGATGCCGAAGAAATTAAACGAGGGTAAAACGAGTCGCGGAAACGTGACTGGCCGATCGATGGTCGATTTGTGGTGTAAATGGTTTGTACGGTTCGAAGTGGTTGCTTTCGTAATACTAAAATTAGGAACGATTTGAACTGTATCTATTTGTGTCAAAGAAATTCAAATTGTAGGTACTTGAAAAAAATATATGATGCAAGCGGTATGAATCTTTATCCTTATTTTTAACAGAATTATAGGAAATTACCAGAAATTTATAAAATTATAAAATTATAATATTATATTATAATAATATTGTTTAGTTTCATTTTTAGTTTTATTTTTAATTTTATTTTATAAAAATAAAAAACTTATCAGTAACTAAAAATGTTTTATTTTTATTTTTATAAAATAAAAAACATACCAGTAATGTAAAACATAAATATTTCATTTTTAATTACTGATACGTTTATAAAATTTCTATGAGGCAGAGTAGTCCAGTGACAACACGCGTGCAATTGGAAATAATTTGGAATATTCCTCGGAATTTTGTTACGATGTTTTGGAAGAAACTCTTGAGGGAAATTGTTGAAATAGAATGAAAGAGGCATTTAAAAAAAGTGCACCTCAAGAAGCTATTAAAAATAACAATATTTGAGTGCGTAAGTATATGTAGAATATCAAGAAGATTCTTAAAAATAGATTCCTAANTAGTTTCATTTTTAGTTTTATTTTTAATTTTATTTTATAAAAATAAAAAACTTATCAGTAACTAAAAATGTTTTATTTTTATTTTTATAAAATAAAAAACATACCAGTAATGTAAAACATAAATATTTCATTTTTAATTACTGATACGTTTATAAAATTTCTATGAGGCAGAGTAGTCCAGTGACAACACGCGTGCAATTGGAAATAATTTGGAATATTCCTCGGAATTTTGTTACGATGTTTTGGAAGAAACTCTTGAGGGAAATTGTTGAAATAGAATGAAAGAGGCATTTAAAAAAAGTGCACCTCAAGAAGCTATTAAAAATAACAATATTTGAGTGCGTAAGTATATGTAGAATATCAAGAAGATTCTTAAAAATAGATTCCTAATATTACGTAATAATATCTTTACAGCTTTATCTCGCTGTCTCATTAAATATCAATATAAGTCATGAATACAAGGAGCTTTGTTTAATGGCGCCCTATGTGTAACCAAGGGGAAAAAACAAGCACAATAGGTTTTGATTCTTGATCTTTTATTATCCGAACAATTGGTCCACAAATTAAGCCGCTCAAATCGTTGACAGGTTCTTTCACCCCAAGCTTTATGTTCGGAAATGACTATTGCTCACAATAGAAGATGAGTCACATGGAGCACCGGCATATAATTCACTACTTGTGATAGCGTGTGAGTCATGTGTGTGGCGAACAATGGATTGATAAATATAGACTGAAAGCTTGGCTAGTATTTTTGCCCAACTTGAATCTACTATATCTTCCTGTGTGGTTATCCAGAAGATAAGGTATACCCTTGTACGAACGTGAAAAAGTAGATTAAATTGTTGATACAACAGATGACGCGATTGGTCTGATTTAGGTTAAGAAATGATAAAAAAGAAACTGTTATATAAAATGTTGATTACACCGCGTTAAAAATTTCCAGAATTTTCTCCAATAAAATATATATAAGTAATAATAATAAAATTTAGACTTTTATAACAGTAAATTAATTTTCCCATAAAATATATTCCTCATAATTTAAAGAGAAAAAAAAAATGATATTACTATTCGAAGACTTATCCAATACTCCTTATCTAAAATGCACGTAGAAAAGCATAAAAACAAAAAATTCCACGAAGAAAACTCGATAAATCCCACAACTTTTATAGCTAATATATTACAAAAGGTTCACCAATCGATGAATAATTCATATCGGTACCTTTCGCAGAAACATCGTATCGGTACACGTCCAATGACTACATCTTATCATCGCGACAATTACGATAACAAGTGACCGATAGGAAGGCGAGATAGCGAGATTTATTGTAAAACACGATCACGAACGAACCTGCCGATCTATACTAAAATCTCTCAATGTATGTCGTAATATGTAAATTACTCGTATCCTACCAATCCAACCTTCCGTAAATAACATCACCGAAGACGTAATAAAAATTACGTTTTTTTATTCGTTCCATGATTGTTCCACTTTATCGTCTCTATTATCGCTCTAATCTCTACTATTAACGATCCTAACTCTAATTCACATTGTCAACGTTTCGTCTTCTCTATTTTTACATATTTTATAGGTATATTGCATAAGCGTAACCAAAAAAGAATATATTTTTTTCCAAAATTTCAACTTACCTCTTCAATCACCCTGTCCTCCTCCGCGATATTTTCCAGACTGCACATGACACATACGAGGAACGCGATATCTTATCCAAACGAGTGACACTTGGTCGCGCGCGTTCGACGCGCGTTCGTTGATGGAAACCCACGAGATAGTCCCATCCGGCAGCGAAGGGGCGAGAAAATGAAGTCGCGTGACGGATTTACGCGCGAAACGTGGTTCGGTTCGGTTGCGTCGCTCCGTTTGGTTCAATGGCCTCGAGTTTTCGTTTCTCGCGGCTGGTGAACGCGCAGGCGATTAAAATGTGACGGCAAGGGTGTACCGCTTGCTATTTTTTTTTTTAACCTACGAAGATTGCGGTTTATAAAAATTTCTAAGGACGCCGTGTATCTAGGAGACACACGATACTTCAAGAGCTGTGCTACAGTGCGAATTTCTTAAATAAAAAAAAAAA
>SMSQ01025861.1:0-55164 GCA_019453375.1 Ctenoplectra terminalis | reverse complement strand
AAAATGTAATAAATATAGGGAACTAAACCAAGATGCAATGTACCTTTATATAAATACAATAATTATACTTGTAATTATGATAATAAATGAGCTATGTTTCCAAATAGCTATGCTTAGTTAATCTTAGTAGGTTAGACCATGGCGAATCGGATCAAAGTAAATAACTCCTTCGTCTGATCATAATAATTTCATCGCTCACTGTACATATTTGTACACGAATAGTAGTTTATTCAAAATGTTTCGTATAGCGGTTGACTAAAAGCTGACTAAAACTATATTTGCCCGATTTCTTTATTCCACTTTCCGTACCAAGACCGAACCAATTAGAAATCAGCTTTCAACGTATTCGTGCGGCGGAAAAACCGAAATCGCGCGGTATCTCGATTTTATGAGGGATGATCGAAAAGGGTTCCTCTCTCTCACACATACACAGGTACTCGCAGACATATTCTCTCCCTACATAACTAACATAAGGCAAAAAACAACTAGCATCCTTACTGGTTATTCGAGATTAACCCACGAATAGTTGCTAACGAAACAACCTCCTCCTGAATACCAGTCCTGTGGATCACCGATCAGCATCCAGCACATTCTGCTGAACTACTCTAGGTTCTCAACTGTTAGAAATAGTTTGAACATCAAAACCGACGTGAAATCCACCCTAAATGACCCCGATAATATTCATAAGGTGTTAGAGTTTTTCAAGTAAATAAATCTACTAAGTTCACTATGAACAAATATGTACGCTAGCGCCAAGAAGTTTGGAAACATTTGAAATGTTTTAAAAAATAATTTAATTGTGTCTTAACACTTTGACGGCCGCACATTTTTCGCATCGCCTTTAGATTAGCGGCGACAATATTTACACCATCGTTCCTAGCATAATTATTAATAAGAAAAGAGTTAAGATCACTGTTACACTATTTTTAATGTTTCTTCAAAAATAGCATCGGTATGCATTAGTATACAAACATCGAAATGACGGCAAGAAACCATTTTCAGAAAATAGCTGCACAAAGTCACACAAACGTGACAGCGGCCGTCAATGTGTTAATTTTATGTATGATTTTATCAATGTGTTTATTTTAACTGGTTAAAATATCGCAATATTGTAACAGTCATACATGTACCGCGCAGTGGTCGCTAATGTAAGAGTTAGAATGGTTTCAAGTTGAATTTCGATAATCGAAATTATGAAATCGAAAGAAAGAACTAGTTTTTCGAAAAGTTTGCTGTTACCGCGACGACTAGCGAATCGTAGCGGACATAGTCATATATCACGAGCTCGTCGGAAAGCGGTATATTTAAAAAAATTAAAAGTCGTTAATTATTTTAAGAGCAGAGACTCCGTTATTTAAAACTAAAAGTTTAAGTTCTGTTAATAATCAATTTGCTAGCGAAACTGAGTTACCATATTATTTTTCATAATATTTCCCTACATTAATTTCAAGTTACCTACATTTCCATTGTTAATGCGACTTTAAAACTTTAAAATAAACTCATAACAATAATAATAAAATAACGGTGCTAAACCGATCAATAAAAATAATCGTCTGGAAAATATGGCACGACAGAAAATGGTGATTATCACCTCAGAGGTAACACACGAGTTTTATAGACTTAAACTATTTTGTTCCTGCATTAACCCTTTGCGGTCCCCGTAGCGGGGACATTTCTAAATCGTCACAGAAGTCGGTGTCCCCGTAGCGGGGACATTTTTAACCGTTTGCATACCACGAGTCACTATCGCTCTTGAGATTTTGTGTCGAAAAAAGCCAGCGCATTTGGCCGATACAGACAACTGACGGCGCACCCACAATTTGTCGAAACGCGCTCAGCCTTTTAGACGCATGTACGTCGCATCGCTATCAGTAATCCAATTTGTAT
Organism: Ctenoplectra terminalis; assembly: GCA_019453375.1. Lineage (NCBI taxonomy): Eukaryota > Metazoa > Arthropoda > Insecta > Hymenoptera > Apidae > Ctenoplectra > Ctenoplectra terminalis. Next base: position 53,277 of record SMSQ01025861.1, on the reverse strand, counting down.
TTCGGTTTTACCTATTGTAAATTAACACATTGACAGCCAGCGACCTGAGAGACATTTAAAGCCTGAGCGCCGGCAACGTATCGGCCACTTAAATCACAAACGCCGGCCTTATTCGCTTGTTTCTGATCACTGAATAGCGAAAAAAAAATATTTAAAAGACTATATATTTTCGTAAAATAGAACATTTTATTTGCATATTCGTCATATACAATTTAACGGTAATTAAAAATAGAAACAAAATCGAAATTTTTAATTTTATAATTATAGAAAAAAATACAGTTTCGCGCTCAAGCGACAGACTCAGAAATCCGCGTTTTCGCGGGGCCGGCTGTCAATGTGTTAATAGTATATATATATTTTCATTCCTAATCTCTTTGCCAGTTGCAATAAGAATGTTGGTATAAAAGAAACAAACACGAGAAGCGCGGCCCGGTTGTTTAACGCATTGAATATGGCAAGCGCTATCGCGCTCTCCGGCTTTTTTCGACGCGTAATTAACACTAGAACTACCGAACAAGTCAAAATGACTTGTTCATAATTTCTCATAGAAATTTTAGAAATTTACAATAATAAATTTTGGATGATTTTCCGCAATTTTTTGTAAAAAATATGCACAAAGAATTGTTACCCTTATTAAAGCTATTTTCAAAATCCTTCTGATTTCTTTGGTACAAATAACTCTACTTTAATCGCCGGTAGTTCTAGTGTTAAAGGAGCGCGATCACGCTCTTCGGCTTTTTTCGATACGTAATCGAAAGAGCGCGAACGCGCTCCTTGGCGCTTTTCGATCGTGTTTTTTCAAAACCCTCTGGTACGCAAACGGTTAAATAGTCGTAGAAGTGAATGACCCCGCAGCGGGAACGTTCAAAAATCGCAAAAATGACAAAACACTATCGTCCCCAATGCCTGGTGATTCAAATGTTTCGGTCGATTTTGTGTTTTAATATCCATATATTGACTTTAAATCCTGTACGGAAAAGTAATTGCGAAACGATAGATTTGCTCCGACCTACTGGTACTCCAAAAAGCGAAATCTGCCGATCGCAAAGGGTTAATCGATAAAAGTAAAACCGAACTAGAACCTATTACAACAAATGCACGCGGGTGGGAAGTTGGCGAACGTGTTGTTGATTACTGTTCACACGTAGCAACGATTCGTGGTACTTCAATTTTACTCGACACTGAACTTCAATCGATGCACCGGCAGAATCAGTGTAAAATTGTTTCGTAGATTGTTGAATATCTGAAGAAAACGAAGATCGACCCTTCGCTCGAGCGGAGCGCTCTATGTTTAAACGTTCCACGTCGACGGAATATTTTTTCGCGTACCGTGTATTCTATCGGTGTTCGATCGATTATCCAACAAGCAACCAAGTTTCTATTGTAATTCTTCAGCTGTGCTGTATTAACCGTTTGAGTGCCAAGAAGCGCGATCGCGCTGCTCACATCGAAGTCTAAAAGTGCTTCGTCGATCTGTAGCAATACGACACTAGCATTACTGTTTGAAAAAAATTTACTAAACTGAAGTTTTTGCTCCTGCAGTCTTCGTAGCGATTATTTTTTAATACAAAAATGAAGGAAAGCCGTGTACGCGATCAATTTTGATTTGATATATTTTTATTTGTTTCTGAATTAGGAGAAGCGCCATGGTGCCGCTTGGCACTTTTCGACTGGATTTTTTATGCGACCCGTGGCACTCAAACGGTTGAATAATATCAGAGAAGGATTCTTGAGCGTATAGTATTTATTTAACCCCCTATGGGACCGTGTGACTTAAAAGTTACAAACTGATGCAACTATATTTTAAAAAATTAATTTTCTTTAGTTATCACTGCACTATTAAATTTAATTACTGTGTTACTGTAGCGACACCACGATCCATCTATAGTAATTATTAGTTTAAACATTTACAAATCAAAGCGAAAAACTGTAATCAAACGTAATTTTTTCTCCGATAAGCAGACAAAATTCGGGCTACAGAGGGTTAATATATTATTATTTGCGATATGAACTACGATCTGAATAGTTCGATCGTCAAACGCATATGTGCGTCCAGAGCATTCAAAGAGTTAAATGTAACGCGTGAGTAAGTTCGATCACTGTCAGTTTTTCAATATTGCACTAATTTTTTTTCAACTTTCCCATCACATTTCGGATAAATGGGAGAAACTTTTTTTGTTTCTCGAAAGATGCTCTTAAACTTCCGACAGGGTTATTGATTCGACCACTTTAACCCTCTATAGCCCGAATTTTGTCTGCTTATTGGAGAAAAAATTACGATTGATTACAGTTGTGATTATGAGTAATAGAAGAAGTAGTTTTTTATTCGATCTTCTGCTTCCAAACATTTCTTTCTTCTTTTTCAAATTAATTTAATTCGATTTAATTAACTTTTGAGTATTTAACATCGTCTAACATTGAAAAATATACACAGCGCCGTACAAGATTGTGACCTTATCACGTATTTATAATTATTTTGATCCGTAAATAAATTCTGAACATAAAGTTTGCAAATATTTATTATATAATGTATCTGTATTATTCATTGATTATGATCTCAGATTGAACAAAATTTGTAAGCGTCCTTACAATTTAATTCTTTTAAATTTAACCCTTTATAGCCCCAATTTTGTCTACTTATCGGAGAAAAAATTACGATTGATTACAGTTTTTTATTTTGATTTGAAAATGTCTTAACTAATAATTACTGTAGATGGATCATGGTGTCGCTACGGTAATACAGAAATCAAATTTAATAGCGCAATGATAACTAAAGAAAATTAATTTTTTAAAATATAGATACATCAGTTTGTAACTTTTATGTCACACCGTCCCATAGAGGGTTAAAATAAGCTCATAATAATAATGATAAAAATTGTCCAGAATCTCGCACGTGTATGTACAAATAATCGAAAAATACAAAAGTCCCATAAAATCCACCTCGGACTTTATGTCCAAACATGGTCCCTCATGGTATTAGAGGGTTAAAATTGTTCCACGGCTTGGACAAAGTGCGTGTCACTCAGGATCCTCCCCTTTGCAACATATCCCATGGCCAAGGTTATTGGAGTTGAAAACCCTTTTTCCGGATAATTACCAATTACTTTTTTAAAGCTTTAATGATACATGTGTTACTTTTACATGAAGTAGAATCAAAAAAATTCGTTATAATTGCTAGCGACATTAAATTCGTTATAAGCGAATATGTATATCTTACTTTTAAAACATTGTAATATTGTAAGAGTCATACGTGTACCGTATAGTGGTCACTAATAATTTTATTGTAAATGCGACGACTTTAAAATAAACGCATAACAATAACAATAATATAAAGGTGCTAACGTGATCAATAAAAATAATCCACTGAAAACTAAAGATTAAACCCGAACCTAACCCTTTGATTGACTGATACACGCCGATTTTTACGAAACTTTGCAAAAATTTTCTTTACATCTTTGTAACAATATATCCGTACTTCGTTGCTGCCCGTTTTATACTTTAAGAGAGAAATCAACCCTTCTATCCGATTTAACCCTTCTGTATAAGTGTTTGTAAATCGTAAACGATAAAAGATATAAAAAAATGATCGAAACAAAAGTTATACTATTTCTTGTGGTCTATAAATAGAGATCTATAAATTCTAGAAATTTTCCGAAAAAAGGGGGAGGGACTCGATTTTCATAAAAAAAATCATTTTTCAAACGCAAGAATTAATCCTCTGTACTTCGAATTTTGTCTCCTTATCAGAAAAAAAAATTACGATTGATTACAGTTTTTCACTTTGATTTGAAAACATTTAAATTAATAATTGCCGTATGCTTTAATGATCGCTTAGAAATTACAAACTGATGTATCTATATATTAGAAAATTAATTTTGTTTAGTTATCAGTGCACTATTAAATTTGATTGCTGTATTACTGCAGTGACACCACGATCCATCAACAGTAATTATTAGTTAACCCCTTCGCTACGGTGCTCTCAGAATTGAAAGAGCTCTTTTGTTGATATAATAAAAATATACATAGCAAAATAAAAGTGTATCGTTTAACTCTTTGAAGCACAGTAAGGTTGTAAGCATCCCACCTTATTAACACCTAAATATGCATACTGCGATATTTTCTATACCATCTTGAAAATTTAAAATTATCCATATACAGTGGTTCACATTAACTCACGTATTTAATACAGTTAGAGACTATTAATGTCCCACTATGCATATTTATATATTAAAAAGGTGGGACACTTTTATTCCCACCAAGCTCCAAAGAGATAATGAATGATGGTAGATCATGTGTAAATGAAAATATAAATAATTCTACGGTACAGAAAACGTCCATGCACGCTTTTGTCGAGTGATTGCTTCATTTTTAAAGGCGTATATATACGCTCTTCGTAGCGAAAGGGTTAAAACATTTTCAAATCAAACCGAAAAACTGTAATCGTAATTTTTTCTCCAATAAGCAGACAAAATTCGGGCTATAGAGGGTTAAGGTAGCAAAATTCGGTTTGCTATGTAGCAGATATCTCGATCAAAACTGCACGATTTGGACAGTATTCGAGAAATTATAGAACAATCGACAAATGTCTGAGAACGAATACAAGCGATATTAAAACTGCTGACTTTATGAAACAAATAAATTCTACCGAAACGGAAGATAAAAAAAAGTTGGCTGGAGATAATTAATTGAAAACAAAAGCAGCGCAAAGCTTGTTCTTGAAAATATAACGATAAGATAAAATCAGTGTCCGGTGAAAAATAGAAAAAGAGCATTGTGTAAGTTCGTACAATAAAGTCGTTACCGAAACCGGCAAACATTTTCGATATTACGAATAAACAGAAAACAAACTTAATCGAAAACCAATCGAAAAACTCATTTCGTAAAAACACCAAACGGAAAACATGTTTGTTGCTCGTGCACACAATCTACAGTTTACTTTAACTGTATACAATTTCTTCCCGTACAGTTCGTTTAAACTTGCAGGAAAAATTTTAATTGTTCAAAAATGAAATAAGACAACCAATATTATTTTCAAAAACACGCACGCATATCATAAACAAGAAATAAATTAATCCTTTGCATTCGAGAGACGACTTTCACTCGCCACTTGGATTAACGCAAATTCGAGTGGCGATTTTTAAAAATTTATTTATTTAACCTAAATTATCGCACGAGGCATAAATTACGCTTAAAAATTAAATTCACGAAATGTAGAAACAAAATAGTTATATCCCTTGTAGCCATTCGAGTTTCTTCATTAACCCTCTATGCGACCGTGTGACTTAAAAGTTACAAACTGATGTATCTATATTTTAAAAAATTAATTTTGTTTAGTTATCACTGCACTATTAAATTTGATTACTATGTTACTGCAATGACACCACGATTCATCTACAGTAATTATTAGTTAAAACATTTTCAAATCAAAGTGAAAAACTGTAATCAATCGTAATTTTTTCTCCAATAAACAAACAAAATTCGGGCTATAGAGGGTTAAAACGAGAAACTATAATTAATTTTAATTTCTTTCTCATAACCAAACAGAATTCCGCCTATAGAGAGTTAATACATATTTTTCTCTATTTCTTTGGTTCGAGTTACCAGATTTAAATCAATTTAACGAAACGACAACGATACCAAATTAACCCTCTATAGGACCGTGTGACTTAAAAGTTACAAACTGATATATCTATATTTGAAAAAATTAATTTTCTTTAGTTATCACTGCACTGCTAAATTTTCGTTTAAGCGTCGTTGATTTCCGAAAACTGACGGTATCAATTTCAAAAAATAATACCTTATAATTCATTAACGAGTTCTATTAAATCACATTGAACAAAGTTACCATCTTCCTTTGCAGGCCTACAATTTTCTTCTTAAATTCCTAATTATTTTGTGACCAAATATTTTTGAATTATTATCACAGCACACAGCCTAAAGGAAAGTCGACCAAAATCGACATGGCGTTTAACGTGTTAAATGACTCCTCGCTTTACATTTAAATTTCAAGAAATTTTTTGCACACCTTTTATCGCTATCTGAACGAGCTTAAAGGCTACGGATGTGATGTATTTATTGCTTTCTTAAAATTGCAAAAAAATTTCGACATCAGTAAATAAGGAGAAAAAGAAATAAAATAAAATAAAACAAAATAACTGGCAGTTAAAACATATTAATTTTTCTGGAAAAACGTTATTTCTTTGCACGAAAAATATGGTTGATTATAAGAGGGTGCTTGATAAAGTGTACAAGACACACGGTTTCTCGAGAAAGATATAATGAACACATCGTCGAACGTATGCTATAACCGTAGCACGGCTCGTTTTATGTGAAGCGATAATAAATGTAACGAAATAATGAATCAGGGGATTATCTACACTACCAAGGCGTGCCTCGCAAGGGTTACGAGTTTTCTGCATTATCTTCAGCTCTGAAATAGCTTCGATTCGCATAGTCGTTTCGCAATCAGACAATTCGGTTCGAATTCTTGGTATTAATCGTAAATGTCCATAAATATATATAACAATAATTTATACGAATGCAGTGAAACCTGTTTTTCCCATTGACTTCGATAATAGGAAACATACTTTATTCATACCATGATTAAAGCTTTTAACTCAAATTTTACCCATGAATTCTATACACGGCTGAAATCCGATATCAAAATCATTCGCTCGAATAAAAAGAAAAAAAGAAAAAAAAACAGATTTAATTATTTTCGGTATATTAATCAAATTTACATCATGGTACTCCTTTCAAATTTACTTGTAATTCATTTTTTTCTTCTGTACCAAATTCTCTTTCATCGGGATCTTCTTTTGATATAAATTATAACTCAAATTACAAATTACGAATAAATTATGAAATGCGCGCAGAAATCTGTCCGAAAGAGAATATTGTATAACCTGGGTTCAATTTCAAAAATTGTAACAAATAGTTAACTCTTATCGGACGATAATATTTTGTGCATAATTTGTGGTCAGGTCGGAATTTTATTCAGTGTTAAATGAAAGATGTTTTATAAATTGATATATTTCTTTATTCTCTTTGAGGAGTCTCAATGAGAAGAATATAAAATAATCTTTGAAATAACATTTAGCTTCTATGGAATAAATATTTAATCATCTACAGCCCCATGTAAATTAGAAAAAATTTAGTAAAATTTAGTAAAATTTAGTAAAATTTAGTAAAAAATAGAGCAAAATATTAACACATGTATAGAATAATCTTTGAAATAACATTTAGCTTCTATGGCATAAATATTTAATCGTCTACAGCGCCATGTAAATTAGAAAAATTTTAATAAAATTTAGTAAAAAATAGAGTAAAATATTAACACATGTATAAAATAATCTTTGAAATAACATTTAGCTTCTATGGCATAAATATATAATCATCTATAGCGCCATGTAAATTAGAAAGATTTTAGTAAAATTTAGTAAAAAATAGAGCAAAATATTAACACATGTATAAAATATTCTTTGAAATAACATTTAGCTTCTATGGCATAAATATATAATCATCTATAGCGCCATGTAAATTAGAAAAAATTTAGTAAAAAATAGACCAAAATATTAACACATGTATAAAATAATCTTTAAAATACCATTTAGCTGCTATAGAATAAACATTTAATCATCTATAGCGCCATGTAAATTAGAAAAAATTTTATTTTATTTACTTATTACCGTACCACTGCACTGACATCAAATACTCCATTTACATGAATTATCAACAAAAATCTTTTCAAATCAAAGCGAGAAACCACAACCATAACCAATTTCAATTCTATTCTCTTTCTAAACAAACAAAAATCAGGTTACAGAGGATTAAACGCGTCACGCAACGGATACAGGAAAATTCAAATATCACGTCAAACATAACCTTCGTCCGATAAGCGTTAAACTATTTATCTTACAATACACGAACAAGATACACAACCGTACATCGGAATGAAAAAAGAACGAAAGAAAGCAATAAAAAAAAAAAAAAATCGCATAATAATGTTCAAAGAAGCCTCGCCAGACAAGAAATGCAAATTCCACGAGATACCTTCAAGGGTAACAAAATTCCGCATATTTCACGTAACTAACCTTATATCGCACAGCTTCTTTCCATAAATTTTTTCGCCACATTTTTTCACCAACCAACCAAGTAACCGAGCCCTGTCCTCTTAAAACCTAATAGTCGGGGCCAACGATGGATAAAATTCGTGTCGAAAGAAAAATAAAATAAATCGGCTCACCGGTGTCGTGTAAGGTTGACAAGCCAGCCTGATGCCGTCGTGCCTCAGCTTCTCCTGCAGCAGCATCCGCAGTTGCATCCTTGGGATTCTCACGAGCTCCGCCTTTCCCTCCTCGTACTCGTCCGCGAACTTTGTTAATTCTTGACCACCGCTCGAGGAGCTCGCGGTCGGCGAGGCCCTCTGCGCCTCTTTATCGCTCAGCGGTCTCTCCGAGGACGTTCTCGAAGATTTCGAGCTAACGTTGTCGCAAAGACAGTCGTTGCTCTCTTCCAGGGTAAAGTAAACGCTCGCGGCGCCCTCCTCTCTCAGAGTCTTAACAGATTGCAGCAATCGTGCACGATGGGTCTGATTGAAAACACCGATCGCGTCCAAATCGGGATCGCCTATCTGCTTGCATATCTCAAGATCGTCGTAGCCATTGTCGATGAACGACTCAGAATATTGGCCCAAGTGGAGCGAGCGCAGCCACTCGACCACAATGTTGCTAGCCATCGTCATGTCTGTCGTTAGCGAGGAGTGCGAGGGCCTTATCACGCCCCCGCCGCTCTCTTCCCGTGTACACGTGTCTCCTACCTTCGTCTTCCTTCCGATCTGGTCCCGGTCTGTCCTTGTCCCCACCCCCCCTCCGCCCCTCTTAGGCGCTCTGTCTCGAAACTACACGCCGCGACATCTTCGAAGGAATGCGGATCGACGTCTTCGCGAGAACGAAGTCACGTAGGATATTCGCTATTGAATCGGCCGAACCGATTGCAGGTCCGATTGGTTTTTCTTGTAATAGGCGGTACCTCGATTAACGGCTCCTTCGAGAATACCGATGGACGACGCGGGGGTATATACCGCACTGGTCACGTTCGATCTTCAACGTGCGGTGCCCTGGCTCATTACGAGGCGCGGACGATCGAACTGGTCCGACGCGTCGATACGATCTCCCTTCGAACGCCTTTAAACCGCTCGCTGCTCGGTCCTCGCAGCACGGCTGAGAATTAAACGAAAAACGCGGGTAATTGTACTCCGTGTCCCTGCCTCGATCTATTTCAACCGAGCGCACTGCCAGCGAGGGTCGAAGAAAAAATAAGTTGGAACACGATCGATCGGTTTAAACGGGATCGAATTTACCGCCAGTACACGTGACCCGATGCGATTATTCTAGATCGGAATTAAGCTTGTTATTGCCGCAGATGATTTATCGGTGTCCTGTACGCACAATCGAGAATCTTTTATCGAGTATTCGTCGCAACGTTCCTCTTCTTGCTTTCTGTTTCAACGGACGATCAAGTTTTCGAGACTTTGAATCGGATCACTTTGTTCGACGGGTAAAACGACCCGAGCACGCCTTTTTTTTTTGCTTTTTTTGGTCTCGCTGCGCGTTCGCGCACCTTTGCCACGAAGAACCGTTCAACGATGTATCGTTTTAATCACAGGGTATTCACTTTGATTTCTGTCTGAATCTTTGATAAAACTTTGTCGATTTCTATGAGAATTCTCTTCTCCGGTATCGCGATAATTCCGACAATTTCTTCGCTCGAGTTATCCCCCTTCTGACCTTCGATATTCCCGTCACAGAACTATCAACAGTTTCGTTCGAACACTGTTTTCGTCAATGCTAAGTCCCGTCTGTTCCACGCGATAAATACTTTCGTTTATCGATACTTCACTGTTATTGGTTAATTTACCAGACGGTCAACCGGCGAATCGGCGAACGATAAACACAGAGCACAGTGCGTATAAATAACAACACACGATGTAGATTGGCCCGAGCGTTGCGCGAGTTATACGCGAGTATAAAAATCCAGCAACGTTAAAATCCGAGTTGTTCGATTTTTTTTTTTTTTTTTTTTTTTCTTAATCGGCGACTGTAACGCGCGAGTGACAGAGAGGACGACCGAAACCGCAGGCAGAAGCAGCGATCTCCGGATCGTTCGTGCCGGTATTGAAAGCGTAACCTTGAAAACTGCCCAAAAGAGGAAAGACCGACACGGCGGAAAGCACGCGGTCGAACGGAACGACGAACCTTGCCGAGTAGTTTTTATCGCGTGCAGCTCTTGATCACTGCTTCAAGAACATATCGGGAACAATATGTTGAAACTTGATTTCACTGAACTCACGTCGCTCATAATCACGGCAAGCAAAGCGTCATCGGTGCTCGACGGTACACGCGAGACGCGCCACCAAACACAACACTACCGCGACGCGACACACGGCTCGACTGACACGAGATATTCGCCAGAGGGAGCTCCACTCGTCTCTTCGTTCCGTTCCCCCACTCAGGAGGCCGATGTTCCCCCACCACGAGTCGTAGCTTCCCCACCATGGGTTACAGGAGCAACTTGGTCCAGCGAGATCCTGTTGATGCGCTCCTGCGCCGCCAGGATGCAACAGCCGTGTCCTTCGTCTTCTCTTTCCTTTCTTTTCTCTTGCGCGTCCTTTCTCGAGTTCGACACGAGTACATTACGCTGCAAAAGCAGTAGCTTTATCGTCGATGAAAAGACGTTGCTTTATACGCGGAATATTTCAATCTCGATGATTATGTAGTTCCTGATGTAATTGTTTTTTTTTTTTTTTTTTTTTTTTTAATGTTTTAGAGCAGCGTTTATTGGTCGCGATCTTTAGCACTTTGCACGGAGTTCGGAAAGTTTGCAGGGTTTGGTGTTTAATTCGCAACGACTCTCGGTCGCTGTTCGAATTGATGCAGCGAGTCGGATGGCGACGATGGATGTAACTATTTTGTCAACGTTTCGTGTATTTTTAAATTAGACAGGATATAAGGTTGTAAAGCGTTGTAATTTTACTTCGTGAGATATTTTAGGAAGCTTTTGCCAGAATATAGCTGTCGCAAAATGTTTTCGGTTCTTCTTGGATCGATTAGTTGATTATTGTCTTCGTTACTGCTGTTCGTTTCAATGTACTCAAATGTTTCGTTCGTAACTATGAATTTGTACATTACGCTGTAAAAGCAGTAGCTTTATCGTCGATGAAAAGACGTTGCTTTATACGCGGAATTTTTCAATCTCGATGATTATGTAGTTCCTGATGTAATTGTGTATTCTTTTTTGTTTTTTAATATTTTAGAGCAGCGTTTATTGGTCGCGATCTTTAGCACTTTGCATGGAGTTCGGAAAGTTTGCAGGGCTTGGTGTTTAACACTAGAACTACCAAAGTGGTCAAAATGACCCATTCGTAATTTTTTACAGAATCTTTATAAATTAACTACGCTGCCTTTGGGCAGATTTTCCGCGATTTTCTATTAAAAATATAGATAAACTTTTGTCTGAATTGCATTACATATTATTTTATATACTTTCCACTTTGATTTCTTCGATAGAAATAAGTATACTTTAATCGTCGATAGTTCTAGTGTTAATCCGCAGTTTAGAGACGATTCTCGTTCGTTGTTCGAATTGATGCAGCGACTCGAATGGCGACGATGGATGTAACTATTTTGTCAACGTTTCGTGTATTTTTAAATTAGGATTTAAGGTTATGAAGCGTTGTAATTTTGCTCCGTGAGATATTTTAGAAAGCTTTTGCCGAAGGATTCTTCTTGGATCGATTAGTTGATTATTGTCTTCGTTACTGCTGTTCGTTTCAATGTACTCAAATGTTTCGTTTGTAACTATGAATTTGTACATTACGCTGTAAAAGTAGTAACTTTATCGTCGATGAAAAGACGTTGCTTTATACGCGGAATATTTCAATCTCGATGATTATGTAGTTCCCGATGTAATTGTGTGTTTTTTCTTTTTTTTAACAGTAAACCTACCAAAGCGGTCAAATGACCATTTCGTAATTTCTTCTCCAAACTTTATAAATTATTAACGGGGCACTTTTGAATATATTTTGGGATTTTCCGTAAAATATATGGTCAAAGATTTGTTTCTCTAGCATTAGTATTTTTCCAAGTATCTACTATTGTAATTTCTTTGATACAAGCAGGTATAGTTTAATCGTCGGTAGGTTTAGTGTTAATGTTTTAGAGCAGCGTTCATTGGTCGCAATCTTTAGCACTTTGTATGGAGTTCGGAAAGTTTGCAGGGCTTGGTGTTTAATCCGCAACGACTCTCGCTCGCTGTTCGAATTGATGCAGCGAGTTGAATTGCGACGATGGATGTAACTATTTTGTCAACGTTTCGTGTATTTTTAAATTAGAATTTAAGGTTATGAAGCGTTGTAATTTTGCTCCGTGAGATATTTTAGGAAGCATTTGGCAGAATATTGCTGTCGCAAAATGTTTTCGGTTCTTCTTGAATCGATTAGTTGATTATTGTCTTCGTTACTGTTGTTCGTTTCAATGTACTCAAATGTTTCGTTTGTAACTATGAATTTGGTCTTTAAACGCTGGGTTTGCGGACATCGATCGACTCATTTTGACGAGTACATTGAAATATTAGGTTGGTGCATATGAAATGTCGGATTTTCTTAGTAAATAACAGTATGGTTTGAAAATGTTTTAACTAATAATTACTGTAGATGAATCGTGGTGTCGCTACAGTAATACAGTAATCAAATTGAAAAGTGCAGTGATAACTAAACAAAATTAATTTTTTAAAATATAGATGCATCAGTTTGTAACTTTTAAGTCACACGATCCCATACAGGGTTAATTAATATCGTTGCCAATCACTTCAAACATTTAGTGCAACCTTAAAAAGAAAAAATACTAATTCTACACGAACATGTCGCCTTTAACTTATCTTTAAATTTTCTTACAAACTTTTCCAAAAAAAGAACGCAGTAATTTCGTTAATAGACGAATATTCGATGATTATTGATTTTGTAGAAAGAAGCATATGATAATGAGTGACTTTCAATTTTATACACGTTCGATTAAAATGTTTTTTTCCGTGTATTAATTTACATTGCAGCGTGAGATAAAATAATTACACAAATGTATAAATTACATAATTTTAAATGATTACTCCAAAATTGTACGCAATGTTATTCGTCCTTAAAAATTTGTGTAATAAGATGGACCAATAACGACGAGAAACGTTTCCCCGTTTGTGTAACCTTGTATCCGAATAAAAGAAACTGTATTGTTTGAATTTAACGAGGCCGCTGAGCAGATAGAGCGGTAAGTTGATTTCAAGTAGCGATGTTCGTGCAATGCACACGCCCAGAACGCATTACGCTAGGGAGAAGGAGAGTTAGCATCGATGACTATCTACGAACATCGCAATCAGGGTCTTTGTTAGAATTGTGGCATTTATAAATGAATGTCTAACAGAAACGGTATGAGGCTCACGACCCGCCAGGCCAATAATCTGTAACACCCTGCCACTTAAATGGCTCGCACGCTGCCTATTATATTACCTTCAAACGAAATTAAATTGCATCGAGCAGTGAATGCGACAGAAAAGACCTATTGTTCAACGTTCCTATGCATAGATCTGTATATATTTTTTTTTTCATTTTTTTTCTTTCTTTTTCTGTATTATTTATCGAAAATTAGTAAGATTTCTGATTGGTGTTATTTATTCACGTTAGAAATATATTTTTATTTTCCATTTTTTTCTTTCTCTTTCTGTATTGTTTATCGAGAATTAGTAACATTCCAGATTGGTGTTATTTATTCATGTTAGGAATATATATATATCTTTTTTTATTTTTTTCTTCCTTTCGCTGCATTATTTATCGAAAATTTGTAAGATTTCTGATTGGTGTTATTTATTCACGTTAGAAATATATTTTTATTTTTCATTTTTTTCTTTCTCTTTCTGTATTATTTATCGAGAATTAGTAACATTCCTGATTGGTATTATTTATTCGCGTTAGAAACCCATTTCTTAATTAAATTATTAGTGATCAAACTTATATAAAATTGTAAATATTTGTAAAGTAACGATCGTCATAAATTAGGTATAATAATTTCAACACATAATGATATATTAGAATAACTTTCCACTTCTAAAATTTAGTAAGATATTATAACGAAAATTTAAAATAGAAATTAGCTGACTGACAATATTTTTTACTGTACTTATCTGGATATATTATTTTCATGGATAATTATAAGGTTTAAAAACTGTGCGTTTATAACTCTGTTTATAAATTAAGTATGTTTCTGGTTTTCCAGATTTCATTGCTTTCATAACAATATTTTGTAATATAATTATAAGCTTCAAAAAGTGTTCGTTTATAACTCCGTTTATAAATTAAATATATCACTGGTTTTGTAGATTTCATTGGTTTCATAATGTTTTGCGATCAAACCAAAGTATTATTAAATAATAGAAAATTTAATACGCTTGAATTTAATTTAACCAATACGTAGTACCAAGATAAAAAGAACGACGTTCAAATACTCTTTGTACACTCTGCATATACTGCGTTGATTTTTATTTTTTAATGTCGGTATTGTTCTTGTTTCATTCTCTAAAACGGTTCCAATTTATAAGAAAACAGTATATGCAAGCTTCAAGCTCGATTGGATAACCATAAAATGTGCTCTCAATCCCTTGAAATTTAAATATAAAGTGCAATGCATGCAGTTCCATAGCTGGTGTAAACACTACACTGAAATTGTCAATTTACCTACCTGCTATTTTATTTCTAGTATTTACGGATAAGTAGACCGTTGAAAATCCCTGTTTGCAAAAGTCGGTCCTGATTAATATCGTTTCTGAACTAGTTTCATTTTCAACTACCTAAGTTTAAAAATATAATATAATTAAATAAAATTCTGCATCTTTGTATATGATATCTAATTTTTAATACAAAATTTAATGTTTTTATTAGTAAATCTAATATTTCATTCTCCATTGATTGTATTTACAAATCTTTTTTTTTCCTTTTTGTACTAGAAAAAAATTCATTGAAGATTTCATAAAAAAATTTACAATAAATATTGGTTCTTACTTCCATCTTTAACAATTAACATAAAATTTATTGAATCTTAATAGGAATATTACACGGAACATTGCACAATCTATCGTTTGTTCTTGTTTGTACAGTTTTATTTAAAAATTTACAAAAAAAAAATTGCTTCTTACTTTCATCTTTAACAATCAATATGTAATAATCGCGTATTAATTTAACGCTCCTTTTTACTGTACGCTTAGTAACTATTAATTTTTTTCACCGTTTCTGTTCTGTCTTTTAATTTTTTCTCCGCGAAAGATATAACAATTTTGTAATTTATAAGGGACCTTGAAAAACTTTAGAAGGATATTTTTGTTAGATTATTATTTATATAAGCATTTAAAACTGCTAATTATGCGAGCTACACAAGATACTCTTTATAACCCCAATTTTTATTCCTTCTGAAAAAAAAAAAATTGTACAGAATTACAGTTTCTCAACTTGATTAAAAAATTAGGAACTGATAATTACTATAAATAACCTTCTTTATACCAAGACAGTAGTATAAAAGCACAGTAATAAATAATATTTAAGAAATAAAAAATATAAATACATAAGTGAAGAATAAATCTAAAGATTAAAAAAAAAACTTTAGAAAGATATTTTTATTAGATTATTATTGACCAGGAATTCAGCTTTTATATAAGCATTTAAAACTGCTAATGGTGCAAACTACACAAGATATTCTTTATAATCCCAATTTTGATTCCTTATAAAAAAAAAAAAATTATGCAGAATTACAGTTTCCCAACTTGATTAAAAAATTAGGAACTAATAATCACTGTAAATAACCTGCTTTATACCAAGACAGTAGTATAAAAGCACAGTAATAAATAACATTTAAGAAATAAAAAATATAAATACATAAGTTAAGAATAAATCTGAAGATTAAAAAAAAAAAAAAAAGGAAGAAAAAATTGTACAGCTCCAAGCGAATAAAAAAACTGTTATAAATAATGAAAAATGGATGATTACAATGCACTGTGAGAAATGGAATTTTTCAATACGTTTTGTTGCGGTCAGATCTTTTGCAGCAATCTAATAATTAGATGCTCTCGTTTAGGTTGTCTAATCCTTCACATTCATAACATCGTGCTCAAATGACAAGTGACAATACTAGACGTACAGAACTTTCCTACGGTTATCGTCGGTATTTATGTGAGTAAAGATGGAATTAATTGAATGATCCGCATGGACGTCCTGTCCTGCTATGACGCCAAAGCAGGGAGTGACAAGTAGCTCTCAATAACGTGATATGACATCGCGTGCCATGGACACGAAGGACCCCCTCAATGCAAACCTCGCTATTTCCTCGCTTCGGTCGAGTAATTTGCTTTTGGACCTGGGATGAGATTGAAAGACGAGTCACCTGTCAATATATTAACTCGTTTCCGCAATACGGGAAATTACTACGAGACAGACAATGGATTTGCTTCGTGTGACACCTTTAATACGTATGGTTATACAACACCGACGCTACCTAATCTATTACGAAAAGTTTGCCTCGTAATTTACAATTTAAAGAAATGAATAATATTTAGAAAATTATATTCTTGGAAATATTTAATCGTTAAGCTTTTTATACGATAATTGTTCAAGTTTTAAGTTATATAATAATTGTTCGATTGTTTTATACTTTATATCTTGAAAAGGTAAAAATTGTAAACGACCATGTATGAAAGATTAACCCTCTATAGCCCGAATTTTGTCTGCTTATTGAAAACAAAATTACGATTGATTTCAGTTTTTTACTTCGATTTGAAAATGTTTTAACTAATAATTACTGTAGATGGATGGTGGTGTCATTAAAGTAATACAGTAATCAAATTTAATACTGCAGTGATAACTAAACAAAATTAATTTTTTAAAATACAGATACATCAGTTTGTAACTTTTAAGTCACACGGTCCCATAGAGGGTTAATTTGGTATCGTTGTCGTTTCGTTAAATTGATTTAAATTTGGTAACTCGAACCAAAGAAATAGAGAAAAATATGTATTAACCCTCTATAGGTGGAATTCTGTTTGGTTATGAGAAAGAAATTAAAATTAATTATAGTTTCTCGGTTTAACCCTCTATAGCCCGAATTTTGTCTGCTTATTGGAGAAAAAATTACGATTCATTACAGTTTTTTACTTTGATTTGAAAAGGTTTTAACTAATAATTACTGCAGATGAATCGTGGTGCCGCTACAGTAATACAGTAATCAAATTTAATAGTGCAGTGATAACTAAAGAAAATTAATTTTTTTAAATATAGATACATCAGTTTGTAACTTTTAAATCACACGGTCTCATAGAGGGTTAATTTAACTTAAACTTTAAATTATGATCTATTTTTAGATTACAAATTATTCCTAAAAGTAACTATGTAAGCATAATAAATTGATTATTGTATAAGGAAGTTATACAATAATTGTTCGATTGTTTCATACTTTATATCTTGAAAAGGTAAAAATTGTAAACGACCACGTATGAAAGATTCATCCTCTATAGTCCGAATTTTGTCTGCTTATTGGAGAAATAATTACGATTGATTACAGTTTTTTATTTTGATTTGAAAATTTTTAAATTAATAATTGTTATAGATGGATCGTGGTATAATTACAGTAATACAGTAATCAAATTTAATAGTGCAGCGACAACTAAATAAAATTAATTTTTCAAAACATAGATACATGAGTTTATAACTTTTAAGTCACACGGTCCCATAGAGGGTTAATTAAACTTAAACTTTCAATTATGATCTATCTTTAGATTACAAATTATTCCTAAAAGTAACTATGTAAGCATAATAAATTCCTTATTGTATAAGAAACTTATACAATAATTGTTCAATCGTTTTATGCTACATATCTTGAAAAGGTAAAAATTAGAAACGATCACGTATGAAAGATTAATTTAACTTAAACTTTAAATTATGATCTATCTTTAGATTACAAATTATTCCTAAAAAGTACTTAGTCTAACTTTATTCCGCAGTAAGAATTACAAAAATAAGGTCCTGTCGTCAATGTGTTAACAGTTGTTTCTTCTTGCTTCCTCGAAAATTTTTATTATATCAGATGCGAAAGTGGTGTGTCAATTTTTTACCTATTTGCTTTAACACAACTATATTAAATAAAATGAATATGTATCTCAATTTTCAGAAGAGAACAGTCTTACTGTCTTAAGATAAAATTTTACAGACTCACATAAAAGAGATGTAACGTTCTTTGATATTATTGTATTTTCCGGAACTTTAGTTTCGTTCCTTATTATTCAATATTCGTCCTTTTTTACTTACTTTACATTATACGACTCAGACAGTCCTATTATTATATACTCTGTTATCAAAGAAAATAATTCTTGACTAACGCAAAAATTAAGAAAGCTAAATTTTCGAGCAATAAAAAATCCGCGTATGATTTTTGACTCTCCAGAAACTTAGTCCATTCTCAACAGACTTGTTTACATTTAAGAATTCTACGTTACCGCGATAAACAGCACAAAGTTTCATTATACTAACAAAGGAACATACCGAAGTGTCAACAGCGGATTTTAATGAAATTTATAAAAATATTTGACAGGTATTTTTTTTCAATTGGCAATCGTCCATGTTAAAGAGATGAAGACAACCCCCGAAAATTGGATTAACACTAGAACTACCAAAGCGGTCAAAATTACCCATTCGTAATTTTTTACAGCAATTTTATAAATTTACTATGGTATCTCAGAGGCAATTTTCCGTGATTTTCTGTTAAAAATGTAGACAGAGCTTTGTTTCCCTCCCATAGCGTATTCTCTTATACACCTTTCATTGTGATTTTTTTGGTAGTTTAGTGGCGGCTGAAAGATGGAAGGAAAAGGATAGGAAGCGTTTCGTCCGGGGCCTGCTAGTGGACTCGTGAGTAAGGCATCTTAGCAGGCCCGTGCCTTAGACGCGGGGATGTTGAAGTTAGGAGAGGGATCGGTATAAGTACTGATCGTACTGTTTCCGAGGACTTGGGGGAAAGTCGGTCTTGTAGGTCCCTCTGGTGGTGGAGCGTAGGAGGGCCGCCACAGTAGAAATAAACATGCTTTATTCGTCGGTAGTTCTAGTGTTAACATTAATCGTTTCTCCTGTCTTTACTGGAAAACAGAAACGAATGTCTGTAAATAAAAAAAAGCTCTTTCCAGAGCTACCACATATTTACAAACAAGGAACAATTCAAGTATTCCGCTTTGCGTATCGAGTGCGACTGTATCAAATAAAATAAAGTGTTTACAAAAATCGAGATTCCAATTTATCCGTGTTTGTACATCGAGGTGCGGTATTTAAAAACGAGTTTTCAACAAAGTGTGTTAAGTTTCAACAGATTCAATTTAGCGATTTTGTAACAGCCTATCTAAACATTCTGTTATACGAACACTGTCTCCTACCGACAGATAGTTTCTTTAGTCGGAAACTTAGTTTATTTTTTTATTTAACTTTTTAAAGCTGCATCAACACGAATGGGTCATTAGGAACCACGTAAATTCACACTCGGGAGTACATTGATTTTATGCGGAAACAATTAACCCTTTGCACTCGAAAGACTCATTTTTGCAGAGATGAATCCACCGATGAAAAAAATGCTCGATATTGGTTCCAAAAATTTCGTTCTGGCAATTTGGGTATCGCGAATGAGCCTCGAGGAAGACCACCGGCCCATATTGATAACCAGGAAGACCACCGGCCACCGGTCTAAACTAGGAACTAGTCGTACAGCTGTGTTAAAACATTTGCGTGCAATAAATAAAGTGAAAAAATTGGACTCATATGTGCCGTGCGAATTGACGGAACGCCCGTTTCATAGTTTCCAACCTAATATATCTTAACCCTTCACACTCGAAAGACACATTTTTGCGATACTTGTGCCGAGGAACATGGATATTGACGAGTGCTTTCTAAAATATTGCACGAACCAAAGTTAGCAAGCTTAAGATTCGATATTAAGTCTTGTGTAATGTAAAGATACACGAAAAGTTGAAGTAAAATAATTATATTATGCGCGATTCGAGTCGCTGCATTAATCCAAGTTAATATAACTTTTATTATTAGGTTGGGGAAAAAGAAATCGATTATTTTTTCGGTAGATGGTTGTAGTGATCGATATTTCGTAAAGAATCGATCAAACAATTTCAGATTTATGCTCGTTGTCAAGGTGCCATTTCGCACTGAACAAATTCTTTTGCTGTTTTTTGTTTGGTCCATTCAGTTGTGAGTTACAAGGTGTTAAAAATGGAAGTGAACAAAGAGAAAATTGGGTACATTTAACAATTTTTCTTTGATAAAGGCGAAAATGCAAGCCAGACGGCTGAAATTGTGAATGGTGTTTATGGTCCCGATACTGTAACAGCTAATTACGTGCAATTTTGGTTTCGTCGATTCCGTTCAGATATTTTTCTTGTTAAAGATGCACCTCGCACAGACAGTCCCGTCGTCAAAAATGTCGACAAAATCACAGAGATAATCGAAGTTGACCGTCGGGTTAGTAGTCGTAGCATAGCCCAGGAGCTAAAGATCGACCATAAAACAGTTTTAAATCATTTCGCGTAAAAATAATGGATTTCTTTTTCCCCAACCTAATATTATATTTAATTCTTTGAAGTTGTATGTATTTAAGATTTGTAACGATTAAATATCTTTTTTATTATGCTATATTTAATAATTATGCTATAATCTATAAAATAATCATGCTATATTCTATATTAGATTAAAAACAGTTTTAAATCATTTCACGTAAAAATAATGGATTTCTTTTTCCCCAACCTAATATTATATTTAATTCTTTGAAATTGTATGTATTTAAGATTTGTAACGATTAAATATCTTTCTTATTATGCTATATTTAATAATTATGCTATAATCTATAAAATAATCATGCTATATTCTATATTAGATTATGAAAATTCAAGAAATACAAATATATACAGTACAAAGATAAAAAGACAAAGATAAGAAGCAAATATTTATTATGTACGTATTTTTGTTGCTTGTAGTCTTAAATTCTCGTAGAATTATTTTTATAATAAAAAATAATTGGAACTCATAAAATTCAAACAGATTAAATTATGAACACGTTTACAAATCTTGTACAATCCCAGATAATAATCTAAGACCATAAACAACACGGATATATCACACAATAAATATTAAAAAATAATTATAAATATCAAATGACCTCACAATTATTTTGATACTGCACGCGCGATTAGTTAAAAATAGAATAATTTTCTCTAAAAGAAAATGGCACGATTCGAAATGTTTATCTAAACCTAACTGAAACTTTCATTTAAATGATACGTTGAATTCGTGTGTCATCATATCTGACTGCTCCGAGTGATAAAACATAACCTCTGAACATAAGCAATCACTGCATATAAAGTAGGGTAAAACACAGTCCCAATGGACTCGAGTTAAACACTTGTTTTATCTCTGACTCGTGGAATGATGAAGCGTGGTAGAAACAAAGCTTGCGCTGAAAAAGTTGAATAGTAAAATCATAGAACAGTAATAAATCAAACTTATCAGAAATGATAATAACGAAACGCAACAGTATATTTAAAGCTGTTCTACATCCCACAATTCCTTTCTTGATCTAACATCACCCTTATTTTCTATTCTTTCCTTAAATACGTTTCACTATTTTCATTTTATTACTTGAAATAAGAAAAAATAAATCAGAATGAAAAATATTGTCGGTATTTTATGAAAGATTAATATTTAGTGTTTTATTTAATATATTTTATGCATGCATATGTATATGATAATTTAAGGGAAAATTGTGATCTTTTGATTTTGTATTTACAAAAATATGTTTGTTTTATAAATTGATGAAAAATTTCATATCTTGGAGTTTAAATCGCTGTTTTATTTAATTCATACATGATAGTATTATTGATAAGTAGTTATATGGTTGAAGTTAATGAATAAATCGTAACAAACAAATTGTATTTGATTTTGTAGCCGATAACGTGATTATCGTTGATATACAAACAATAACAATTTAACAACAAACACGTGAATCTCCAAAATACAATTCATTTTTTTATAAGAATAATCTACAATAATTAACAGGTTTAAATCAATAAAACTTTCATCACAGTGAATAAAGCTAAAATAAAGAATACTCAATGTTTGCATCAATGACGAACAAAATATAATTAAAAAAAAATATATTCGCTTTAGGTAAGCTCGTATAATTAACCATATCACAAAATTAATATATCAGATTTAAAAAATATATACATTTACTTAGTTATTACTGTGAGTTTATATTATTACAGAACATAATTTCCACTGCCGTTAAAAGTTTTAATTAAATAGTCTACAGCGGTTATATCGTAAAACAAAATATAAAAGTGGAAACAATACACACCCGGTAATTGTTATCGCTTTTATTAAAAAAATATCCCCGTGTTTAAAAACTGTTCCGTACACCGGGAACGTGCAACTTCATTACAATCCGAAACAAATAATAATAAAAATGATTTACCCGGAGCGAAACAATGGAAATAAAACAGCGTCTCACGTCCATAAATTATTATTTCATAAGATATTAATATTATTTAACATCTTTACCCGTTCGAAATAAATTGGTCGATATTAAAAGCGTGAAAAACAGTGCCGTAATTTTGTTAGAATTCGATCGTTTACGCATTATCCCCGTCAAATCGAAATCAATTTTTCCATTAGATTTTCTCGAGCACACTTATTATTCCGGATACGTCTCGCGTTACTTATCGTGTTCACGCATTCCGCGCAGCACTGATTCTATTTGAAAATAAATTTAAACTGATTGGCCCGTCTGTCGTTCTGTCCTGTAACTCTCATACGAACACAGATCTATTGTTTACGAGTACGGTGACGTGCTGTTTACGGTGTGTTTTACTGTTTCAAAACAACCAATAAAAGGACGCGTTCTGTTCCCATGTGGCATTACTCGAAAACGCCTGTACTCCTGCAACCAGATCTATGGTCTTGCGTGTATGATGCTACAGTCTGATCGGCAACACGTTTGTTTTATTATTTTATTCAAAGGTGACAACTTATCGATGATACTGTTAAAACGTTACCGCTCGAACGGGGATAAATAAAATAAATTAATTGAATTTATTAGTGTCGATACATTTTCTCTTGTTTCGAGAAAATTAAATGTTAGCATATGTGTTAATTAAAAAATTTAGGCAAATTATATGAAGTCTGGCAATGTTTCTACTGTTTCATCGATATTTAATTTGATTGTATCAATTTGTTTTAGGCGAATTAGACTATAATAATATATATTTGTAGGCTGTAAATGGACTTACATCACTTTCAAAATTAGACAACTGTAAAAATCGTTTAATTTCAATTTTGAAAAATCAAATATAACTTAAAATATACTTCATTTTAATCCAATTTTGTTTACAAATACGCTCGACAAGACATAAAATTTCATTTTATACGCTAATTACATCGTCAAAATTACAAGATACCGATAGTATTTACTTATGCTCTGCATGTGGCAGTGTTTCAAAATATGCACGATGCACTGGAGGTATATAGGGTAATAACTGCTTTATGTCTTTATATTTTTCGTAAGTAATAGGCTTGGCATTTTGGTACAAAGGCGCGAGGGCGATTTTTTCAAATTTTAGCGGTCTTCCAGGACGCGTAGGTAATAAATTTATAGTTTTAAATTCTGCGTCCTCGATGTTTTATATAAAATAGTATATGGTGCACTTTTGAGAAATCTCAACCAACATATTTGCAACCAATTGACCTGTTCGCCATTAGTGTTTTTATTTATCTGTTTTTTAATCGCATTTTGAAGATTTTTTGTTGAAACGAAATTCTCTCGTTTCATTTCATGTAAAATGAATTTGTCATGTTTTCTACATTGTGTTATTACATCATAATAATCCTGCGGTGTGTATAGAAAATTCTTTTCTCGCAATGCCGTTTCTACCTCTGTCAATTGGACTTACACCACTTTCGTAATCGATGATTATGAAATTTCATTTACCGACCGATTTTATGTTGTACAAAACATGGGAATTTTTTTAAGAAATTAAACACGGGCTAGTTATACATAAAAAATTTACATTAAATTAAGCACGAATTACGCGATAGCTCATTTTTTTCAAAAATGGACTTACACCACTTTCAAAATAAACGGTCCATATACTTATACACTGCGGTGCGTAACTATAACACCGCCTAAATTTTTAACTGTTCCAGAATTTAGATTGAAAATACAGAAAAATTAATTGTAAAAATTAATAGTGTATGAAAAATAATCAACTTTAAATTAATTTTTATTTCATTTCTCCTTTTGTACAATACGATACAATGAAAAGTCTGAATTTTCACTATTGCGTAACAATAGCACCGCATCAATAAAATCAATGATAAACAATTTTAATATCTCGTAGAACCACCTTTTTTTCTAATTAGCTCGAAAATTCTGTCTGGAACGCTATCAATAAGTTTCCCAAATATATCTCTACTTATTTCGTTACTTATTTTTATTATTGCATGTCTAAATTAGTAAATAACAACGCCGGTGCTATAGTTACGCAACAGTTGAAAATCACATTTTCTATTATATCGTTTCGTATAAGAGGGCAATTTAAATGTGATTTAGTTTACGGTTCATTTTTCTCATACTTTTTCAATTTCTACAATTAATTTTTATGCACTTTTAATCTAAAATCTAAAACAGCTAAAAATTTAGGCGGTGCTATAGTTATGCACCGCAGTGTATAATTGTGGTGCGCCAAGCATGGCTCTGTGTGTGTGTGTGCGCGCGCGCGCGTGCGTGTACGTGTTTGAAAACAAACGGCGATCGACAGCGGGAAGGCTGATAGCTTTTCACGCAGGGCGAAGAGTTCGCCACTAGACACGGAAGAGAACGCGCCGTACCATTATCTTTGTATATTCCTTCTAAATAAACCTTTTATTATATTTTATACCACATAACTTTAATATTATATACTTTTTTATTATTCTTAACCCTTTGCGGACGAGTGTCGGCAAACAGCCGCCCAAGTCTTTTTCCTGTTGCGGACACGTGTTCACAAATAGCCATCCAAGTCTGTGAAATTATCTTTCTAAGCGATAAGATGCGCAAGGTATAGTGTACTAAACATTATTATCCTTCCTCTGTAAGAAAATGGGGAATTTTCAGCGGTGAAATTTTCGTCGGCTCCGTCCGCAAAGGGTTGAATATTAAAATATTTTCAATTTCTGATGGAAAATGGCTGTCCGAATAGATTAGTGTTTTTTTATTTAAAGTTACGTAAATTGTATTATTTTATTTTAATTTAAAATTAATTTACTCGTCATGCTGGGCTGGTTAAAAAACAGTTTTATTTACGACTGAATTCCTTTACGTAGCATTATCGCCTTCTAACAACAAGCTGTATTGGAAAAAGCAAAAAGATCAACATTCTAGTAGAAGCGTCCATCAGTTTCCTATACTACGTAAACAGACTGCTGCCGGTATCTTAGAGTTTGGAGTTTGTCTTGAATAATATTGGTTATAAGTAATCTTATAAGAAACGATGCGTCGATAAGTTTTAAAATAATAAAATACTTTGTGGCCAGTAAAATCGCCAATCGGCGACTAATTGTGGATATTTGTTAGAGTCGAAACTCAAATTTCGTCAGAAGCTAATTTTCCTACTCGATATTGTTTCTACAAATCTTTGTTAATGTCAGTTTTCCGAAAAAGAGGTTAATTAACACTGGAACTACTAAAGTGGTTCAAATAACTAATTCATAATTTCTTACAGAAATATAGTTACAAAATTGAGCGCATACTTATGGTGGTAATGAAAATCGACGGGGAAATGTATTTTGTATTTGCTAATTTTCAATCTTGTAGATTGAAATTACAGTTAAAGTTAAAATTAAACTTTATCGTAAATATTATGTGCCTTTATTATATTTGAAATATAATCAGCGCCACGAGTGTGATTCGTGATTGTACGGCAAAAGTTTAATTGAATTGAAGTACCGATTAATAATATTATTGGTTATAAACTTGTTAATGAACGAGGTCGACAATAATGTAATTATTTTTACTCAATCATAGGTCAGTTGAATTGTAGTTAAATTATTTGGATACGAAGCAATGTATGTTCTTAAGGATGTAGTAAGGAAACATAAATTATAAATTGTACGTTATTTACACGACTTCAGATAGAGCTGTAAGTAAATTGTTTATATATTATTATTTACTATTTACCTATAACTCTACGTATCATTGTTTATACATTATTATTTACTATTTACCTATAGTTTACCTATCATTGTTTATACATTATTATTTACTATTTACCTATAGCTCTATCTATAATTGTTTAATCATTATTATGTATTATTCACTATTTACCTACAGCCTTATCTATCATTCTTCATACATTATTATCTATTATTTACTATTTACCTATAGCTCTATCTGTCATTGTTTATACATTATTATTTGCTACTTACCTATAGCTCTATATATCATTGTTTATACATTATTATTTACCATTTACCTATAGCTCTATCTACTATTGTTTATTCATTATTATTTACTATTTAGCTATAGCTCTATCATTGTTTATACATTATTATTTACTATTTTTCTATAGCTCTACCTATCATTGTTCATACATTATTATTTATTATTTACTATTTACCTATAGCTCTATCTATCATTGTTTATACATTATTATTTACTATTTTTCTATAGCTCTACCTATCATTGTTCATACATTATTATTTATTATTTACTATTTACCTATAGATATATATATCATTGTATATACATTGTTATTTATTGCTTATATATAGCTCTATCTATCATTGTTTATACATTATTATTTACTATTTACCTATAGCTATATCTATCATTGTATATACATTGTTATTTATTGTTTATATATAGCTCTATCTACTATTGTTTATTCATTATTATTTAATATTTACCTATAACTCTATCTATCATTGTTCATTCATTATTATTTATTATTTACCTTTTACCTATAGCTTTATTTATCATTGTATATACATTATTATTTACTATTTACCTATAGCTCTATCTATCATTCTTTATACATTGTTATTTATTATTTATCTATAGCTCTATGTATCATTGTTTATACATTATTATTTACTATGTTCGAACAAAATATAATGAAAAAGTTGAGACTTCGAAGAGTCGTTGAATTTAAAATCAAAACGTACATTCTTTCGTTATTACCAATGAATGTATTAGTTTTACAATTAAATAAAATTGGTTAAGTGTTTAATAATTTTTTCAAATAAATCATTAAGATTCTTGAATCGATAAATGCAAAAATTATTGTGACATTGATTAAAAAATTTATTTTGAACAAATTTCCTAATATATTGTTTGTAGCAGCAAACAGATTTTTAATGAGTAGATTCGTAACAAATAAATTATTTATACCATCATTCTTTGACCAATCTTGCAATTCTTGGTTCAAACGTTAATATATCGATCAAAAGAAAAATGTAAAATAACAATTGAACGTTGCAGGTTATCTATTAACAAATTTATAAACCTTCTTTCATCCTTTCCCAATCCGTTAATGATTTACGATAACCGTTGCATGTAATTCATTATTTTTCACATTAATTTGTCACAAATGTTTTATTAAACGCATAATTGAATTTTTCATAAAGATTCTGCTTGTTGCGCAAAAATACAAATTATTCATCGTAACATTCTTCTCACCTTCTACATTTAAAATAATTATGTAATAATTTACTGCGTCGTCGATATTAATAATTTTACTCGAAGTAAATAATTATTCTGTTAATTCCACAAATAATGTATAAATATAATCATTGAAACCAATTCACCATTAATTTTTGCACAAAGCTTATTTTATTAGTTAGACGAATCGCTGTTTTTTTTCAATAATAAATTTTGATATTATCAAAGGCGTTCGGTACTTTACGTATGATTAGATTCAATTTTGCATAAATTAATATTTTTACAGTCTTTTTATCGAATTTCTTCGAATTACTATACTCTTGCTACAGATAGCGACATCTATTGGTCGAAAGATCTGCACGTCAGAGCGTCCATTACTAGGAACTTTTCGTGGTAACGAGTTCCATTCGTGTCGATCAATGGCGAAACCATAAATTCTTAATTAGAATTGCAGTTGATCGCTGCATTTTCGTTAAATTATTATTCGAATTATACGAGTAAACTATTATAACAAATTATAACACATGTTTCCTAAAAGAATAAAGTATAATTAAATTCGTAGATTATCCTTGATATTATTGTTCACAAAATATGTGAAAAATATCTTCTTTCTATGTTTTGCAAATGTTTTAATCGCCACCGTAAAAATATTTCATAAATTCTATCGATAACTGTCCTTTAATTTGTTATAACGAAAACGTAGAATATTTAATTAAAAAAATGTTCCGAAAGTTTAGGAACGTACAATATTCATTGAGAGCAACGAGGAATGCTTAATCAAGTTAGGATTGAAAATCAATACTTTCAAGTTTGAAATGTAAAAACTTATTTTTGCATTCACAAGAGAAATTCAGTGTGTCTCTCCTTGCATTTCCATAAAATATTCATGTCATCTGCTTATTGATTGATGCACGTTTTGAAATATCTATACGTTTTATTCGGAGATATCGCTGTTCTTGAAATATTCTTCTTATATTTCTTTCTCTTGCTTGTGCCGCTACATTCTTGCGAGTAAATATATTTCTTTTTTGTACTTGTAAAGTTATCAGAAACTGAAAATCGCATTTTACGCTAAAGCAATTAATTTTTCGGATCTGTAGATGTTATCTGAACATCTTTTATGGTGGTTATGAAAATCGACAGAAAAATGATTGAAAAAATTGGTACTTTAGTGCATTACCGTAATACATATTATTCGTACAGCTTAAATAAGAATTCACAAAAAAAATTGTCGAATGATCTTAATCATTTAGCTACATGTAACTGAAAATATAAAAATATCGCTTCTCCAATAGAATAAAATTGATCGTATATTAAATATATTAAATATATTCTTTTCTGTATTTGTAAAGTTATCAGAAACTGAAAATCGGATTTTACTCTAAAACAATTAATTTTTCTGATCTATGTGTGTTGTCCGAACACTTTTTATGGTTGTTATGAAAATCGACAGAAAAATGAATGAAAAAATTGATAGCTTAGTGCAGTACCGCAATAAATATTAATTCGTACAGTTAAAATAAGAATTCACAGAAAAATTGTCGAATAATGTTAATCATTTAGCTATATGCAACTGAAAATATAAAAATATCGCTACTTCAATAGCATAAAATTGAGTGTATATTAAATATATTAAATATATTCTTTTTTTGTACATGTATTTTACTCTGAAACAATTAATTTTTCTGATCTATGTGTGTCGTCTGAACACTTTTTATGGTGGTTATGAAAATCGACAGAAAAATGAATGAAAAAATTGATACTTTAGTACAATACCGCAATATATATTATTCGTACAGCTTAAATAAGAATTCACAAAAAAAATTATCAAGTAATAATAATTATTTGGCTATATGTAACTGAAAATATAAAAATATCGTTACTTCAACCACATAAAATTGAGCGTATGTTAAATATATTAAATATATTCTTTTTCGTATTTGTAAAATTATCAGAAACTGAAAATCGTATTTTATTCTAAAACAATTAATTTTTCTGATCTATGCGTGTTATCCGAACACTTTTCATGTTGGTTATGAAAATCGACGGGGAAATAAATGAAAACATTGAGAGTTTAATGCAGTACCGCAATATATAATATATATAAACACTTTTTACTGTTTTAAATAATAAAACAGATAGTTATATGAAAAAAAATATATTATACAAGTGAGACCAAGATTTATCTTTTTTAAATGTTTCTTACAGAAAACCACAGAAAATTACCCAAAATATACCACAGTAAATTTATCAAATTTTTATAAGAAATTATAAATCGGTCATTTTAACAATTTTGATACCTCTAGTGTTAAAGCAATCAATGATCGAAGAGCGGATTGATTTCACAAGCTCAATTTTATATCACCAAAAAAATACGTCTTTGATTTTCATCATTCAATCATTTATGACTGATTTATCCACGATAATTATATAATAATATAATAATTATATTATACTAATATAACATAATAACTATTATAATAATTATATACTACTAATATAATATAATAACTGTTATAATAATTATATACTACTAATATAATATAATAACTATATTACAATAATTATATAATACTAGATCTACAATAATTCTTCGAGACTGTATAAAAAATGAACGAGGAATATTTTGAAAATATTTCCCGCCAGATATTTGTTCCGCTGCAGCTTTGATCGCGGAGTAACAGAAACGTTAGAAAGGTCGACATTAATTGCCGATTTGTCGAAATACGAAGCAAAGAACAACGAGCTTAGCGATGCTACGGAATAGCGATCGTAAATAGCGGGTTCGTGGACCAGTATAAAAGTTGAGCGAGTAGCTACAGCTTAAACCAGTGGCTGGTTACAAAAAGCCAGTGGGCATCGTTGGATAAGCGTTATGCGCGTATATCATCCCCGTTAACTGCCGATATAAAGTCCGAGCAAAAATTTAGATGCACGTTTTACCGGGCTAGCTGTTTGACGGTACGATGCTCGCTACGTTGTAATTAAATAGCCAGGCGGTTAGTGTATTTCACCGGTGTGATTTGCTAGTCTCAGATGAATCGTTTTCATTTCGTGTCATTAACACTACATTGCACAGTTCGTTGTTCTAGATTACGCTCGTTACCGTAACAATTTTTCAGTTCCATTCTGCTACATTACATGTTATTTCGAATCACGTTGATTGATATGTAATTTTATCGCGTGTTACTTGCTTATGAATAGGGATCAATGTTAAAATCGTGTGAAAGGCTACGTACATATACATAGAGGATTGAAAAGTATATTTAGCTTTGAGGTTTTCCGAAATTGAAATTAAATGCGATTTTATGGCGTATTTCAATCGTGCGGTAGGATGTATTTAGGTTGGATAATTAAATGGATTTTATTTTGAAGGATGTGTTGAAGTGTAAGGTATAACGATTATATGAATTTTATTGGAAAGGATGTTTTTAAATGTGGGAATTAAATAAATTTTATTTTTAAGGATATAGTAAAGACCAAGATACAATAACTAAATAAATTTTATTTTAAAGGATATGTTGAAGCTTAAGGTATCACAATTATATAAATTTTATTGGAAAGAATGTTTTTAAATATTGCAATTAAATAAATTTTATTTTAAAGGATATATTAAAGTCTGAAATACAACAAATAAATAAATTTTATTTTAAAAGATATATTAAAGACTGTGATACAACAAATAAATAAATTTTATTTTAAAGGATATGTTGAAGTCTAAGGTACAATAATTATATAAATTTTCTTGGAAAGGATGTTTTTAAAACTAGTAATTAACTAATTTTATTTTAAAAGATATATTAAAGTCTAAGGTTTAAAAAATATAAAAAATTTTCTTTTAAAGGCTGAATTTAAGTCAAACATTTAAATAAATTTTGTTTCAAAAGATACATTTAAGTTTCAGAATTAAACAAATTTTATTTTACAGGATGTACTTAAAATCTAATACTTGAGTCTAACAATTAAATAAATTTTATTTTAAAGGATGCATTTAAATCTGCTAATTAACTAAGTTTTATAAAATAAATATTGAGAAATAATGTCAAAACGAATATTTAAAAAACAACGTATTTCCAAAATAGTGTTTTGCTGTACAAAATGTAACTTGTATATCCTTTAACTGAAATAAAGAAGACTAATTAATTTCTGATGTATTAGATGAATAAACTTTGTCTTTACTTTAGTCAATTTTAAAAAATATTCATTTTTAGCAAAATAACACTTATTGTGTGTATTCTACGTATGGTGAACAGACTTGTGCGTCTCTCATACGTCAAACTAATATTGTCTGAGTGATTGGAAAGATGGTTCTCACTTGATATTGGAACTGTTTATCTTCTTCTGTGACTAATTCTTAAATTCGTCGATATATTTATGGGGAAAACTGTAAAACTAGGCGATGACATGTTAGCCAATCAATAGACGACGAAGAAGCTCGAGTAAATTGGAAACAATAAAAAAGAAAGAAAAAGAAAAAAATGTTTGTTATGAGACAAAAGAATTATACTAGTACGGAATTTATGTTGGCAAGCAATCTATTTTGCCAGAATTTATAATTTATAATTCACATATTAAATCCTTCAAATGAAGAATATCCTATAATCAGAAGTAGAACATATTTTACATATTTTATGTAAATTATCATATTTTCATTATTTCCTGTGTTTTAATATTATAATTTATCTCGTCAATATTTTACACCGGTTACTATTTATTCTTTTTTTTAATTATTCGTTTATTACCCGATAACATTTAATTTTCTGTATGTATAATTTAGTTTCGATACGAAAGTCTGCCACAGAATTAAGTCTCGAATATTTGTTCCACGATCTAAGTGATAAAAAGTATTTATATTAAGACTTTACACATAAAAATTTTAGTAAATTTGTAAAAAAGGAATATTATAGTCTTATCTTTCCTTTTAAGCCCATTTTTATAGTATCGTTATTCATTGCCAGCTGAAGCTGAGATTTTTTTATTATCTAACTTTATAAACGAGTCATAAACTTTACTCTACGTACGCCTAATCTCAACAAGAATATTATCGCGATAGTTTTCGAGATAGCGAACAAAAAATTTCATTCCTTTTTATTAAAAAACCATTATAGGGTACGCGAGAAGTGAGTTAACCCTTTGCACTCGTAAACTTTTTTAAGTTTCAAAGGACTATTGTGAAAACTTAAAGTANCAATAGACGACGAAGAAGCTCGAGTAAATTGGAAACAATAAAAAAGAAAGAAAAAGAAAAAAATGTTTGTTATGAGACAAAAGAATTATACTAGTACGGAATTTATGTTGGCAAGCAATCTATTTTGCCAGAATTTATAATTTATAATTCACATATTAAATCCTTCAAATGAAGAATATCCTATAATCAGAAGTAGAACATATTTTACATATTTTATGTAAATTATCATATTTTCATTATTTCCTGTGTTTTAATATTATAATTTATCTCGTCAATATTTTACACCGGTTACTATTTATTCTTTTTTTTAATTATTCGTTTATTACCCGATAACATTTAATTTTCTGTATGTATAATTTAGTTTCGATACGAAAGTCTGCCACAGAATTAAGTCTCGAATATTTGTTCCACGATCTAAGTGATAAAAAGTATTTATATTAAGACTTTACACATAAAAATTTTAGTAAATTTGTAAAAAAGGAATATTATAGTCTTATCTTTCCTTTTAAGCCCATTTTTATAGTATCGTTATTCATTGCCAGCTGAAGCTGAGATTTTTTTATTATCTAACTTTATAAACGAGTCATAAACTTTACTCTACGTACACCTAATCTCAACAAGAATATTATCGCGATAGTTTTCGAGATAGCGAACAAAAAATTTCATTCCTTTTTATTAAAAAACCATTATAGGGTACGCGAGAAGTGAGTTAACCCTTTGCACTCGTAAACTTTTTTAAGTTTCAAAGGACTATTGTGAAAACTTAAAGTAACTTAAAGTGTTCTTTCTGAAAGAAAAAAAGAAAAGTTATAAATGTTTACGATTTCTTATTCATTTGGTTAATTTACTTTTATTTTAAAATAAAAGAAGCGTTTTACAGTTCCTGGGCATCGAATTAAGACCGCGACAAATTATCAGAATTTTTCACGTTTTACATAAAATTAAATGGCCTGTTCAAATTGTAACGATATAATTTATTAACTACCAACATGATACACTACTACTGTACGTAATATTATTAACACACGTTAATATTTTGTATTTCCACCCATTGCTTCGATGGAAGCTTGTATCCTTTCCAGCACGCTCCGTATACATTGCTCGATCATATGCTTCGTATCATCATTATTTTCCAAAGTATCTGTAATTTTTGTTTACAACTTGATAACGTGGTGCTCGGAGAGTTGTAAACTAGTCTTTCGAGTAGGCTCCAGACATTTTCTATTGCATTCGAGTCGGGAGAATTGCCTGGCCATGGGAGCTAAGGGATGTTTTTGGTCTTGGAATCGCTCATCACCCATACAGTTTGATTATTATCACGATAGTAACAAATCAATTGCTATGTATACATCGTTATCAACGTATTTAGTAATAATTTGAACGATCAAAGACAGTTTTCCATATATGACACAACATTATATCCATAAAAGTCTAATTTTCGTACATGGTCTTAATTCGATGGCCAGGGATTGTACATATTCTTTGAAATCTGTAGAACAAATTGTCGCGAAAAGAAAATTATTTATTTATATTTTTACTGAAAACGTTAGCAAATCTTCAAAAATTCTTTATTAGAAATATTAGCAATCGTCTGGCCATAGGAGCAAAGGGATGTTTTTGGTCTTGGAATCGCTCATCACCCACAGAGTTTGATTATTATCACAATAGTAACGAATCGATTGCTACGTATACATCGTTATCAACGTATTTAGTAATAATTTGAACGACCCAAGACAGTTTTCCATATATGACACAACGTTATAGCCATAAAAGTGAATTTTTCGTACGTGGTCCTAATTCGATTGGCCAGGGATTGTAATTGACGAAAATATAGAGTTTAATTAAAAATAATATCTCTGAAGAAAACCATGCGTGTCGCCATAGCGGTGCCAGCGAAGTGCAAAGGGTTGAAAATCAATTATTGCTACAGGGAATAATATTTTATGCGATAGTTTATATACGAAAATCAGTAAAATTTCGAACAAAGTAGAAAAGTTTCGTCTTCTCCGCTATAGCTTAAATACTGAGGGTGCTAATGATGCTTCGGAATCTGCGTAATTAAGCAGGGGTCTTGCGAATAAATTTACAGTGCCCTTAAATCCTTCACGTTAGATAAATGTTTATAATTAGCTTCCACGCTGTACGCATTTCAAATTGCCAATGTCTGTTCCGTTTAACTAATCAAATAATGCTCTTTCAACTTTACGTGTACGTTACATTCGTCTATTGTTAGCAAAGTATTTATTCATTAACACTGTGTCTATAGTTGGCTCGAATTTATTCACGTCTGTATAATTAGATTCGCTGAATATTTTAGAACTAACAATTAGACCGTGATACAATTAATTAATACTGCTTACCGCGTTACATGGACGAGAGGTTATAAGTTACATTTTCAGTTACGTTTGTGTCGTACTGTGTATCATAAGCGCGGGAATTATATAAAATATTTATTCGTTCTGAAGCAACAATTGTGAGCATTGTTTGACTAGAGACGAACTCTAAAAATTTTGTAAAAATGCTTTACTTAATTTCGATTTTTGTGATTTATTGGATTTATGTAAGTAATTTTCTGTGGAGTTCAAATTATTGTAAATATTATAATACAACTGTGGAAACAAAAAAAAAAATTGAAACTTGAAAGAAAAGACATTGAGAAGAGTTGTATGGCATAATTGAATTATTAAAGTGTCATTTTTTTTTATATGTGTCGCAAACTTCACGATAAAATTGTTGCAACCTTTAGATCAGGGATAAGCAACCTTTTTTTTACAACGGACCAGCTAGAAATTTAAAAATGTTGTGCGAGCTGCATGTGAAAAACTTATGATAATACAAACACTGAATGATGAACTCAAATTATCTCTTTGTTAACAAAATAAACATAGTATAAAAAATTACAGGAATAAAACACTCGTTAACACTTAAATGACCGCATATTATTTCCCGTAGGCTTCCTCCAAGACCGGCGATTTTCTCGTTTGGAAATGAAAAACAAATACATAGAGGAAATTAAAAATCCACATATTTATTAACCTTGTAACTAATATATTACAAAGGTAGTTTTTGAAACAAGTTTAGTAATCCCGCAGGATACGATATTTTTTCGTAGCACTCCAGAAAACTCGTTACGTTACACAAATCAGTGTTCTTTCTTGACATTGTTCAAGGGAATTTAATTTAATTTAAACTGAAATTATTACGAGAATACCAAACAGTGTCCAGCAAGCTCAAGATGTATATACGCACTGAATCCTGCAACGTGTGAATTCGTTCGAATATTTTGTAATACTTAGCAACTACTGTTAGAACAGATCATTTTCAGAGAAAAGAGATGAAAACGAGAAATCTCGTTACCGGTCTTTGAAGTCTCAGCATTGAAACGCGAGAAATCTCGCGAGCGGTCGTTTAAGTGTTAATAGAAATACTATTTAAAAAACGGCGAATGATATATGTGAGAAAAGATTATCTACGATGTCGGCGTCATTTTCAAAAATTAAGTTAACACGCCTAGTGTACAATGAGGACGCGGGACGCTGTAGGAATTTTTAAAAGTCAAAGTGTAAAATCTTTGAAGGGCCGCGCGAGAAAGTGTGGCGGGCCGCGGATTGCTCATCCCTAACTTAGATAGAGGAGGGAAAAATACATTCAATTGTATTGAATGTTCATACTGAGTTGTTCAGACAGTTCGTATCAAAATTTGAGAATAATTCAAAGGTGATGAGTTCGTATAAAATATAAAAAGACCCATGTGATACCAAATATCGCATATTCTATTACGTTTTTTTATTTAAACACGAAACATCTTTTTTATTATACTTCCTTTGTGAAGACTTTTAAAGACATCAGAGTAATGTAAGAAACAAAAGAAATATAATTGTTATGTTTAACTGCAAAAATTATAGTGAATGATTATTGTTACGCGATTATTCAATGGTTAAATCATTTTTGTTGTTGTCCATAAGCAACAAAAATTCCGATTACAGAGCGTTAAAGAAAGAGTACCTTAGATAGCCTGGATCACTATTAATGTCAAATGCTTATAAAAATCTCTCTGAATTGCTAATCAGCAACGAACTAACAAATGCAGAAGAAAAAGAATTGTGGCGATCGGATTTTTCCTAGACCGCGATTTTAACCCAGATTTTTTGCTTATTGAACGACTGTTTTAGCCAATTAAGCTATCTAGGGCTCACCAACAGCTCTTCTTCCTCCAGTCCTTATAACGCAAACACAACAAAGTCGCCGCCTCCACAGAAATATTTTTCCCTAATTTTTTAAGGACTTTTATAAATTGGAAAATTGTCACATCTCTCACACTAATTCTAAGAAATTAAAGGACACAGTTTACACAGCGATTTAATATACGGGGTGTCATGTACAGTAAAGACTCGCTAAATGTTCGAAAGGATCTACACGCTAAGCGTTCGCGGGTTATCCCCACCACTGGGGAGTTCCCTTCTGAAGCAAGCATGTGAGAAATATGACGTCGCAAGGCTTCCCTTTGAAAATCTCTATCGTATTCGTATCGGCGAGACAACGCTAATGCAGCGACGAAACTTTTTTATTTTTCATTTCTTTTTTATGACAATTTCATTAACCCTCTATGGCGCCGTGTGACTTCAGAGTTACATACTCCTGTATTTATGTTTAAACAAACTAATTTTATTTAGTTATCACTCTACTATTAAATTTGATTACTGTATTACTGCAGCGACACCACGATCCATCTACAATAATTATTAGTTTAAACATTTTCAAATCAGAGTGAAAAATTGTAATCAATCATAATTTTTTCTCCAATAAACAGACTAAATTCGGGTATAGGGGATTAACAGACAAAATGATATTGAATTTAAAACTTTAAAAATTTCGCGATCAAAGTAAAATACTGTAATCAATCGTAGCTCCTTTCTCTGATAAACAAACAAAATTCGGACTATAGAAGGTTAACATATCGATGAGTCTTTCCTGATTAAAATGAGACCAAACGCGAAATTGTTACGATATTTTTAATTAACCCGAATAATCTTGAAATAATTTACTTTCTGCGAACGCATAGAAAGAAACAGCGAGGGAAGAGGAACATTTACAAGCCTAATCATCGTAACCTGTTGTAAAAGTCGTAAATTGCCGTTCCGCCATAAACAATCAGTTCCCTTAAAAAGGCGAAGTACTTTACAAGCAATCGCCGGAAAAAAGCGCCTGACCCAAGCCAAGGGACCAGGACGCCGTTAGCGGACGAAACAATAGACAAAAAACAGTTATACATTTTTCCACTACACTTTCCCACTACTTCACATTTTCCCACCCTCGCTACACTAGACACACCCATGATACAAAAATCATCCAATAAACTCAGAATTCACACACTTCGGACACACCAAACCAATCACAGCAGACACGAAATTTTATACAATACTAAACAAGAACGCAAGAAGTCAGTCAAAATCTAAACAGTCAAATCATCAGTCAAAATCAGTCATTCAAAGACAAACACACAAGCATTCAACATTCAAACATTCAAACACAAAAATACAGTCCACTAAACATCGAGTAAGGGTTCCAGTCAGAATACCATTTCTGAGGGCAGAACCCGCCTCAGTTAATCGTCGCGAATATAACCCTCGACGGTCTGACGCATAAACATAACCAATTGTCGTGACAATATCGTGTTTGGTCTCACTTTAATCAGCAAGATTTCACCAATACGTCACTGAAATTCTTCTTAAAAAAAAAAAAAAAAATAAAAACGTTTGTTCCATACATCGGTATTGCCTCACCGATACGTAAGCATTTAATCTTCACGACCACCTCGACTCCTAGTCCCTCTTTCTTCTTCGTCAAACTGTCTTTTTCTACGCTCGTCAACATCGGCGAGATACAAAAAGTTCGCAGAAGCGAGTCTCCTGTCCGCTAAATGTTCCTCGCCGGTCCCAAATTCTCAACACTTATCGAGTCCTTACTGTAACCGGTAGCCGCCACGTGCCATGCTCCGAATATTCTCAAGTGTTCGCCGTGGTTCTCGCGATTTCAAGGAGCGTCCACTTCGATCGCCGCAAAAACGCGCTCGCCTCCACACTTAATTTCATACAAACAATCTACACCTAAATACGGTACATCTGTGAGTTCACTTGGTGTTCGTACGGACAGAAATACATCTCTCTAAGGGAGCCTCTTTCGCTTCGTTTCGCGTCGTTAGGCCAGTTCGTAAACAAACTTCCGTCTTGCACGTCTAATCTCGCAATTTCTTCGTTGGAAGCGCGTGTACAGCGTGTACAGCGTGTAGAAGTGTGCGATGTGATATCAGAGTCGGTAGTTTAACGATACTGCAAGCTCCGAGGCTCCGTATAAGAAACGTTCTTCATTTCTGAAAGGGATGCATAAAGGACTGTCCTCGTAGCCAGAGATGCTCGGGTTAATTCACAGGCCTCTGGCGGATGTCGTAAAATAATGCGTGACTTCCAGTTTTCTGGCAAAAAGTGGACAGAAGTGCACATGGACAGGTACATTGACGCGTGTTGAGCTTTGGACTCGAGTTGCCGTGTGCACGAGCGAAATCATTCATGTGCGTGCACGCGCTGGGATCGCAGAGTAACTCACAGAGGTTGGTGAAATACGAGCGAGGCACGTACGTCTTCTACGACTACAGATACCATTACGAAGATGGCGGTAGGAAACTGAAAAAGTACACAACCTCGGGCTTTCTAGTGGGAAACCAAGGGTGGTTGCCGAGAAGTGGGGATGTAGAACTAGGGGTGACTTGAAATAGCTTGTAATAGCATACCTGACGTACGTTTAAGCTGCTTAGTCCAAACTGAATTAAAACTTTTAATTCGTACTATATTCGGTCTTGATTCGCTGTAAACTTGGAGCGTCAAATATATGTTGGTGTAATATTTAGTTGTAATTATTGAATGCTTGTCGCTCGATGTGGCGAAATGTTATTTAATTATTGTATAAGTATCTGTTAATATTGTGTATAATGGTAGCGAATAAAAATTGGATTCTAAAAAAAAAAAAAAAAAAGAAAATTGTTATTGAACTGTAGATGCAATTTGGGCTACTGTGTTTGAATCTTTTCAGCGTCGCGCAGTTTAGTACTAGAACTACCGAAGCGGTAAAAATGACTGGTTTGAAATTTCTTATATAAATTCTGTAAATTCACAGGGATATATTTTGAGGAATTTTTTGTGACGAATATGAATTTAATTACGATTTATGTTCCTATCGTCTTATATAAGAGTAGGTAAATAGTGAAATAGATATAGCGATGTTCAAATAATTTTTGGTGCCTTCTTGTATGAATTATTTACAAAAATTTGTTTATTGAAGAGAGAAATTGCAATCAATTGTAGTTTTCTTTTTTATGAGCAAACAAAAATTAGGTTACAGGGGATTAAAAGATAGTAACTAGTTAGTATTTGCGTTACCAATGAATCGATACCTAAATTTGCTTTTTTTCCGTTTTCCTTGAAAATTAGATAATTAACTATGATTTATGTGAAGTTACAGATTCACAATGTAAATGAAAATTTTACTTACCACGTTATTTTTATTAGATATTATTTTGTGCTTTTTTTCAATCTCTGTATAATTTTTTTAACTAAAAAGCATTAAAACACTGTACTTTGATACATTATTTAAACTTTCAAGCAATAGTACAATTTACACCTTACAACTAAATTAAACAAGGAAGAAAACATCACACGAGTTAAATCCGGTGCAATTTTTTTTATTCAAACATATAAAAAACCGTTTACAACTGTCTCTGTAATTTATGTATACAAATGATCGCCAGAGAACATTACCCGGCAAGCATCGCAATGACGAGCAAACAATGCATACATTAAAGCCACGATCTGTAATCCCAATTTCAATTAAAATTAACAGTTCATCTATAAAATGTCGCAGAACACGTTTATCAGTTCTATTTCATACTACCGTCCCTTCAAACTTTCCAGTTCCTGGATCATCGGTTTGCAATACAATTTCTTATTTTATTTACCATCGTATTCCTAGCCACCACTCTGCTCATAACACAATTCCAATTTAAACAAGCAATTTCTTCGATGGCACCGGATACGAGTATCCGTCGTCTTGCCCTACTTGAAGACCAGCACTTGGAACA
Source organism: Ctenoplectra terminalis (assembly GCA_019453375.1). NCBI lineage: Eukaryota > Metazoa > Arthropoda > Insecta > Hymenoptera > Apidae > Ctenoplectra > Ctenoplectra terminalis. The sequence goes on along the minus strand of SMSQ01025861.1, from coordinate 12,137 downwards.
CCGTAGGAAGTGCTTGGTGCCAAGCTAAGCGACGATGTTACCGATCCTGCGGATAAACCTGCGGATAAACCTGCACCGAGCCCACTACCGACAACCGAGCTCGGTACTCCGTAAGATTTACCGGGTACGCTCAGTGACTGTCCAACGGAGAGTCCGCTGCCAACGGAATAGCTCGATGGGACTCCATAGATGCTGCTCGGATAGCTTGCCGAGCCGAACGAAACTCCAGCCGAGGGTACGGACTGGACAACGCTGCTCGGTACACCGTAAGAAGTACTGGGCACACTCGCTGATCCCAGACTAATTCCGCTGCTGAAGCTCGAACCGACTGAAACTGGATGCGGTACGGACACAGATACCGATGGTGCGGGAGCGCTATAAATTGGCGCCGATGGAAGACTAGGAACTCCATAGGTTGAGGTTGGCACTGAGAGAGGAGCGCCATAAGTCGGGGCAGGTACGGCGGCCGAGTAAGATGGAAGCGCTGCGATGGGGGCGCTGTAGGACGGGACCGACGCCGAAATGGAGCTGGCGTAAGACGGGACCGACGCCGAAACGGAGCTGGCGTAAGACGGGACCGACGCCGAAACGGAGCTGGCGTAAGACGGGACGGACGCGGAGTAAGACGGAACCGAAGCTGAAAGAGGGACGCTGTAAGATGGGACCGGTGCTGAGACAGGAACTCCGTAGGTTGGCGCTGGTACAGCGGCGGAGTACGACGAAACAGACGCTGGTGCTGATACCGAAGACACTGGTGGAAGGTACTTGGCACCGGAATCGACACCGACACCTAAACCGACTCCGGAAGCTACTCCTCCGGACACTTTGAAGCCGCTCGAGTATCCGCTGCTTCCGATCAGGCCACGTTTTACGATCTTCCTTTCGGATGCATTCGCGCCAGCGGCGATCAGCGAGACGAGGAGCAAAGAAGCCTGGAAGAAATTGATCGGTGTTAAAAATCGGCTGTTCAACCCCGTAACCTACAATGACGGGCATAGGCCGCGTACGATGCTCGGGCCAAACGTAAATATTACGGGCGTAGCCCGCGTACGATGGTCGGGCCAGAAGTGAATATTACGTGGAATATTTGATACGCAATTACAGTCTGATGGAATAATTGTGGTAGACGCGAGTATTACAAAATGTTTGTTTATACGAAACTCCAAAATACGAAATTAGTAATCTGTTGCAATACACAAGTCGTGCAAATGTCCCGAACGCTGCGCGAGTTTGTGTACAATTTCGGCCCAACATCTTCGAATCTAAATCGTAGGTTAAGGGGTTAAATGTGAACAGTTAGCACGGATAAGGTTGCGTTTTGAACGATCGGTTTGTTCGTAGAAATACTGATTAGGAATGTTACTTACGTATTTTGAAATGAAAACAAGAAGAGTAAGAAAGGTTTCGTAATAATAGTTAGCCTGTTAAATTGTTGTAATTATACGGATGAAAGATTCGTTACTTACTACGGAGACTCTCATGATGTGCGTGGGTTAAGGAATGGAATCGAAATGTGACTTAAACGAAAGATTCGACGGTTTTTATACAGCGTCGCCGCACTCCTTTCACTGAGAAAATGCAGAATCCCCCGAAACTCTCCTGCTGGCATGAGACGCTGCCTTGCGAAGATATTTGAAAGATATCCGGAAATTTGCCACGTTGAAAAGATATTATTCTATTGGTATATTTTATTCGATGTAAAAAGTGTGTATTAAGTAATCGATTTAACTTAAATATTTACCGAAGGATGTAAGGTATTATTTTTTCAATTTACGATGGAGTATTTATTTATGAGAATTATCGTATTAGAATATCCGTTCGCGATTATGATTTTTATTTTAATAAAAAATAATTTATATTATTCGAAATTTAAAACGAAGATGCTTTCAATTTTTTGCAGATTACAATTCAACGATGCGTTCTATAAATTCAGTAACTGTGCATAAAACAAGCAACGTTTTTAATAATAACGTCCCGTTTCCAATAACCGGAAATATACACGCACCATAATTACTCGAGCAATTCAATTTGTTCATAAAAGAAATAGAAACATTTATTACTGCAGTTTAATTCTTAAGAGCTTTTAATTCCATACTTTACGATCTGGAGCACGGTAAAATATATACTTGGATGCATGAATAAAAAAAAAAAATGTATTTCAGAACAATAAAAGATTGAATGAAAGATTGAATATAATAAAATAGGTGGAACTTCGGTATAAAATTATTTTACCTATCAGATATTATGAAAAGCACTGTAATTTGGATACTTTATCATATTAATGTGAATTTAATAATTGTATTTTATTTCAACTTTTATTTTGTCGCATTGATCGATCATATATTTTCATATTTCGCGCATTTTGTGCAATTTTGCGCTTTCGTTGCCAACGTAAACACTGAACAAAAATACGAAAACAATTGAAAAAACACGATCATCACATCGTACCTGTTTAATTAAAAATATATCAATAATTTTTGTGTCCAGCATAGCCAAAGCCCTTAACGCGTAATTTTAATTAATGTATTGTAACAAAGTATCGATACTTATAATATACGATAAATTTTAATCATTGTTAGTTCCAAAAATATTCATACAATTCTTCGGCGATAACAAAAAATTAGTAACTCTGTTGCTCGACCATTCAATGACTTGGAATACATGATTATGTTAATTTATTCAAAGTCGCATAGGATTTTTAGAGAATGAGTATATTCGTTTTAGTAAACTATGCAAATCGACCACCTACAGAAAGTTCCACGCACTACGCGTAATACTAAGCAATCAGGTATTCACGACTCCGAATTTCTGTGTGTAGATTTGTTATATAAACGTAAAAGTCATAAAAAAAAAAAGAACCAGCGACATCGCTCTCGCCTTCTTCGTTCAAAATTTATGACGGAGCCGAAGGAGTAAGGTGTACAAATTTTTCGGCGACTCAGACCTTTCTCGAACACGTGTCGTTTGAGAACGAGAGGCGTTTAACTGTTACCCAATGCAGAAACATTGCTTAGATTCATATTTCGCCAATGTCATTCAGCAATAATTGGTCGTGTCTGAAAAATCTCATCTGTCATCGTTCGCCGTTCTAACATTCGTAATTGTGTAACGTGGATGAAATTAACCTTGTTCTATTTCCTTCTCTCTCCCTTTGTCGCTCCTTTCTCTCTGTCCTTCATTCCGTTAAATGAAATTAATGAATTTCTATCTAAGAGTTGAATAAGTTCACGCACACGTATGTAAATAATTTGGACGAACAATGGTTGTGTAGGAATTTTATGAGTTAAGGTCAAGCTCTTTTTCAGACGTATAGGAAAGCGTGAAATTGTTCCGATGAAATTATAGTATAAAATATGAAACTTTTTTTTAGCAAAAATTAATTTGGATAATTATTATAGAATTTAGGGGATATTATATATATACATATATTTATTTATTATTAATCAATTTAATTTCTTTGATATAAACAGGATTATTTTAATCGTCGGTAGTTTTACTATTAATATTCTTACAGTTTTAAAAACTACAATTTAGATATAATAATATAAATGAAAATTATATTACGCGACGTAAAACTAGCACAAACAACAACAAAAATTATATTACGCTTGAAACTGTAATCTTTTTCTATTTACATAAAATTAAAAACAGTATTTATAAATATTTTTTTAAAATTTATTAATTATTTAATTTTAGTATTTATATATATTAATATATTTTTTTTTTGCAAAAATTAATTTAGTTAATTATTATAGAATTCAGAGGATATTATATATATACTACTATATATAAATACTAAAATTAAAAAAATATTATAAATACTATTATTTATAATATATTTATAATACTAATATTTATAAATACTATTTTTAATTTTATGTAAATAGAAAAAGATTACAGTTTTAAGCGTAATATAATTTTTATTTATATTATTATATCTAAATTGTAGTTTTTCAAAATGTAAGAATATTAATAGTAACATTATCGACGATTAAAATAATCCTGTTTATATCAAAGAAATTAAATTGATTGATAGATATTAGAAAAAATATATGATGTAAAGATACAATTGTTTAAATACATTTTTTTTATGGAAAAGAACGGAAATTTTCTTTATGAAAAATTGTTAATTTACAGAATTTTTATGAGAAATTACAAACCAGTCGTTTTATCCACTTTGGTAGTTTTACTTTTTAGCTTAGGTTTAGTTTTAGTTTTAAAACATATTTTTAAAAGAATTATACATAACTTAGATATTTAAATTAACAATAAGCATTGAACTACATTTCTTGAACTACACGTGTACACGTGATACAAAATAGACTTAGAATTGAAGACAGTCATTAATAAAATGGGACTTATTAGAAATACGTTGAGAACCTTGAGTTGCGTACTACATTTTTGTCTGTAGACCTTGCGCAATGAAAGTATGAGTGCTCACAGTTGTGCTGCACCTGTGTAAAAATGAAATTATTACGTCATAGAAAAAGCAAAATCGGAACAATGATCTTATTTAAAAAAAAATTAATTCAGATAATCTGTGTATAATTTGAAAAATATACATATATAAATACCATTTTTATTTTTATACGAATAGAAAATAATTTTGTATTAAAAAAAGATTGAATTCCTTTGAATAGAAAATAATTTTGTATTAAAAAAAGATTGAATTCTTTTTGAATAGAAAATAATTTTGTATTAAAAACAGATTCAATTCTTTTTGAATAGAAAATAATTTTGTATTAAAGAAAGATTAAACTCTTTATGAATAGAAAATAATTTTGTATTAAAAAAAGATTTAATTCTTTTTCATGTTTTTATTTTTTAAAACCTTTAATTAAATTTAAAAAAATATTTTAAACAGATAAACTGAACTGATTCGTAAAGAATGTATTTATAACGTTCTTAGTTGCTGCTTACAATAATTAAGAAGATGTAATTTTAAAAGGCAAGAGTACGTCCGATTTAAGCAAAAAAGCTTTTCATTAAAAATGTCAGATATATTATACATTTCATCTACTTTTTAGTGACCTCATTTATGTTTTCGTCACATCTTCTCACAGTAACCTGCTTACACTGCTTCATTTAATACTTCAGACACGTAGTTTCTTACATCCCTCGCACGTGGTACATAAGATTCACGTGCATCCCCCACTTTGATGACTACATGCTTTGGAACTCTAGTTAATTCCTTGCAATGAAACTGGATTTGAGAAAGGTGGTGTACATCGAGTCAATCTTTCATGGATTAGCAAGCTTAAATAACGAAAAATTAGTTGTACTTTACTAAGTTATTTGTTTAACAATGTAATTTTTTTTTAACGTGCGTGTTCAATGAATATAAAAATGAGACGTTAATTAGTACGAATATGTGTTTTAATTATTATCTTGTTACTAGACAGTGGATTATTATACAAGTTTATATTTTTGAAATTTTAGCAGAAAAATAGAAATTCGGTATAAAATTATTGACACTATCAGATGTTATGAAAAATATTATAGTTTGGATATTTCGTATAATTTTTTCATATTACGTGCATTCTGTGCAATTTTGCAGCTTTAATATTCCTGTGAGAACATAAAAATTCGCAGTCTATAAAATTAGTTTACCTATCATGTTTTATGAAAAGCACTATAATTTGGATATTTTGTAAAATTTTTCATATTATGTGTATTCTGTGCAATTTTGCAGCTTTAACTTCCCTATGGATACATAAAAATCCGAAATCTGTAAAATTAGTTCACCTATCAGGTATAAAAAAGTGTAAAGTCTGTTCGTCGAATGGAAAAAAGGATCGAAACCAGATATAGTTGGAAATTATGCAAAATACCACTGCACAAAGGAGAATGCTTCACCAGATATTATACTCCGAAGAATTATCCGAGTTTGTAGAATAAATAATAAATAATCGATTGAATTTAATTTATATAATAAACAGTAAACGATCGATTGAATTTTATTTACATTATAAATAATAAATGATCGATTGAATTTGATTTGTGTAATAAATAATAAATAATCGATTGAATTTTATTTACATTATAAATAATAAATAATCTATTGAATTTTATTTATATAATAAGCAATAAATAATCGATTGAATTTTAATTATACAATAAACAATAAATGATCGATTGAATTTTAATTATACAATAAACAATGAATAATCGATTGAACTTTATTTACATTATAAATAATAAATAATCGATTGAATGTGATTTGTATAATAAACAATAAATAATAGATTGAATTTTATTTATATAATAAATAATAAATAATCGATTGAATTTTAATTATACAATAAACAATAAATGATCGATTGAATTTTAATTATATAATAAACAATAAATAATCGATAGAACTTGATTTATATAATAAATAATAAATAACCGATTGAATTTTACTTATATAATAAATAATAGTTAAAATGTAAAAAAGCCTACATATTAATTAGATCTATAACAAATACGTAGCAATATTCAAGAATGCTTTATAAATGAAAAATAAAAAAAGTGCATACATTGTACAAAGTTCTTTTGAAGCGTTCAAAAGCGTGCGGATCGTGGAAGCGAGTTGATCGCGCAGAGTGCCGTGCGCAATGTGTTAATATGTCTGTTATATAATAAAAATACGTTGAACACGAAAGGTGTCACATTTTTACATAGGAACGGTCGAAAAAGAAAAAACATTCTCAATGATAGCTACAAAGGTACAAGCGTGCTTCTACAACATACAAAAGAACAGCAAGTATTTTCAATTTATGTTCGACTAAACTCCTCTGTCAATTGTATAAGCACGTACCAATCGAGTCGGTGATTGATGCTTATCGTTTCGATACTACGTCAACCTAGATTATCGAATCTGTAGTACCTACGTTTGACAATGAATCGCCCGGTGTCACTCACTTTCGTCCGGAACTATTGATTTCCCGCTAAATCTAGATTATTGAATTTTAATCAATCTTGACAAACTTTCCCAATCGAAACATATTTGTTAAAATTCTTTCTATTCGTGTTACCGAATTAAAAAACCAACTAAAATTTTAACTTATTGCCAATACTCTCTCCTTTGATAAATTCATTCAAGAAATTAAATTTAATTGCTATATTTTTAATTTTTCAAAATCACGTATCTATAATTGAAACTGTTAAGTATTAGACTGTGAATGTTTATGCAAATAAAATATGTTATAACATGTAATAAATACGTAAGTAAGTGCGTGTTCTGTGATTTGAAAAAAATAGAAAAAGATATGAGAAAGGTTTTAGGTTGGTGCATATGAAACGCCGGATTTTGATTACATGTAAAAATTTGTATTCCTGTTTCCACCGTATGATTGTTTATGAGATTACCTTTTATACAGTTCGGTTATCTATTATCAGAGTCGTATTATGTTCAAAACACTTTTTCCTAAATTGTGCATTTTAGCCACTTTTTAAACATTTATTCCAAGTATAAATTTTATTGATATTCGTATGATTTTCTTATACGAACACAAACTTGAGAATATTTATAGTATTCAGTATACGATTAAAAATAGCTAAAAAAACGGAACATTTTATAGCTCGCGCGAGAGTCATCTCATTCGCAAGGCCATCTCACCCTGAATTACCGTAACAAATTTTAAGAATTTGTTTCAATACGTCGCCAAGTATGATTTATATACATTCTGAATTATCTATGCATTGCTTTAACTTTTCTAAAACGACAAAAATGTAAAAAACCAACAACGCAATGGCTTCTTTCCAAAANGATTTTCTTATACGAACACAAACTTGAGAATATTTATAGTATTCAGTATACGATTAAAAATAGCTAAAAAAACGGAACATTTTATAGCTCGCGCGAGAGTCATCTCATTCGCAAGGCCATCTCACCCTGAATTACCGTAACAAATTTTAAGAATTTGTTTCAATACGTCGCCAAGTATGATTTATATACATTCTGAATTATCTATGCATTGCTTTAACTTTTCTAAAACGACAAAAATGTAAAAAACCAACAACGCAATGGCTTCTTTCCAAAAAGTGGTTCAACTATCCCGGACTTACCCTATATTTATTAAAGTAAAAGATATGGATGTATAATACCAATATCAATATTTATAGTATTCAGTATACAATTAAAAAAAGCTAAAAAACGGAACATTTTATAGCTTGTGCGAGGGTCATCTCTCCCTGAATTACCGTAACAAATTCTAAGAATTTGTTTCAATATGTCGCCAAGTATGATTTATATATATTCTGAATTATCTATGCATTGCTTTAATTTTTTTAAAACGACAAAAATATAAAAAACGAACAATGCAATGGCTTGTTTCTAAAAAGTAGTCCAACTATCCCGGACATACCCTATATTTAGTAATATTTATATTTATTAATATTAATATTTATAATATTCAGTGTACAATTAAAAACAACTAAAAAGCGGAACATTTTATAGCGCGAGAGTCATCTTATCCGCAAGTTCATCTACNTTTTTTTAAAACGACAAAAATATAAAAAACGAACAATGCAATGGCTTGTTTCTAAAAAGTAGTCCAACTATCCCGAACTTACTCTATATTTATTAACATTAATATTTACAATATTCAGTATACGATTAAAAATAGCTAAAAAAACGGGACATTTTATAGCTTGCGTGAGAGTCATCTCATCCGCAAGGCCATCTCACCCTGAATTACCATAACAAATTTTAGGAATTTGTTTCAATATATCGCCAAGTATGATTTATATATATTCTAAATTACTTATGCATTGCTTTAATTTTTCTAAAAAGACAAGAATGTAAAAAACGAACAATGCAATGGCTTGTTTCTAAAAAGTAGTCCAACTATCCCGGACATACCCTATATTTAGTAATATTTATATTTATTAATATTAATATTTATAATATTCAGTGTACAATTAAAAACAACTAAAAAGCGGAACATTTTATAGCGCGAGAGTCATCTTATCCGCAAGTTCATCTACCCTGAATTACCCTAACAATCTATAATAAAAAGTTAACTTTCTAAATTTTTACTACGTTCTCACTATCAAAAGCAAATAATCCAATTCGCCTCGTTCCACCTCATATTCTTACAATTCTATAATCACAAAATTCGTTACCTAGGTCCCATTTCTTTACCTATCTTCTATAAAAATACTTGTTTGCGCGAACATTCCCAGCCTAACAATTACTTCACGATTTATTTTATTTCTCCAACTCGCTTCGAACGCATTAGAACAATATAAAACACAGTGGTTGAAAGCGGAACACAATTTATCACGAAATAATGGGATATCCGCGGGAGAAGGGTGCGAAAAACTTGAACCCCTATCTTAATACGATTTTCTAATTAGCACCATTCAAAGAATTCTCGTTTACAGACTTTACAAAGATTTATTTCCACCATTCTATATTCAGGTATTCACGGACGAATGTCTGCAGAGGAAAAGAAAAAAAAGGGCAGAAAGTAAATTGAGACATATTCCCATAGAAACGTGCAAAGCACGGCCGATGCAGAAAGGGAGCTAATGTCAGAGATTAGAGGTAATCCGTTCTGGCTGGCAATCGCCGAAGAGGACCCTCGTTCACAACTTCGATCTAGATACTGCACCAGCGCTGCCACCTTTTTACTTTTCTATCCCCTTTCTATCTTTTTCTGGACAGGATATATTAGAAGGAGTTATGGGAAACGTTTCGAGTGACACGGACATTAGACTACGCGAGCTCTTAAGTACCCGGTGCCAACGGTAATTACACTAATTACAGACTCGTTAAGATTCTTTATAAATACGGTGCTTTTGTTTCCTTTTCCCTGCAATCTTTGAGAAAAATTGGAAGGGACAACTCTCGAGGAATCTGTTCCATTCATCGACTTCTTTTTGCGATTCTATCTGGTTTCGTTTCTTCCTGGGCATAAAAATTGGACCTTTAAATGTTAATTGGCCGCTTAAGTTTGTCGAATACTTTGGAATAACAATGCGTGGATGGAAGCATTGTGGGTAAAATTTTTGTCATTAATTTTGTTCCTAAGGATAACGGAAATTTAATAAATATCGTATTGTAAGACTGTAATTGTAAATGTGTATAAAAAATTGTTTTAATAAATTGAGAAGATAAATAATAATATAATAATAATATAATAACAATAATATAAATATAATAATAATATAATATAATATAATATATATANCCTATATTTAGTAATATTTATATTTATTCATATTTATAATATTCAGTACACAATTAAAAAGAGCTAAAAAACGGAACATTTTATAGCGCGAGAGTCATCTTATCCGCAAGTTCATCTACCCTGAATNATTAGTCTTATAATACGGTATTTATTAAATTTCTGTTATTCCTAATAATATATATACATATTTATTNATATTTATTTTATTGTTTATATTATACATATTTGTATAAAAAAAAATTTATCTTTATAATAATTATAAACCACAATTTATTAAAATCGTTTTTTATACACATTTACAATTAGTCTTATAATACGGTATTTATTAAATTTCTGTTATTCCTAATAATATATATACATATTTATCTTTACAATAATTATAAATAATTATAATCATAATTGTAATAATTATAAATTGTAATTGATTAAAATAGTTTTTTATACACATTTACCATTACAGTCTTATAATACGGTATTTATTAAATTTCTATTATTCTTAATAATAATATATATATTTGTAAGATTTGACAAAGGATAATCATATATTGTTAATAAATAATTATTCACATTACAAACGTGTGCTAATTAAACAATAATATATACTTATAATTTACTTTTATTTTTCTACACGATATTTACGCATTTTTTGTTGCAACACGAATTAGAGTGACTTTTATTTACTCTCGATGAAAACTTTTTTCAGAACCTTTTTTCGCGACACCGACAAGGATAGTTCCAATTAACGAAAAAATTAATCCGTGGAAAATGTAAATTCGGATCCGATAATGAAAAAACTTCCTCTCGATTAAAAATTAAAATAGATAATTAAATGATTTCAAAATCGTTTCTTTTTTGTCATCGATAAACTATTGATTACATCAAAAAATGTGTCAAACGAAAGTTTCAGATCCAACCAAAATCTTTTATGTTCCATTACTTTTTTTCATTTATAAGGCTCTTTAAACCTCATAAAACTATTTTTTCAATCTACAACATCGTCGCTAATAATCGTTACATGTAACCGATACATTAAAACTTCCACAACAGCAAAACAAAATTTCGAAATATGTTCCATCGAAATTTTTCCGCTTGCACGTGCGCTCGCAACAATTATTTTTTAGATCAAGCAAACGTTGACGCAATCGCCCGGTCGTTACAAGTGAAATCGGTCCTGTGTTTCATCGCAAACTGTATCGAATTTACGAGATCAAGAGTACCGCGGTAAAAGCATCCCGGTTAATTATTCATGCGTTTCACATAAGACGATCTGCATATTTTGAAACTGCGCGTCAACCGAGTTTAGCGAACGTAGATAGGGAAACAAGATGCAGAGACGTAAGTCTAATTATTAAATTTCGAATGCCAAGCTCATTACAGAAGATAATAGCTGTCGCTCGTAATTGTAGAAATTTCTACGATTAATATTCACACGTAAGATTATTTCTCTGTATGTAATTAAAACACATATTTCCTAACTGACCGTGTCACTTGGAACTACTTTCTCCATTAATTTTCGCACCGGGGACAGGATATGCAAATATCATTTGGATCCGTAATATGATGTGACGTAGACGCTGAAGTAGACTGAATTATCGTAGAAATGGTGGACAAAAATAACGAGTCTTCGAACGAATATTAATTTAATTCCATAAACCGGTGAAACATTCCACGTGGAAGAAAAATATTCTACATTGAAATGTAAATTTGTACAAAAAAATATGAAAAAGGAATATGTAGTAATAAAAAGGGAGATAGGAAAAAAAGTGACTCAGCATTGATTGCTTGCGACACAACTAAATGCCACTTTGTTATCGTTTCGTGTTCTCAAAGTTATGAATAATATTTTGGTTCGTGTATTCGGAAAAGTTCGTTATCATCTTGTTACAGCGTCAGATGAATTACGTTATTCATACTTTTGGTTGAAGAACTCTTTTTTGAGAAAAATATATATTACGA
>SMSQ01025860.1:31477-49323 GCA_019453375.1 Ctenoplectra terminalis | reverse complement strand
CAACAAAATATACCTGGTCCGTTTCTTATTAACTGATCCTGCAAATATTGATTGATACCAGGTAACTTAGACGAGTTTTCTTCCTGATTTAATATCTCTTGCTGTTGCTGCTTAGAATTTTTATCTAGATCCAACAGTATCGGCGAGTGAGCGCATTCTTCGTTGGTGCTATCATTTTCTAACTGAAAAATAAAAACAATTTCTTTTTTTTTGTTTTTCTTTGCAACTTTTATTACACAATCGAATTTTTTTTCTCTCAACACAGATATTATTTTCAAAATTCCTGTATTCGGTATGTTCGGGCAACTTTTTAGGAATCATCGTAAAATTGTTTACTCTTTTTTAAATATTTCTGTACTAAATTTGTTTTAAAAATATGGTTTGTATTTAATATAACATTCTTAATTTAATCGTACAAATTAATTAAGAATAATATCTCTNATAACTTTTTAGGAATCATCGTAAAATTGTTTACTCTTTTTTAAATATTTCTGTATTAAATTTTTTTTTTAAATATCGCTGGAATTTTACAATATAATACAAATCGTACAAATTAATTAAGAATAATATCTCTTCTCATCGTCTATTTTTTTTGAATATTTCTGTATTACATTTGTTTTAAAAATATGACTGGAATTTTGCAATATAATTTATGCAAATAACATTCTTAATTTAATCGTACAAATTAATTAAAAATAATATCTCTTCTCATCGTCTACTTTTTTTTTAAATATTTCTGTATTAAATTTTTTTTTTAAATATCGCTGGAATTTTACAATATAATACAAATCGTACAAATTAATTAAGAATAATATCTCTTCTCATCGTCTATTTTTTTTTAATATTTCTGTATTAAATTTGTTTTAAAAATATGGGTGGAATTTTGCAATATAATTTATGCAAATAACATTCTAATTAAATCCTAAAAAACTCTTCTCATCCTCTACTTTTTTTTTAATATTTCTCTATTAACACCAGAACCACCATCGATTAAAATATATTTATAGCAAAGAAATCAAGACAAGTATTTAAAAAAATCCTTATAACAAGTGCAACAATTCTTCTGCATACNAAATATTTCTCTATTAACACCAGAACCACCACCCATTAAAATATATTTATTTGTAGCAAAGAAATCATAGCAAAGACAAGTATTTAAAAAAATCCTTATAAGTGTAACAATTCTTTCTGCATACTTTTTGCAAGAAATAATACAAAATCAATTAAAACGACAACAACGATTAAAATATACTTATCTATAGCAAAGAAAACAAGATAATGAGTATTTTAAAAAATCCTTATAATAAATGTAACAATTCTTTCTGCATACTTTTTGCAAGAAATAATACAAAATCGATTAAAACGACAACAACGATTAAAATATACTTATCTATAGCAAAGAAATCAAGACGAGTATTTAAAAAAATCCTTATAACAAGTGCAACAATTCTTCTGCATACTTTTTGCAAGAAATAATACAAAACCCCTAAGCCACGGTAAAACAAAATTCCTATAACAAATCACGAACCTGGTACAGTAGTTCTACTGTTTTTGTTTTAAAAATACCATTCGCATTTTACAATACAATTTACACAAATATCATTCTTCCCGAACACCGTTTGAACAGAGTTTGAAGGAGCTTTACCTCGTTCCTCGACAATTCGTTGTAATCTTCCGAGTCCATGCCGAAGAATCGAGCGTCTTATCAATAAAAATGAAGCGATCCTCGAGACACTTGGAAGAAGGTGCCAAAGGTGCTACCCGACCCGCCTTCTTCGAGGAACTTTCCTAAGGCATATATCACACGCGACTGTCGAACGCGTTTGTCGTCGGATAAGATGTGGATCGGTCACAGACAGTCGTTATTAATGTTAATTTTATCCATTTATTAAGTATTCAGGTGTTCCGACAGGGGCTCTCAATTTACGGAGGACTTTAATCGGATGAATCTTCGGCCGATGGCAATTTACGACACGTTTCACGTGGCTCCTACGCTGTCGCTCTTAAAACATCGAAGACCGGCAAGTTTTATGAAAATCTTACTGCGAGATTAATTTATACTCGAGTAAAATGTTTACTTGCACACTTTTACAAAACAAGNTAATATTTCTATATTAAATTGTTTTCCAAAATATGGTCTATATTTTACAATACAATTCATGCAAATAACATTCTAATTAAATCCTAAAAAACTCTTCTCATCCTCTACTTTTTTTTTAATATTTCTCTATTAACACCAGAACCACCATCGATTAAAATATATTTATAGCAAAGAAATCAAGACAAGTATTTAAAAAAATCCTTATAACAAGTGCAACAATTCTTCTGCATACTTTTTGCAAGAAATAATACAAAATCGATTAAAACGACAACAACGATTAAAATATACTTATCTATAGCAAAGAAAACAAGATAATGAGTATTTTAAAAAATCCTTATAATAAATGTAACAATTCTTTCTGCATACTTTTTGCAAGAAATAATACAAAATCGATTAAAACGACAACAACGATTAAAATATACTTATCTATAGCAAAGAAATCAAGACGAGTATTTAAAAAAATCCTTATAACAAGTGCAACAATTCTTCTGCATACTTTTTGCAAGAAATAATACAAAACCCCTAAGCCACGGTAAAACAAAATTCCTATAACAAATCACGAACCTGGTACAGTAGTTCTACTGTTTTTGTTTTAAAAATACCATTCGCATTTTACAATACAATTTACACAAATATCATTCTTCCCGAACACCGTTTGAATAGAGTTTGAAGGAGCTTTACCTCGTTCCTCGACAATTCGTTGTAATCTTCCGAGTCCATGCCGAAGAATCGAGCGTCTTATCAATAAAAATGAAGCGATCCTCGAGACACTTGGAAGAAGGTGCCAAAGGTGCTACCCGACCCGCCTTCTTCGAGGAACTTTCCTAAGGCATATATCACACGCGACTGTCGAACGCGTTTGTCGTCGGATAAGATGTGGATCGGTCACAGACAGTCGTTATTAATGTTAATTTTATCCATTTATTAAGTATTCAGGTGTTCCGACAGGGGCTCTCAATTTACGGAGGACTTTAATCGGATGAATCTTCGGCCGATGGCAATTTACGACACGTTTCACGTGGCTCCTACGCTGTCGCTCTTAAAACATCGAAGACCGGCAAGTTTTATGAAAATCTTACTGCGAGATTAATTTATACTCGAGTAAAATGTTTACTTGCACACTTTTACAAAACAAGTATACCTACGGTAAATATGGATCTTCATTTCTATTTTCTGGCAGAGCGATCATTTTTAACACTAAACCTACCGACGATTAAACTATACCTGCTTGCATCAAAGAAATTAGAATAATAGATACTTGGAAGAATACAGAATGCTAGAGAAACAAATCTTTGACCGTATGTTTTACGGAAGGTCGCAAAAAAATGTTCAAAAGCGCATCGTTAATGATTTATAATATTTGGAGAAGAAATTACGAAACGGTCATTCGACCGCTTTGGTAGGTTTAGCGTTAAACGTAACTTCCCATTTACAATTGCTCGTTACTTTTACGAACTAAAAGAAACGGGATACGAGATATTTCGTGATCGGTCCTCAATGTTTTAACGGTGCAGCTACCGGTCGCAATAAATGGTTCATAATTTGCTACGGAAATTTTATAAAATTAGAACGACGCGTTTTTGAGGATCTTCTATGATTATTTGTGAAAGATATATGTGCAAAGAATTGTTACCCTTGTTACGGGTACTTTTTCAAATACCTAGCATTTTTATTTCCTTGATGCGAATAAGGCTGCTCTGGTGTTGATCCGGATGTATCATAGGATGATTTTTTGCGCTCCACACTGAAAAAGTAATTAATTTTGCTATTAATGATTGACAGTAGAACCACTGATGATTTAAGTATAAGTACACTTGTTGGTTTTGAATGAAAAGTTTGTTGAAGTAAAGGTTCAGGAAGATCTTAACACTTAGCCAATAGAATGGGGAGATCTTTTGGTTTTGGAATAAGTAACTGCATGATTTAACACTGGAAGTATTTTGTATCAGAGAAATAAAAATGATAGGTATTTGAAGAAGTATCTGTAATAAGGGTAACAATTCTTATTTGTTTTATAATATTTTATTTCAATAAGAAATGTAATTTGTCATTCTTTCTTTAGAATATTTTATTTTAATAAAAAAAATGTAATTTGTGGTCATTTTATTTTAATAAAAAATCTAATTTGTCATCATTTGTTTTATAATATTTTATTTTAGTAAGAAATGTAATTTGTAATTTTCTCTGTAGAATATTTTATTTTGATAAGAAATGTAATTTGTCATTCTTTCTTCAGAATACTGTATTTTAATAAAAACTGTAATTTGTAATTTTCTCTGTAGAATATTTTATTTGAATAAAAAATCTAATTTGTCATTCTTTCTTCAGAATATTTTATTTTAATAAAAACTGTAATTTGTAATTTTCTCTGTAGAATATTTTATTTGAATAAAAAATCTAATTTGTAATCATTCTACTTTGTATCAGAGAAATAAAAATGATAGGTATTTGAAAAAGTATCTGTAATAAGGGTAACAATTCTTTGCAGATATTTTTTAGAAAAAGTCATAGAAGATCCTTAAAAATACATCATTGTAAATTTATAAAATCTCTGTAGGAAATTATGAATCAGTTATTTTTACTGATTTCATCTTTTCTTTATCAATGCACAATTTATTATTTCTCTTTTGTTATTTAATCGTATTGAGCTTCAATATTCCTGGTGTAAGGTAAGTAAAAAATACAAAATGCAAGGTAGATAAATCTTCAAGCACGCTTTGAATAAAAAACCATGAAAAATTAATAAAAACTAAGAGTATACTCGTCCTTGGCAGCGAATGGGTTAATATTGCGACCTCTTTTCCATCGTTTTGTATTCGACCTGTATCATCGAATAACATTTTTTAACATCGTTCGAGGCTCCACCGTGCTCCGTGGTCGAGATGATTCAACAGCACGTGCCGTTTTCGAGGAACATCGTTCCTTTTATCTGATATCGAATGAAAGTCACTGGGATGATCGGAATAAAAGTGGGAATACAAACATCGCAACATAATAGACGCCCGCTCGATGGAAATACTAATGAGTCGGGTCGTGCAAGTGTAACGGATTGTGAAGAATAGCCGATCGTTTTCGATGATGCGCTGGAATTTGTAATTTTACAGAAAAAGAAAAAATTAAGCATTCAGTGACAATTACTATTTATCGGTTAAGTACGTTGCTTACCGAACAGGTCATTTTTAAAGAGGCATTTCAATTTATTTATGGAAGATGTAAAATATGGAATCTTGAAATTGTGGAGTCTTCTTTTTTTAATTCAAAGCAGCATTCTGTGGTGGAGGCTTGCAAATTTTCTGGGGAACAGCTTTATCTGAGGGAGAAGTAGATTTGTTAGAGTAATAAAAAGTTTCACAGCTTTTTTTGAGAATTTTCTAACATGTTTACCACTTAATATGCAATTATTTATTTGTTTGTATTCAATATTCCTTTCTTTTTTTTTTAACTTACTTTTTCAGATATAATTTTTATTGATATGCAACATTCCTTTCTCTATTTTTTAATTTACTTTTCCACATATAATTCTTATTTATATGCAATCATTTATTTATTTATATTCAACATTCCTTCCTCTATTTTTTAATTTACTTTTCCATATATAATTTTAATTTATATTCAACATTCCTTTCTCTATTTTATAATTTACTTTTCCACATATAATTTTAATTTATATCCAACATTCCTTTCTCTATTTTTTAATTTACTTTCCCACATATAATTTTAATTTATATCCAACATTCCTTTCTCTATTTCTTAACTTACTTTTCCACATATAATTTTAATTTATATGCAACATTTCTATCTCCATTTCTTAACTTACTTTTCCAGATATAATTCTTATTTACATGCAATTATTTATTTATTTATATTCAACATTCCTTTCTCCATTTCTTAACTTACTTTCCCACATATAATTTTATTTATACCACCAATCATATTTATATTATATTTATCATATTCACCGTATGCCAAAACATAAACGTCCTCCTTGGAAAAATATGTTACCAACAAAGCGCGCAGCTCGCGATTGTACAATAAATAAATCCAAGGATTAACGCAGCTCGTAACGCAGCTCAGAAGCTTCAGAATCGTCAAGATTGGTTCTGAAAATAATTACATTATTTCTCAATTCTCGCACTCTTCTTTTTTTTTATTCTTTATTTCTCATCGCCCTGCTCACCGTCCATAATCAAAGAGGACGTTTTTCGGTTCCACGTTGTCCACAATAAATACACAATGAACGGTGTTTTCGCGATCAAATACAAACTAATCAATACTATCGTCTGTTTTGCACCGTCGATTAAAATTTTGCTGGCAAAAAAATTGTAATTTTGTTCCAAAAAATCATTGCTCTTGTATTTCTTTACTCTAATTAATTCTGCAAGCCTGTTCCTCTTCCACGTATTTATACATATTCCAATATATGTGTAAAGAAGAACGACGAACGGCAATAGAAACATGGTGACGCAGTACCTGCGGACAAATTTTTATATTAGAAACGTATAAATGCTGCAGCAAAGCTTAATTCTAACTTTAATTCAAACAACTAACAAATGTAAATTCTATACAATATTTCAACGTTTTGAAATTAACCGAAATTAATATATTAAAATAAAAAGAAGTCTCTGGTCCCTTCTTTAACCCTGCTTGGATCGTTTTCTTTCGCAATTTTGGAAAAAAAATAAAACAGTTGCTGTTCATATGCAAACATTTTTATCAGAATTAGGAATTTCTGTTTGATCAAATGAGAGCTTAGGTCGAAAAGAATTTGAGAATCGTAGCAGGGTTAAAAAAATGTTTTAGGGCAGAGGAAAGGTTTATAATTTTTCTTTTCTTTTTTAGAAGATTCCAAGATGTTATCTGAATTTATTCAGATTTTTTTTAAACACTTTCAACAGGTGAAAAATAGGCTGGATAGAAATGATCCTGGTTTATAGTTTGCACTGTAAGAATTAATATTCTTAGAAAGAGAACAAAGTGTTAACAATTGGAGTCATATGTAATTTAAAAAATAGCTCACCAAGTGGTGTAAATTTTCTCATAAGGTACTTGAAGTGTCGTCCAACAGTCCCAAATGTTTGGCATAATTTCTTGATATGAAAATACAAAAATCTGCAATTTTTTTTTTCTTTTTCAAACCAAAGTGCATTGATTACATTTATATTTTTATTTTAATGGATTGCATTTTATTTTACTATGAAAAAATGTAAGAAAAATCTTGAAACAATGTTTGGCAAACCTGTGGCAAACATAAGAGAATTGCAATAATCCATGAAAAGTACACCATTATCATGGATCTTCTGGAAGTAATGGTGCTATAGTTGAGGGAGTGATAAGTGTAATAGTATCTATCAAGAGCCATTGTTGTCAGAATGTATGTGTTTAAATAAGGGCCCAGTGGTTGCAAAAATTTGATTGTTCTGCAAAGTGTTGCTCCACCCTGAAATCTGGTTTTTCGTTTAATTATTTATTTTTCATTAGTATCAAATTAAAATTAATGAAAGTAACATTGTACAGAGTGCAATACTTAATTTTATCACCTACAATATTTCTAGTGAAGATTTTTTTTTTTAATATAAATTGTCATTCCTTCCTTAGAATATTTTATTTTAATAAAAACTGTAATTTGTGGTCATTTTATTTTAATAAAAATACTAATTTGTTATCATTTGTTTTATAATATTTTATTTCAATAAGAAATGTAATTTGTCATTCTTTCTTCAGAATATTTTATTTTAATAAAAACTGTAATTTGTGGTCATTTTATTTTAATAAAAATACTAATTTGTCATCATTTGTTTTATAATATTTTATTTTAATAAGAAATGTAATTTGTCATTTTCTCTGTAGAATATTTTATTTGAATAAAAAATCTAATTTGTCATCATTTCTTTTATAATATTTTATTTGAATAAAAAATCTAATTTGTCATCATTTCTTTTATAATATTTTATTTGAATAAAAAATCTAATTTGTCATCATTTCTTTTATAATATTTTATTTTAACAAAAACTGTAATTTGTCATTTTCTCTGTAGAATATTTTATCTGAATAAAAAGTCTAATTTCTCATCGTTTCTTTTATAATATTTTTTCCTAATAAAAAATCCAATTCGTCGTCATTCTTTTTAACTATGCAAATATCACAAAAACCTAACAAAACTTTTACTATTATTTTATACATATGTACCAATTAAACTGATCGATTACCGAAAAGTAATATTCCATGCAAGTTCCGGCAAAATATTGAAAAAACCAGTCAATAGATCAGCGACAGACAAGTGTACGATAAAAAAATATATCTTCGTAATATTTTTACGGATTTGTTGTTTTTTAACAAACAACGAAATCAATATTAGACTGTTTCCAAGAAAAGTAACCAGCAGTATACTCGTTAATAAACAGATTTCACATTTAGCCAAGTATTCGTCTCTTCTGTCGTTTAGCGCAGCTACTAGCGATTCGTTTATATTCAGCTTCATTTCATTAAACCAGTTTAAAAAAGTTGATGTGCAAACTTCTTATCGAGTTTAAACGTTTTTATAAATAATTGACCTCGTACTCAGTTGCTACAAATAAAAAACAATTTTAAATATTATTGCATTTTGATATTAACAATAGGAATAAATTTTTGTTTATTTTACATGGATAGAAAAATATATTTTATCGTAGTTAATTAAACTGAAAGGTGGATCTTGAAATCTTTTCGTAATCTTATTTCTACACGGAATTATTTAAATATTTCTGAAACAGATTATTAAAAAAAAAACGATTTTATCTTCGATATTCCACAATTTTTTAATTTTCAGGTTCCAAATTTGTAATTATTAAAATGTTTCGAAAATAGTTAATTTAAAACAAAGATTTTTGAGATTTCAGTATTTTTAAATTTTTTGATTCCAAATTTGTAATTATTAAAATATTTCGAAAACAGTTCATTTAAAAGATTTTCGAGATTTCACAATTTTTTGGTTCCAAATTTGTACAAATAATTATTAAAATATTTCGAAAACAGTTCATTTAAATGATTTTCGAGATTTCACAATTTTTTGGTTCCAAATTTGTACAAATAATTATTAAAATATTTCGAAAACAGTTCATTTAAAAGATTTTCGAGATTTCACAATTTTTTGGTTCCAAATTTGTACAAATAATTATTAAAATATTTCGAAAACAGATTACTATCTATATTATCATATATTAATAATAGATTATTATATATTATATATATTTAAAAATAATTTACAAAATATCCTGCACTAATTTTCAATATTTCACAGTGTTCTTAATTTTTAGATTCCAAATCTAACAAATATATTGATATTAAGAACCACAATGAAATCCTGATTTTTAAATATTCAATTTCTCCCGCGAGAAATTAATATCCATAAACATAGCCGTTAACCATAATTAATAACAAAATCTTTATACCAAACTAATCTATAATACATCGTACGATATCTTTTTTCCAAACATCTTTTTTCACCACAAAATCATCATACTTACATTTAAACTGATTTACATATAAATGATAAATACAAGCTATCCAGCTATACTCCTTACTGCCAACGATAATAATAATCAGAATATAATTTATAAATAATTCTGGCCGGCACAAGGTTATTAAAAGTCTTTCGAAATATTTCAAAGATTACAACCAAGTTTAAATATCAAAATCGCCATGTTGTGACGAGCAATTCATGGCCGGCCAAACGAGCATGCTCCAACATGTTTTGTATTTACGTTTCGAAGAGAGGCTATGTACATTAATACATATATTGCAGGGTAATCGATAATCATGGTAACATCGATGAAAATTTTTGGCAGTAACGTTTAAGGTAAAAAAAGAACGATCAGGTCACAATAATAATTCATATTTTACTATACAAGAGAAACTAGTCGGCATGGAGTCAACGACGTCGCAAGATATCATCGCGGACATGCGAGCAAAATTTAAAGACGTTCGAAAACTGTTGGGCAATCATGAAAAAGTCAGTAGCGAAAACGAACCCTATAAGATAAAGTACCAAGCGATTGAGATGTTGAAATCCATGGAAGCGGATCTAATTAATATTCTGGCCGATAAACCAGAAGAGGAGAAAGGAGAGGAGGTAATAATGCTGGCCGTGGTACATCTAGATCTTGGTTTGCTAAACGCTGATACGGAAGAATTGAAAGCAGCCGAAGAACAGTTCATGAACTGTATAGAGTTGCTGAAGAACAAAGTACTCGAGCCGGAAGCCGTTTTACCAGTACTGAGCGCGTTGAATCAGTTGGGTATCATATGGTCCCAGTGGAATCAACCTACGAATGCGAAAGATTTTTTAGAGCAAGCGGAGCAGATCTACAACGACTTTATAAACACTAATAACCCGTGTAGAGACCCTGTAGACGCGCAGAGTTTTGGCATCGAGCAGGTCAAAGATGAGCTGACTCCTAAGGAACTGTTAGAGAAGGTTCATACCTTGACGTTGTACTACTTGGCTCAAGTGTACAGTTCCCTGAAAGATCATCATCAATCTGCAATATATTGTCATATGACCTTACGCAGGCAGTTAGGTAGCAACGAAATCGCGAAGGATTTAGATTATATTGATTGGGCGCTGAATGCAGCAACATTGTCGCAATACTTTATGGAAAACGATGGTTTCACTCAGGCGAGACATCATTTGGCAGCTGCGTCTTACGTATTGCAGAGATACGAAAATATACTGAAACAGAAAAGTGAAAGTAACGAGGAAAGCGAAGCGCTCGCAGCCGAATGGGAGAATTTTAAACATAGAAGCACGGATGTTGCTAGATGTTGGGCAAAGTATGGAATTTTGCTCATGAGTTTGTCGAAACAAAGGCTTCTACAGAAAAATGAATCGGAACAGGAGAATGATCAGCCGGATAACAAGGATTCATCAAAATCGAAGATACTTGACGATTTAAAATTTGATGTTTTAGAGAAGGAAATAGAGCCAATCGCAAATCAGATAACTGATAAATACTTGTTAGATTTCGACGATGCTAAACTGGTCTTTCTGAACGTTCAAAAGTGGTTGGAGCAGGCTAAGGTATACTACACTTTGGAAAATCATGCATCCGATCACATACAAATCGTACAAGATATGTCTCAGGCGTACAAATATTTGTCATTCTTTGAGGAACACGAAGACAGACAAGCGAAAATGCACAAAAGGAGAATAGATATCTTAGAAAACGTTATCAAAGAATTAAATCCTCAATACTACGAATCTGCCTGTAGGCAAATTTGGATCGAGCTAGGGGAAACGTACTCTGATGTTCTTGATATAAAACTTGATCGCTTACAATTAACCGATGAAAGACCTACTCCTCAAGCATTATCAAAGATTAATCACTTGGCGAAAAGTTCTATAAAGAATTTTCAAGAGTTCCTCGATTCATTGCAGACTCGCAATTCTAATCATGGAATGGTACAGTTTCCAGACGAAGTCCTACAACCAGCTTTATTTTCTTACTTCCACCTCGGCCGATTGTACAATAAGATAATAACTCCTGACAAAGCAGTTCAATTAGAAAACATACAGAATAGTATCAATGCATATAAATTTGTAGTCGATTATTGCAAGAAATATCCTAAAGCAGCCGAGGTGATGAAGGTTGAATTAAATCTTTGCAAAGAGTTGGTAACTTTGTTACCGGTCACAGTAAACAGGCTAAGAGAGGAAATAATGAATCAATAAAGCTATATTCCGTTGTTGCACGTAATTAAATTTTTAAACTTAATGTTTATCGGTGAAAATTTTCAATTCACTTTCACGAACAAGGCATCTTTCAATGCAATTCCATACGCCTTACATCTCTGTAGTTGTGATAAGTTACGATACTCCATTTTTATAATTGTTTTATAGTTTCTTTGTAGCACTGACAAAATGATTACAAAATAAATAAGAGTATTTATGTATTATATAAATGTATTGTAAATGACATATATTTTATTTTATTTTTTTTCTGTTTAAATTAAAGTTTATATTGTATTTTTTAAGTGATAAATAAATTGAGTCAATTAATTTTGTTGCAGTCCTTTCAACAAATCATAGTTCGTCCTTTTAATTCGAAATGTTATGTTAAAAGGTATGTATTAAACGATTGGTAATATTATTATAAGATAATTCCGTATTTATTTCATACAATAAAAAATCACTTTTTCTCCACTTTTTTACTGGCACCTGTAGCCTTTGTTTTCTTAACCTTCTTTTTCAATCTGTAAAACGCATCTGTCCTCAATTTATTTCTGATCTGTCTTGCTTTTCTTAGTTTAAAACGATCAAAGTCACTAAGCTCCAAGCGCTGAAATTAAAGAGAAACATTTTATTCAAAGATACAACTACTCTATTATTGAATACCACAACGAACGAAAGATACAAATCCTACTTATATTAATACACTTACTTTCTTCTTGGCCTCGACTTTTCTTGCCCACATAGTTTGTTTCCAAAGGTCGCTGATGTTAGCCGCCTCCCACGCTTTGCGCACAACACGGGTGGATCCAGTGTACGGGAAACGTATACGGAATTTAGTTAGGTGAAGCTCGTTTAACCTCATCTCGCATCGTGGAACTTTTGAAGCAGGCCCATCGACCAAAACCTGAAACAACGTAGTAAAATAATTAGTACGATGCTCATCATCTTCCCGATACATGTTGACTCAACATCTTGTCGTCAGTTAGAGTATACTGGCATCAACAAAGTATCAGCCGGCAATTCCTATCAAGATACTGGATCATCATTATTATACTGTTATTCTACACAGTGAAAACAATTAGTGAAAGAAAATATTAAATATTTGTAGCTATCTTACCCGATTTTGGTCAATGATGTCTACAATAGCAACAAGTTTACCCTGATAAGTCCCATCGCTCACATAAGCGATGCGACCGGATTCTACGAACCTCTGGAACGGCTATTTAAACAAACAAAGAATTACATTATTTTTGTGATACTCAATAATGAATATAATTAATTTCTACGCTAGTTGTATTCCTTGAATATACATATAGGATCGTTTACAACACATGAATGCACCTACCATGTGGTCGAAAATTGTGGTAAGCGAAAGGTTATATCGAATAATATTTTATATTTCTTATACATTGTTGAAAATAAATTGAATTAAATGAAACTAGACAGCGAGAAAGGAAATATATCCTGTTAAGATCGAAACTTTTATTCGATACCGTGAATTATACGTGCAATATAGCGAAGTTTAAATGTGCACTTCACTTACCATGGTTTACCGGAAGCGAAAGACCAATACAACCTATAACCGGATGAAGCGCGGATACCGCCAACTGTTCAAACTAATTTATCACTATTGAAACTCTTGGTAAGATTTTCTGATAATAAAATTCTCTAGAATTAGTTCAAAGAATTATTTTTATAATCTTTAAATTAATTTCTTTCCTTAGATTTAAATTAGAAATCTTTTCATTTTTAAATATCCTATAATTTAAGATATTAATTTAAAGATTATAGAATATTTAGATAAAATTTTGTACCCTGTTAAGAGCTTCAAATAATTTGAAAAGGAAAAGAACAGAAAGTTGTAAAATATAATTATTTTTTAATTAAAAGATTTTTCATTTCTGTAATTTCTAAATTGTACATAACATTAATGAATATATAATTTTATATCTGCATAGGAGTACATTGATTTTTAAAGCAATAAATTATTTTTTAACTGATACATTTTAACATGTACAAATAAATAAAATTTATTCCATGTTTGATATTTGCATTTCATTAAATAGATACTCTATATTATCTTTGAGATAATCTTGAACTGTTTCAAACCAAAAAAAAACATAGCCTGAAAAATACCCATAAAGATGATAAAGTCAGGATTTAACAAAGTTTGTGCAAAACTAAGAAGTCCATTTAATGTTAACATTACTCGATTTTTAAATAAAGAACGAATATCAGAATCGTTGCATAATGTCAGCAATGTTCAGAAAACACACAACAAGGGTTTGAAACTTGACCTCTTNTTAAATTGTACATAACATAAATTACATAACATAAATTACATAAATTACATAAATTGTACATAACATAAATTATTTTTTAACTGGTACATTTTAACATGTACAAATGAATAAAATTTATTCCATGTTTGATATTTGCATTTCATTAAATAGATACTTTATATTATCTTTGAGATAATCTTGAACTGTTTCAAACCAAAAAAAAACATAGCCTGAAAAATACCCATAAAGATGATAAAGTCAGGATTTAACAAAGTTTGTGCAAAACTAAGAAGTCCATTTAATGTTAACATTACTCGATTTTTAAATAAAGAACGAATATCAGAATCGTTGCATAATGTCAGCAATGTTCAGAAAACACACAACAAGGGTTTGAAACTTGACCTCTTTGTACCCAAAAAGAAATACAACTCTGACTATGAATCAGAAGAAAAAATTGGTATTGCTGCGTATTCTTTACTGGTAAGAATAAAAATTTGAACTATCCATTACAAATATGAGTATTATAAAATAATAAATACTTGCATCTATGTTACAAAATAAAAAAAAAAAAAAATAAAGCATTCCAATCGGTGCATTTATACTTGGTACATGGCAAATTCAAAGACGTCAATGGAAAGTGGATCTGATAGAAAAATTAAAAACCAATACCAAACTGGAGCCCGTCGAATTACCTACTACGTAAGATGAACTAAATTTTTTAACATCTGTAACGTTATCAAATTTGATAGGACAGTGTATAATGTTATTCAGTTTAGAAGATTTGAAGTCGATAGAATATTATCCTATTAAAGTGAGGGGAACATTTTTATACGACAAGGAGTTTATCGTAGGATTCAGAGGCTTGATAATAGATGGTAAGCCCGCAGAAAAGAATGCTTTTGTTGGAACTAGAGAAGCACAAAGGGGATACCATGTTGTGACACCCTTTAAACTAGCAGATAGAGAGTAAGTAAGGTTCTAGATTTTAAAGTTCCACTGTTGGAATTGTTCTGGATGAGGCTAGACTTATCAGTACTAGTCGACTTTGCTTCTGGATGGATGCAGCATTGTTTAAAAAGCTGGAGGAAATATTAAGGCCTCAAAATTCTGAAAAATCAAAACAACCTGAATAGAGACCAGCTGCTTAATAAAAAAGCAACTCTGATCGACAGACAAAGCGATCGTGAATCTGAGCAAATAAAAATGATGATCGAACAGTTGTTACTACTATGGATTTATCAATTCTGTAATGAAGGTTGCTAGTGGAAGAAGATACATAGATAAAAAGAGATAGTAAAAAATTCTCAGAACAACTGACGTAAAAGAAAAAAATATATGATAAGACCAGTCCCATCCGGTAAGTAAGGTTGTTAATAAATAAATTTCTTACTTTTTTAACAGTTTAACAATTTTGGTAAATCGTGGCTGGGTTCCGAGGTCACATAAGAAACCGGAAAGGAGACAGAAATATCAGATAAAAGAAGAAACAGAAATTGTAGGAATTTTGAGACTAAACGAAGAAAGACCACGGTTTGTTCCTAAAAATCGTCCACACTCGGACATGTGGTATTACAGGTATAGCTCAGAAAAAGAAATGTTTACTTTGTAAATAGTTAGGAGCATTTAAGGAAACTGTTGTTAGAAAATAAGTGTTATATAAACTCATTTGTATTTCCTTCCACGTGATCATTGACACAATCACAGCTTTGTATATTGTATGTACATGTAATTATAAAAATTATATATATTTAATTTAATATTTCTGTGATTATAAATCTCGATACTTTGTATAATTTAACATTTAGTAATCTTGTGAACCCGAAGTAACTGGATGTGTGATACTCGTAGAATTTTTTTCTTCGTTTTACAACGAAGTGAACATTTTTATAATACCAATAAGAGTATCGATTGTTCGTTAAAAACGTCGCTTTTTATTATCATAACAACAACAGTGATAACCACTACCAACAAAACTATCAACAATGGTCATGGTATACAATTTATTACATTGAAGAAGTCAGCATAGAAAATACAAATATGAAAATATACCATACAAATATGAAAATACACCATGTACATGCTACATCGACTTTCCTTTTCTTTTCTTTTTTCTTTTTATAATGTACGTACGTATTTATTTCAACCCTTTGCACTCCATTGTAATTTTAAATTCAATTTTGTATTATCATCCTAAGCAAATTAATCAAACAAATTGTTAAATCTCTGTTTCTTTCCAAAACAATATTTTTAATTTTCACAACAGTCCTGTGAAACTTAAAGTTGAGCAGTGCAGAGGGTCAAAATATAATAATAAAATTATCAAGCGATGTTATCGCTCTCGCAGAATCTGCAGTAATCGTTAAAACGACAACTGCTACAAAGGGACGTGTTAGTTCAACTTTCCAAATTGTTGTACCTCTTTGAAATCCTGCGATCAACGTTCACGTATCGTCGCATGAACGACGTTACACGATCAATCATGGCACCGAGTGTTTTCTCAGGTACCGACGGAGGTATTACATTTATTCAGAAAATACGTATATTACACATTTCATCGTAGCAATTTCTACGCAATTTTTATTTCACTTGGGAATAACGAGTGTACCCGTTTAACACGTTAAGCGCCACGCCGAATTCTTGTGCCGTTCCGCTCAGGCGGGCCCCGCCGGGCCCCTCGCCGATAGGCGAGCCAGAGTGTAAGATGTCTATTACAATGTTTCGCAAAAAAATTGATTTACACGCTTGTGCGGGAGAAGGAGGAGGAACAAGCGGACACCCGTGTAAATCCTCAGCATCGTTTGAAAAAAAAATGAAGGCAGTGCGCAGAAAATTAGAAAATACTGCAGCGAATGCTATAAACATAACGCACGAATGTTAGAACCAGACAGCTAAAAATGTAACGCCAAAAGTAACAACCTTTCGTAATGAATGTACACAGAAACCTGACCTTTGCTTATCTTGTTTCAATAAATTAGATTAATGTTTTTAAGTATTATATTGTTTTCCTTAACCCTTTTAGTGCCGGAGGCCGATACATCGGCCCGCGCCTTCTGGCGCTTTACTATTCGCATTGCGGGAGAACTCTGTCTCAAAATAAATTTATAATACGTTATAGATGGTCTAATTTCATTACGAGAGAATTCAAAAAAATAGTAAACATAATTTTGTTCCAGCAATGTTATATTACCTATAACAATTACGTATTTCGGAAGAGATAATCCGTCCGGCGCTTATCATGTACCTTCGAGTTATTTTTTATCTTTGTTACGTAATATTATTCATCTTGTTGCAAAATATATTGGAAATGCAAAGTATGTACTTTGTAATAAATGGTCTGTATAAAATTATGACGGAAAGATGACTTTTTGTATGCGCAAATACGTTTCGTAAGAGAGAACTCAACTTTTACTTTCTTCGTGATCCTTTATACCTCTGTTATTTATATAATTTTCAATGAATTTAGAAAAACTAGTGCCACTGTTTCGTTCTCTATCTCGTCCTTAATATACTGCTTTTTGAATCGTGTAAATATTGTTTCTCGTTTGGTTTTTATTAGCATTTTCCCAAACCCTAGTAAAACCGTGAAATTCGGCCGGTTATTCTCGCATAGGCACCTCTTTTTCGCCTGGCGCTGAAAGGGTCAAAGCATTGACCGAACAAAAACGATGCCGCCTAAAATAAACGTTCCGTCTCGCAAGTACGGAAGGACAGACACGCGCGCGATGATAACGCGAAAGAAAAGTCTGCCGGCGGGGCC
>SMSQ01025860.1:20308-31070 GCA_019453375.1 Ctenoplectra terminalis | reverse complement strand
TTCAATGAATTTAGAAAAACTAGTGCCACTGTTTCGTTCTCTATCTCGTCCTTAATATACTGCTTTTTGAATCGTGTAAATATTGTTTCTCGTTTGGTTTTTATTAGCATTTTCCCAAACCCTAGTAAAACCGTGAAATTCGGCCGGTTATTCTCGCATAGGCACCTCTTTTTCGCCTGGCGCTGAAAGGGTCAAAGCATTGACCGAACAAAAACGATGCCGCCTAAAATAAACGTTCCGTCTCGCAAGTACGGAAGGACAGACACGCGCGCGATGATAACGCGAAAGAAAAGTCTGCCGGCGGGGCCGGAACGGAAAGTTTTGCGCCGGTCCCTCGGGACCGGCGTGGCGCTTGACGTGTTAAGCGAACAATTTTGTAAACGATGTATAAATATATCGTGCTTGCACCGCAGCGGCAGTTCAACAAAATGTACGTCCTCGAGTGTATCCCCCCCTCAAAAAGAAAAAAAAAAAAAAATATATCGTTATACTTTATAACCATCGATGTCCTAAATCGATAACGCCTCAAGTTCACCGAAACAAGAACGATAAAAATGACTCATTGCATACAGCGTTGGCGAAACTAGTTCCGAGGAATGCAACGTACCTAAGATAACGTATCAAGTTCATTCGTGATTTAGCGGTACACATATTTTATGCATTATACTTTTATCCGTTTCCCTTTCTTCTGAGCGCCGAGATGATGAACGAAAGTGAACAATAATCGGGTTGCATTAATTTCTCGGCGTTAAACGATACGATAAATGTTCTCCTTATTGTCGCGGTTGCCACGATTTAAATAGGTAGACGTAAGAAGCATTAAACGCTACGTGCACAAGAAACATTCTAAAAATCATTTTTCCTACAGGTTCAGGCGTATACATACGTAATCGTAATCGTTGGGTTGAAGTATGTTTTAAACGGACACAATATTATGTTCTTTATGCGTGGAATTGAAAAATTCAAGTCTTTGGGAATCATTTATCACGTTAAGCGCTATGTCCTTGGTTTCTGAGAATCAACGGTATCAATTTAAAAAAATAGTATCTTATGATTATTAAAATCTTTGTGAATTTTTACAATTTTCTTAAATTCTTCCCTATTTTTCGACCGAATGTCTTTGAATTCGTATTGTAATATAGAATCTAATGGAAAGTCGTGTTAAAGTTATCGTTCTTAGCATATTTGTGACCAGGCAACTTGGACGTCATGTTGGAGAACGAAGAAAGAACTGAAAACGTGGCCGGCTTGATTTAAAACCCGACTAAAATTTACATAAATTGTTTACCCTAGAAACATTAAAGCTAAGAGTTGTGTAGACCAGTCGGATGATCAATAGAAGCCAACACGTCCAAGTGACCTGGTCAGAGGTCCTAAAAACGCTCAACTTTAAATTCTTAAACTTCTTTCGTGTTAAATTTAAAACACAAATTTATCAACACAGATATGTTACCTCAACTCAACTCATTAAACTCCATAAAACATTTTACATACTACCCAGCTGAGATAAAATATAATCACCAAAAGCGCAGTGTTAACACGTTAAGCCCCACGCTGAAATTTTCATTTAGCCGTTGTTGGTTTCTGAAACCTGGCAGCATCAATTTTAAAAAATAATACCTTATAATTCATCAATGGATTCTATTAAATCGCATTAAACAAAGATACCACTTTCCTTCGCAGGCCTCTACAATTTCCTTCTTAAATTCTTAACAATTTTGCGACCAAATGTTTCTCAATTAGTATCGTACCACACAGCCTAACGGAAAGTCGACCAAAATAGGCGTGTCGTTTAACGTGTTAATTGACAAGAAAAAAAGGTCCACAATTTTGTGTCCGTTGAAACGTACTCAACCCCCCAAAAAAAAATAATTACTCCTAACAAACGTCCTGTTCACTCATATTTTCTTTCCTCTCCACCCCCTCTCCTCCTCCATGGCTACCAACAATCAATCATACAGAGGCTTTTCATAAATTTCTCTTGGAATACGCTTGACGAAGGTACAACCACTATTGCACTACAAAATTTTTCCGTCCAATTTCTCCTTTCCACACCTCTAGAGTGTCCCCCGTTCAAGAACGACCTGTTGCTCGTTACTCGTTGAGAATACAGGTGCGAACCAAGGCGTCGCACACCGAGTAGGGATCGCAATTGCTGCTGGGTCTCCTATCCTCCAGGTAACCTTTCTTCTCCTCGGCGACGCCCCGAGGGATGCGAATACTGACGTTACGATTGGCCACGCCAGCGCTGAAATCGTGTATGCTGCTAGTCTCGCATTTTCCGGTCAGACGGCGCTCGTTGTCCTTCCCCCCGCGCGGATCGTAAGCCTGGATGTGCCTGAGGTGCTGCTTGCTCAGCTTGTCGATGGCCTTCTCGATCTCGGCGATCCCATTCTCGGCCCGCATGGCTTTCGTCGAGAAATTGGTGTGCGCACCGGCCCCGTTCCACGAACCGTCCATGGGTTTCGGGTCGAGGGTGACGATCACGCCATATTCCTCGGCAACGCGGTGCAGAATGAACCTAGCGATCCACAGATCGTCTCCGGCCGATATCCCGCTGCAGGGACCGACTTGGAACTCCCATTGGGAGGGCATCACCTCCGCGTTGGTGCCGGCGATCTTCACGCCGGCGTAGAGGCATGCTCGGTAGTGAGCCTCGACGATCTCGCGACCTATTACTTTGTCGGCGCCCACGCCGCAGTAGTAGGGACCTTGGGGACCGGGGAAACCGTTCTTGGGCCAGCCGAGCGGTCTACCGTCGACGTCGAGGAAGGTGTATTCTTGTTCGATACCGAACCATGGGTCTTGGTCCTTGACCGCCTCCATGGCTTTGTTGCATTTGAAACGCTTGTTGGAGGTGGTTGGTTTCATGTCGCTGTAGTAGGTGTCGCAGAGGACCAGCTTGTTGTTTCCACGGCGGAAGGGATCGCTGTAGATGGCAACCGGGCAGAGGTAGATGTCACTGTTAGCGCCATCCGCTTGGTAGGTCGAGCTGCCGTCGTAAGTCCACATTGGCAGTTCTGGAAATGAGAAACTTTGTTAGCTGTTTTGGTTGGAATTGTTCTATTTTATGTCTCGGTTTCTATGGTGGTATTAACCCTTTGCAGTTGAGCTTGGAAGTCAGTGGCTGTGGCTACATGAATTTTGTTTTGTGTGCATATTATAATGTAATGGCTACTTGGGATCATCTCAGGAACCCCCTCATTTCCTTCGCAGCGACTTGGACGCTCTGTATGTTGTTGCTCGTCGCTTCTGTTACAAGTCAGAAGCTTGCAAATGGTGCAAAGCTACACTATTTACAATTGTAACGCCAAATATAATAGAACTGCGGAATCCTTTGCGATCAGTGACCGGTCACGGAGCGAGTAGCGTTGGCTCCGAGCCGCGCTCGTGCCTTAACGAACAATTCAGAATTGAGTTCTGAAGCTATCTTGAATTCTTGGAGCTATCCAAGCAATCTATTTTGTATTAATTAACACTTTGCCGACCGATCGGGGAGATCTCCCCATTTTGAAGCAAGTCGGTGCCCGACCGATCGGGGAGGTCTCCCATTTTGACCGTAGCAACGCGTTTCTCGTTTTCTGTCGTTGTTAACACATTGAGGACGGGTGACGAGATTTCTCGTGTTTTGTATTTCAGATCTTGAAAAGGCGAGAACAGGAAACGACGATGTATGAAAGGTTGCTTTTAAAAAATTATTCGTTCGATTCAAATTTTAAATTAAGAGCTACGTTTGGAATACAATTTATTCTCGAAAGTATACAACCAAGAATTTATTCGATCGTAACTTTATTCCCTGGTAAGTTTTACAGAAACGAGGTCCCGTCCTCAATGTGTTAACTACCTCGACCTGGAGTTTTTCGTAATTGCTGACGGACTGCCACTGTGGACCGCAACATATAATAAAATCAACTAATTTTGAAGGCTCCTCATGCTTTCCCAAGAGCGGTGGAAACCGAACAGTTCCCTGTGGCGCGTGCGGTCGGCAAAGTGTTAATATTTAATTACACAGATCACGAAAATTTGAAAATGAATACAATTAAATAAATATAAAAAAATTATTGGGGCCTCCTTTGTTACAGCCTAATTTAAAATGGGCTAATGAAAGGTTCCCCAGCTCTGGTCTAATGGATCGAATGAATATCTCATGGTTGGGACAAAGAAAACCCATTTGCATTGTCGGTGAGATAACTGGCGCCTGGCACGATAGTATCCAACGTGCAAAAGGTCGGACAACAAGGATCCGATGTTTATCGAACGTCGTTTACTAGTGTTAATTTTTATCGCGATTAGATAATACATCGGTTGCAGCTAAAGATAACACGAATGTTTTCGTAACGGACTTAAGGCGTATTTCAATTAATCGGTTGGTCGTTAACTGTGACACGTATCTCGAGACACGTGATTTGCATATCGCAGAAGCGTCAACACGTGCTGCTATGTGACAAAAAAAGTGGTTTCACTTTTCTGATAAATTTACATGAGCTTCAATTACAAATGTGTTTAGTCTGGTGCATTTAATGGCCGGTTTGTTCCGGTTCGCTGGGTTGGAACAGGTTGGTGGAACTTCTTTCTTTGGATTGGAAATAAATGAGATAATGTGATTCTCGATTCTCGACAGTTTGACCTGTTTAAAGAGGGAAAAACGAATTAAGATTTTGGATGTAATCATTTATTTAGCTGGAAAGAATTTTTTAGTGCATCCTTTTGTTTGTTACATTCACATTTGGAAGAGTATTAATCTGTACTGATGTTTAATAATTTGCTCAGAAGAAGCTTTTAATTATTTATACTGAACTTAAATTATTACATTCATATTTGAAAGAGCCAAAGTTAATTAATCTGCATTAATCTTTGGCGCCGCTCTGGCGACACGTGTAATCTTTTTTCTCAAAGATTAAATTTTAAATTAAATTTTGTATTTTCTTCAATTCAATTTCTTTTTTCAATTTTAAAACAAAGCAAATAAACGCAACGAACAAAGGACCACAAAGGATATTAAAACACGACTTTAAGTTCACATTACAGTAACCACTACTACTTAAAAAAATTCAGGATTGCAAAGCGTTGATAGAAATATAATACTTACAAAAACAAAAAACATGGTTTATTCTAAAATAAGAAAAATGTATGTTTAACCCTTTGCCTTAGATCATGATTCGAACACAATAAAAACTATATTTGCAGCAAAGTTTAATCTCAACTTTACCTGCAATTTCAATTTATAAGATTGAGAATTAGCAAACACAAATTACATATAATATTTCAATATTTTTCTAAGCTAGTTACTAACCCAAGGCAAGGGGTTAGAATAAGAAAAAAAAAAATCTTTAAAAACGAACTAACCTGACGGATACTGCGGCACAAACTCGACCGTCCTGGTCTTACTTCGCATGCCTTCCCCGGTACCATCGATCCAGATATATTTCGCCTGAATTACATTCTCCGGTTGAGGCAGGTCGAGGTACCTCCTCAACAAGGTCTTGTCTAAGGCCGCGTTTGGTGACTCCTTCAGCATGACTCGCGACATTGTGAAGCTGAAACACGATACGAATGGTATTAATAAATACATCTTTCCTCCTGACAAGTACATCACGCATTCACGCGTCGTCAAAATAACATTGCACCACCGTGCACTCTCTATAACACCTTATTAGGCAATATTTCTCGTTTTCGCTCCGCTATTGTCAGAACCGACAAAACAATTATTCGCAAAAAAAAAAAAAGAAAAAAAATATCAACGACTTTAACCGCTTGACCTCAAACGACGAGTGCAACTCGTCGAAATTAATAATGACGAGTTCCATTCGTCGTGACGATCGAATTACTTTGCGTTACGGTTAAATTGCACGCGTTTCCTTATTTTGGAATAATTTAAATCTAGGTCAATCGCTATTCTGATTAATTACATCAAAACAATATTATTTACATTTTTTTGTGTTAAAGGAAGCCATGTGTTGCATGAGTTTGTACAAACTCTACATTCCTGAAAGAAAAACTAAAATAACGGACTTTTTCTTAGTGGCCTTCGCTATAGGGTGTGACCATCAATTAGGGTTTAGGGGTGCCTGCGAACACCCCAGGTGTGAATGTACGCGCTGACTTCTTTCTCCTTTAATTCTAACCGTGCGTCCGTCTTATACACATCCTCCTAAGATTATCTAAATATGTATACTTTTCTTCCACCGTGTCTTGAACATAATTATTTAAACACTCCTCCACGTAACCTCCTCAACATTTTGTATTCTGCATTGAATTGTTGGTGTTGCTAAAAATTGAACATTAAGATTTTTTAACAATATATATAATGTAGAATCGGAAACATGGATAAATACATAATCCTACGTCTCGCTTCTTCTGTTACGTCTTCTGCACGGAACACATTTGCGCCTTGCGTTTCTCCCAATTGCTGCATTCCTTATGACAGAAAATGCTTTTGTTTCCTTTGCATTGCGCATTTTTTTATACACCTTTCGTTACGATTTTTTCCGTAGAAATAAGTATGCTTTGATCGTCGGTAGTTCTAGTGTTGAATCTTCCTAACTGGGTACAGTAAAGACTCGCCAAATGTTCGAAAGGATCTACGCGCTAAGTGTTCGCGGGTTATCCCCGCCACTGGGGGGTTCGACACAGCGCGCTTTCCATTTGAAGATCTGTAACGCATTCGTATCAGTGTCATTTTTCTTTTCTTTTTTATGACAATTGCATTAACGTATCGATGAGCTTTTCCCGATTAAAATGAGACCAAACACGAAATTGTTATGATACTTTTAAGTAACTTTGTACGATAGTTTGTAACATATTTTGTACTTTTTTGCTGTCCGCATAATTCTGTAAGTATCTGTAAGAATAAGTGACTTTAATCAGATAAATTTCACGCATTGATAACATTTTTCTTCGAATAATATAACGTGTAAATAAAAAAACGTCTTTATTGCATCGGTGTTACTTCACGAGTATGTATGCATTTAATTTTTAAATCTTACGTCGGCTACGAATCTATAATCTCCTTTTACCCGCTGTTTCTTTCTACGTTGACGTCAGTGAAACAGAAACGATCGGAGAACCGAATCCTCTGTCCGCTATATGTACCTCAGCGATCTCGACTGGTGAACGCTTACAGGCACCAGGGCTCGCGTTTCGAACATACAACGTACAAAAGACTGTCCCGTTCGAGAACAACCGGTCTGATTCACTTCCCTTCCGGATGTATGTTCGGTTTCGACGCGTCTGAACCTTCGCAGGACAGACCCTCGAAACTCTATGCAGTTTGCCGACGTCGATAAGCATAGAAAAAAACAGCGAGGAAAGAGGAACATTTACAAGCCTAATCATCGTAACCAATTGTCGTAACAATATCGGGTTTGGTCTCATTTTGATCGGCAAGATTTCACCGATATGTCGGTGAAATTTTTATTAAAAAAAAAAAAGTTTGTTCGATGCATTAGTATTGCCTCACCGATACATAGGCATCTTATCTTTACGACCACCTCGACTCTCGGTCCCTCTTTATTCTTCATCGAACCGTCTCTCTCTATGTTCGTGACCGCCGGCGAGACACAAATGGCTCGCAGAAGCGAGTCTCTCGTCCGTTAAACGCTTCTCGCCGGTCCCCAATTCTGAACGTACATCGAGTCTTTACTGTAGTCGGAAGGTTAACGCGGCCGGTGGCGCCGCCCGGCGGCCAGCGCGCCAACTGCGACCGCGATATCGACCAGGATCCATTCGCACGTGTCGGATGCAGCGGCGCACGGGTACAAAAGGATCCTCTCGATTTATTCTTGGTACGGAAAGAGAGGTGCGCCCGCGTATCACGCAAGCACGCATCAGGCATCACGCACCGCGCACGCGGGAACCGCATGTAACCCCTCCTGAGAGCATATAACGCGTGTTGCGAGTCGCCCACACGGGCAACGCGCGTTCCAACGACGCTCCTAAGGTCTTTAACCGATATCATAACCCTAATCACACACGTGCAAATATTTCGAACGTTTCGAAGGTCGTTCCATGTTATTTTTAGAATTTCTTTTTTCTTTTTCCATGTTTTCTTCTCTTTTTGGAACAAAACGCAGCGAACGTATGCAGCATGAAAAAGTTCCATTGTTCCTGCAACCGTGTAGGTTGCGTGGCTCACACTGGAGCTACCAAAGACCTGCTTGGAATTTCTCATGGAGATTATATAAATTTACAAGAATTTAGTCGGGGCAATTTTTTGTAATTTTCTGTGAAAATATTGGTAAAGATTTGTTTCTTGCAATATCTGTAATTTGTACTTCTGCGGGTGCAAATAGGTCTGCTTTAATCGTCGGTAGGTTTAGTGTTAAGTATTTTTTGGTTCTAGGTTCTCAGATTGGTGTTCCATGGATGTTGTTTTGAAACAGAATTTTGGGGAAAGTTTTTGGTTCCGATTCGAGTAGATTCACCACTGATGAATGTATTTTTAAACGGTTCTATGCATCGTGGTTTCTTTGGTTAATGATTTGAAGCGTGGGTCGAGAAAAACTATTAAGTCTAAACTTTAACACTAAGCCTACACTGTGTTAAACAAATCTTCTATTGGAACCTTAAAAAAGTATCTTTGAAGACGATTAAAATTTGCAGATTAGAAGAAACGAGAACAATGGAAACTTTTTAAGAAAATCAAAGTAATTCTAGAAGAGAAGAAAATTCAACCAGTCGGCTGTTTTTGGCGAAATTTAGATGCACATTTTCCAAACAAGTCGAAACAGTTAAACGGTTTAACGACGGATCTGAGAAAAGTATTCGCTGATCCATTCGAAACGAACGGATAGCCGACTAGCGTATCAGTTTCACAGCAGCAACGCATAAATGTGCGAGTTGGGTCTACAAAAAGAGAATCTAGCTCTGTTACGACGAATCAATGGAAAGTTTCCTCTGGCGTGCTTGTTTTTAAATAGGGAAATTACATGTCTCGTGCACGCACCTATACATGTGTGCACATCGGACAGCAGTTTTTTCCGTTTCAATTATGCAATCGTCTTCAATCAACATTAACTGTACGTGGGTCGCTCGTTACCGTTCAATGATTTGTCTTTTAAACAATTGCCAGAGTAATTCGTGATTGGATCAATTGGTGAAAAGTTGCATATCGCTTGTCCGAATGAAAAATTATTACGCACCCAAAAACTGTTTCTCAGGAAATGTAAAATCAATTTTTTAACGTTACAATTTGGAGTTAAGTTTCTAAAATAGATTTTTACAAATTGATTTAGTATGATCTGTTAAATATAATCAGTAACGAGAAGCTTCCTTTTTTTTAAATTGTATCAGAAAATATAGAGAAACATAATGCTAATATTATTTATATTAAAAGTACTGCTTTTACAAATATTTATTGATTATATTAGAAAAACAGCTGTTACAAATAATTATTAATTATATTTAAAAAATTGCTTTTACAAATAATTAATAATTATATTAGAAAAACAGCTACAAATATTTATCAATTATGTTAAAAAAGCAGCTCTTATATTTATTATTTATATNTGGATCAATTGGTGAAAAGTTGCATATCGCTTGTCCGAATGAAAAATTATTACGCACCCAAAAACTGTTTCTCAGGAAATGTAAAATCAATTTTTTAACGTTACAATTTGGAGTTAAGTTTCTAAAATAGATTTTTACAAATTGATTTAGTATGATCTGTTAAATATAATCAGTAACGAGAAGCTTCCTTTTTTTTAAATTGTATCAGAAAATATAGAGAAACATAATGCTAATATTATTTATATTAAAAGTACTGCTTTTACAAATATTTATTGATTATATTAGAAAAACAGCTGTTACAAATAATTATTAATTATATTTAAAAAATTGCTTTTACAAATAATTAATAATTATATTAGAAAAACAGCTACAAATATTTATCAATTATGTTAAAAAAGCAGCTCTTATATTTATTATTTATATCAGAAAAGCTGCTTTTACAAATATTTATTGATTATATTAGAAAAACAGCTGTTACAAATAATTAATAATTATATTAAAAAAATTGCTTTTACAAATAAT
Organism: Ctenoplectra terminalis; assembly: GCA_019453375.1. Lineage (NCBI taxonomy): Eukaryota > Metazoa > Arthropoda > Insecta > Hymenoptera > Apidae > Ctenoplectra > Ctenoplectra terminalis. Next base: position 21,041 of record SMSQ01025860.1, on the reverse strand, counting down.
TATTAATTATATTAGAAAAACAGCTTTTACAAATATTTATCAATTATGTTAAAAAAGCAGCTCTTATATTTATTATTTATATTAGAAAAGCTGCTTTTACAAATATTTATTATTTATATACATGCAAAAATCTCAGTAAAACCAACAATTCTATTATTAGATGAAATATGTACGAAACAAACTGACCACTACGAAAAGATCAGTGACACTGCACAGTTGTACTTTTTATATAGTTAAGAAAACTTTGTTTGTTCTGTGCTATAACCCCTATTTAGATCATAATGTCCATTTATGTCTCGCACAAAAGAGACATAAATTCGTTCGTTTTAACTCAATTTTTCACTTATGAATCGGTTATGTGTGTACACATACTGACTCATAGGTTGATTGGAATGAGATTAATGCAATCATTCGGTGAATACAACGACGATTATGTCACTTGTGTCATTCGCGGATATTAATTGTGTTTATTTTGTGGTAAATTGTAGATAGAATTTAATTTGTAAAAAGACTTAAACTGAATTTTTCATCTTTAACTGTAATTTAAATTTACAAGATTGAAAATTATCAAATAGAATTTAATTTGTAAAAAGACTTAAACTGAATTTTTCATCTTTAACTGTAATTTCAATTTATGAGATTGAAAATTATCAAATAGAATTTAATTTGTAAAAAGACTTAAACTGAATTTTTCATCTTTAACTGTAATTTCAATTTATGAGATTGAAAATTA
>SMSQ01025859.1:337462-349091 GCA_019453375.1 Ctenoplectra terminalis | reverse complement strand
AAAAAAAAAAAATTGATCAAAGACGCTCCGATAAACCGGAAAGAAACTCGTTGAAAGTATTTTAACCCTTTGTTTTACAATCATAAGTTGCATTCGTTGCGCAGATTATTGTTCAAATGTGAATAGAAAATTAGAAAATGTGTATAGCGTTTCGATACTTTCCATTTGACACAGTGTTAAAGCAGTAAATAATTATTGCTAACGTGTATGGATATCGAAAAAATTGTAAGGCAAGGGGTTAAAAACAATAATTCGTATATATTTGTTAGTTAATTCGTTTGATATCCAATAAGAAACATCTACGCTCCTGTCTATTATCATCTACGTTGAATTAAAACAGATAAACAAAAAAAAAGAAAAAAATTAATAAAGAATGTTTAGATAAAACGGTAAGAAGTAAGTAGGTATCGATTATTAATAGAGTGCAACACACGATTTATGTTAATCGATTTCTTCCAATCTTTTTTTTTTTCACTTTACTCCTCAACAATTCTCCTCTATTTATTTTTTTTCTCTCCGCGTAGTGTGCGTATAAGATGTGTTTTTCCTTTTTTTTTGTGCGTGTTTCTTGTTAATAACATCAATGACAAGTACCTTCATAGCGTATCGCCAGTTGACTGGAATAACTTACTACCGCCTGATTGAATAATTTATGAATCAAGCATTCCTTCTCCTTGCCCGCGCTCCTTTGTCGTCCTTTTAAGACCGACTGCTGCAGAATAGTGCCCATCTGTGGGTTTGAAAATTTTTATCTTTTATACATTCGTAAAAATTCAATTTTATAAATACTTTTATTCACGCGTCGTTGCAGACGCTGCTATGGTAATATTTATCTCATCGATTAACCGAAGGAAAACAGGATTCTAATCGTTCGTACACAATTATAGTCTTTCATAGACTCATGCATTTTATGATTCGTCGATCGTTGTGGGAATTTCAAATCCCAAACGACGAATGAAACACGCTCTACGTGCTAGCTGCAAATCACTTTGAAGTGTCTCCTCAATTAGCGGAAGATTGATGGTGATTCCTATAGAGAAATTGGTCGAACAAAAAACACAGAGGAACGCGCGCCGTGGAAGCTTCTTTCGTCGAGAACTCTGCAGGAATTAAAGTAATTGGATCGTTTCGATTCCCTTTCTCTCTTTCTGCTTTGTTTCTTCAACAAACACTCTTTTAAGAAAAATCAAAAAAAAGAAAATAAACACGATATCTGTTATTTATTTCACAATTTTATGCAGCTGACTAATCAAATGCTCTCTACTTGTTGTTTTTCAATGTTCCTTTCTTCGTCTCGGTAGCTGTTTCATTATTCATCGGTTATATTTAAAAAAAATACAAATATCGTTTTTTATTAGCGTTTGCACAATGAGATTGGAAATATTATCAGGTGTGGAGCGAACTATTATCTTCGAAGTGTGTTGGTGAACTCAAAGCAAGCGGTACCGGAGTACCACTCACCGATTTCGTCATATCGGCGGAACAAAGAAAATTAATAATAAGCTACTCGTATTTGATAGGTTAGCTGTGGTAGACCTCCAGCCATTTGTAGTACGATAAATAAAATATCTTGAGGTAATTTAATATATATACGCAAAAATCGATCGACGTTCCAACGATCAGTTTGATGGGACTTAGGTTCTCGACACGGTTGACTCGAGATCTGACGATTTAACGCGACAATTCGAGGAGATGTATCTTTCACGCGTTTTAAATATAGTTAATAGTGGTATCAAGTGCATCGATGTATTTTCTTCTTCGGTATCCTTTTTCTATAATTTTTATCGGGCATAATTTATATTACCAGAAGGGTGAGTTGGTTCTTTGTAAAACTGAAAAAATTAATTTCATTTATCGTGCAACAAACTATTGCGCGAAGCAATAAATTGCGAGTACTTTCTGTACTAAATTCTTCCTTGTCGCATTAATTTTTTTGCATTAACCTTTGCGTGGACATTTCATTATTTCCATTAATAATTTATGTTCCTGCGAACATTGCGCAAAACCGTTCCAGATCCCCATTATTTGGTAAATTTGTCTTTGATTTACGCTTTCGGAATAAAAATTTATGCAAATACCCAGGTACCCCGGTTGACCAATAATCGTGAACATTTTGGTTGTCCACACAAGGGTCAAGAGAAAATTAATGATATTGTATTGAAACTGTTTTCGATTGGATCAAGTTTTTATTTTGCCAAAGAAAATGTCTAGCTCTTTGATTTACCGTAAACAGAATATGAAATATTATTCTCTTTCATAATATTTGCAGAAATAACAGTTCAATTAATTTTCTTAATAAATTCTTCAGTAGCTCTGTTGGATAAGATAAATAGAAGTTATGTTAAAAAAAAAAAATACATCTGCTCGTTAAAACTTTCTTCACGTGTGTACGAATGTCGTAAAGTTTAGCAACCTTATGTCACGGAATGCGTTTCTTTTTACTATGTTGGACAGTTGTGTTACTAGTTTCATGTTAAAATCCTGTCGTTATTATCCGATCATTATTTTTCACGTTGAAAAATGATAAAAATCCATTGACAAAATCCAACTTTCAAGTCGAAACATGACCGTACGGTCGTGGAATCCATTTGAAACTCAACGATGCGGCAAACAAACGCGTAAAACGCTTACATAAGGCAGTAGATTTTGTAATCGTTAGAAAGAAACGAAAAGTTCGCGTTTCACTGGTTGAAAGTGTATGTATGGTGGCTCGATTATGCATCGTTTATATATTTTCATCGGTTACTGCTAAAAGAAAAAAAATGCTAACAAAACTTGAGATTTTTCGAGGAATTTTTGTTATTAAAGTATAGGCATTTCGAAATAAAATACCGATATCTTTCAAAAATGTTGGTTTTGTTCAATTTATCGAATCATCGACACGCAGGAATTTTTATCAACTATTGTTGATAAATTTTTGCAGCAATTATTGCTGACACGTATTCAACATTGTATAGAGGCATGCTCGATAGATATGTTAAAAACGTTGACATTTATTTGACGTTAAGCACGTAGTAACTGCTTCTAAAAACGTCGATTGAATGGTAACAGTTTATGCGAGGTTTATTTCATGCAGCTTTCAATCAAGCGATAACTTGAAATTGAATTGAAGGGGAAGAAAAGTGTTTTATAAAGTATATTTCAGCTACTTCGGCAGCTACTGTTCAGAACGTTCGTTCATTTTAACTCTTTCAGAGTATGGTAATTATTTCCCTGAAGATAAATAAGTAACGATTGCTCTACTTTCTATTTCGACAAAAAATGTCCTAGTTAACTATGTTTTAGAGTAACATAATTTCCATCGGCTAAGAAACGAAGGACAGACAATTTAAAAAAAAAAAGAAAAAAAAATATAAAATAAAAAAATGTTTCATTTCATCATATACAACTTCGCTCACAATTATTCGTATTACAAATTACGTTGCAATACAATGCTTACTGTTCGACGATTGTTTTCCATCGTGATGTTCTTAACAAATAATATTTAATTTTTATACTTCGTTATATCCAATTTCATTCTACAAAATCTAATTTAGTTTTAAACTTCGTGTTAATTATACCTACAACGTACGACTCCTCAAAAATCATTCACGCGTCTTTTAAAAAGTATCTAGCCATAACTCGTGCGGCATGCAATGTGTTAAAAATATCGAATCTAACTGGACAAAAAAAAATAAGAAAAAAAAATATTACTCAAACTTCTCCAGCTGTACTACCTTTCACTCATTTCTCAGCAGTCCGCCAATTTTCACGGACACTTTTCGTCGAACGATTAAACCGATCAAAACAACCAGGAGCAAAGATACGGTTACAACTTTCGTACGAATTCTTTGTAACGAACAATATTTCCCAGCACATCACACGAACAATTATTTCGCCACGACGCAGATCATAGCCGACTTTTCGTTCTCTCACCTCAAAATCGGCGTCTCAGGAGGACCTGACCTTCTTCTGTTTGCGTCTTGCCTTCGGCTTTGTTTCCTGTTCTTCGATAAAAATCCAAGAAGGAATTGGACGAGACCAGGAACAGATCCGCGGTTTGTTATCGCTCGAACGTCGTCCAGCACACTCGAAACTCGATTGAATTTAGGAGCCAACCGACTTTCACTTTACCTCTCGAATATTTCAGCTATATCACAGTGGGCACCGTGTCTACCAACCGATCGTCGAATTTGTTCTCCTCGATTCGTTCGTTTACTCGTTTGCCTTTTTCCTCTTGCCTCAACTTTCTGCCAGTATAATCACGAAACACTGTGTTCTTATCTGTCTTGTTTTTCCTGCTACGTTTCCCTTTTTCCTCGTTAAGAAAGTCTCGTTTCGATTGTTTTGATAAAAAATTCTATTATCTTGAATCACGATTTTTCCAGCTTCCTCTTCATTCGATCACTTTGAACGTGTATATGTATTTTTCTTAACGATCGGTTGAATGCTTTTTGGTAGCTTTATGCAACGTGTGCGGTGTTAGTATCGTTAGATGTATTTTGTGGTTGATAATGGTTCAGTGTTCCAAAAATGAATTAGGGTACACAGCGTGGTTGTACGGGTCGCAACTCGATGACCTTGCGGTTCGGTCATCACCGGGCCGATTACTCGGTGAGAATGTCTCCTCCCGTTGACGTAGCATGTGCTTTTATATAGAACCGGTTACGAGGACCCTGAATTGTTCGTTGTCCCCCATCCTACCACTACCATCTCTTTACATGTTTTGTGTCGCTGCGTTGCACCGTGACCGTCTGGCCCCTTCAACGCTGTCCATCGACATCGACGGCTGCGTCGTTGTTGATAGCGACGAGATGATTTCGAACACTCGTGATAGTTAACAAAATTTTCTTAATTCGATTCCAATTACCGTAAGTGGGCTCGATAATTGCTCGAAATTTAGAGAAGGTCAAAAAAGTTTGTACAGAATTTGTTGCATATATTAATAGAATTTTATTTAAATATAATATTCTGTCTCATACGTAACAACGATAGAAGTATTGAATTAAAAGATAGAAAATAATTCAAGTGTATTAGTCTTTGCTGTTCCTTACTCCTCTTCCGTTGTCACTAGGCACTAGACGCGCTAAAGAAAGTACAGTTCCGACGACAAAATTAACTTAAAAAATTGAACAAAAGTTACTCCGACTTAATCCGAAGCCTTTATTCAGAACGTGCCTCGTATTTCGCTTAAATGTTTAAGTTTGCACGGAATAAGTCGAACGTAATCCGAGTTTACTCGCAGGTCCTCGAAGCTGGCTGAAAGTTATCTCAAACTTGGCTCGCGATAAGGAACGAATACATTTATTTCTATGTTTCTTCCGATAGAAAAGTAATGAAATTCTCAACTAAAACCTATGAATCGTTGCATTAAACGAAGTATCGATAATTGATAAAACCATCGAGGTTTTAAAATGGCGAACCCTGACAATTGCAAAGGGCGAACCGATTCGTTCCATCTTAAGCTCCAGTGAGCCAACGATACACAATGATCCTTGAATTAAGAATTATGCTTAATTACATGTTTCTATGTAATTTCATCGCGAACAAATGCGTTGTGTCTCGGCGACCTCAAGAAAACCAGTGGATCGTAAAATTATTTCATTTTATCGTTCCATTGAGGTTCCAACGGTCGTCCAATTGGCTGTTGGTATTGCGCTTGGCAAAAGGTGATCGTTCAGTAGCGTGGATATCATTTTGTTACGGTAAATCGCTACACCACCGGATCCAAGGGTAGCCAAGGAGATTTTATTTATTAAATATCGCTCGTTGCGTAATTTCAAGGCGAAGAGACGGCTACGAACAACATTGTTATTGCTTTTAACCATTATCCGTGATTCATTGTTTCATTATTCAAGAGTTGTTACTTTTGAAACGTGATTCCCTCCCCAATGATTCATGTAAATGTAATGCAATTTAATTTCTTATCGTTTCATCGGATTTCTTGCTCGACTCTTTATAAAGAACGATCTTTAACCCTGTTATAAATCGATTCTCTTATCGTGTAATTAAATCATCAAGGAATTCCGTGTTATACAATACTGCGTTCTAATAATTGGCAACGTTAATTTAAATTTGATCTTCTATAGAAATTGTATAAATTTAAAATATTACATTTCCCAGGGTTGTCCATGATTTTTTGTAAAAAAGAAAAAAAAAAAAATATATATATATATATAGTGAGATATTTTAGATAGATATTTAGATTAAAAAATAAAAAAAAAAATTAAGGACAATCCTCGAAAATGTACTATTTTAAATTTACACAATTCCTATAGAAGATCAAATTTAAATTAAAGTTCCCGCTTAAAACGCAATATTGTATAACACGGAATATAATTTAATAACCTAATACATAATTTAATCATAAAACAAATATATAATCTAATGTGTATCTATAGCTATTTGCATTTCTTGCATTGTGCATTTTTTCAAATACTGATAAATTTTAATTTCTTTCAGTAGTCTTACCATTAAACACATTTTCTTCAAATTTGCTCGTTTGACCGAGCCGAAAAATTTATCAAGCCATTCGTGTCCGCTCTTAGTTATCGCGGTTGAAATTATTACCGCACCATTTAATGTCACCTGTGATTTACAGCCACGTATGGCACGATATCCGACCGTCTAAGTTCGCTTAACTGGAAACGCGTGTGCAACAGTTCAGCTGGAAGTGCCAGATCATACACTGGGAATCACCCTTTTTGTCATGCGGCCAACAGAAAAACCATTTCATGAAAGTTTCATGACGCTTCGTCTGTTCTAATTGTATTATCACATGCTCTCGCCTCCTTTTTCCTCGCTCGGAACGCAAATACGTGGTTGCTAAGTACAACTCGCCTTCGCATACCTAAGATTTGAATTTTAAACATCCAAGATATATTTTAATTCTAACTCATCGCTGCAATTATAAAACGAACCGGTCGTTCTAACTTATCTAATTACCGATGATTGGATAATTGTTTCGAATAGCGTACTATGATCGCGATTCAATCCACGAATAACTGCTTCTGTTTTTTCTCGTCCCTTTGTTGCCGTCAGAACAGCTCCAAATGATTACGTCACTTGTTTTATCGATTAGCTTCGATCATTCGCGAGATTAGCCGTGATGTCGTCATCACTGTCATCAGGATAGATTCTCTGAATGACGTTTGTTGTTTCCAAGAATTTCAAACAGGGAAAATACTGTTTTTTCCTTCTTTTCCTTTTTTTTTTTTTGGTTTCTTTAAATTGTCCCAAGATTTCTTAGAGCTTTTCGTTTCAGACGTGAATCCGTTCGAGGATGTTGCATTCAACACGTTTCATTTGCATACCGCGTTACGTAGGCTAATCGGTGCATGCGTTATGAAATGTGGTGAAGTCTTTAGAGAAATCGGTCGGTAAGCCGGTTTTCCAAGATTTCTTTTTTTTTTTTCTTCCTTTTTTCTGTTCCCGTTGGGCGTTCGAACGCAACGTTATAGTACCACTAAACAGCAGACTTGTATACATTTATGGAAATTTCGAAGGTATTTGGTAATTTGTATAACAATCCACGGTCTAAATGTCACTCGAATAAAAAACAAAGACGAGCTCAATGATTAAAAAATATTTTTAGGGCGTTTACGATAATCGATACCTTTTCTATTACGGTATTTCTACAGTTATTTATCTACGATTTTCCTCGAGACGTATCGGGTTTAAATTGTTGCGGAATTATTTGAAAAAAAGTGGAAATCCCCCGGTACGATGCTCCACATTTTCCTGGTGCACTCATGGGACGTATTCTCCGTTGACGTCACGCGTGCTCCACAACTTTGAGGATTTCAGGGGTCGTTGCCTGACCACTGAATGAACGAGCTTTTGTAGGCGGTGAACGATCCTGCGTACTCTCGAGAAACACGAGAACAGATCAATAACATGACGCATTTGTGAATGAAGCTAGCTCAAAACGCTGGTTCATTGTGGTTTTTACTCGATCTGTAGTATCAGATTTCTATCGGGATCGTTAATCCTGTATTTCATTGAACTTTTCTAGTTGATATTTATTTTTTTTTCTACGCGCTGCGCGAAGTGATAGACTGTTTACAATTGTATTCAAAATTTTTGGAGGGATCATTTTTTGAAGCGGTACACTTATTTAGAATTGTTTTCAAATCTTTTAAAGTAAATAGGACAATTTTTAAGACAAATAGTAATATTTCAATATAAATTTATATTAAATTCTACGAATTAAATCGAAACCTCTTATTATATCGATCTAAAACGTTTAACTTTTACTCGTAATATTTCAGTACAAATTTATATTAAATTCCATGCATTAATAATAAATTTATACGTTTTTGGTCATAGTATTTCGGTATAAATTTATATTCAATTCTTAAAATGGTATACCATTTAGAATCCGTTTCTAATATTGTAGAGTAATTAGTAGGACAATTTTTAAGATAGAAAGTGAAATAAAAAAATTAGTCAAAAATATGTTCGTTTCTTAATGTTATAGAAAGTTTTTCTGAATTTGTTTTTTTTTTTCTTTTTTTTTTTTTTTTAATTACAGAGTCGATGGCGACAATTTTCAATGTGAAATGATTGGATATCGTTAACTCGGTGAATATGTGGTTAGAAATCGTAATATTTTTTTACAAATGCTCCAATTATACCGCATAAAAGAAACATCATTGAAACCGTGGTTGATATTGCCTTAGAATTTCGTAACATCCTTTCAAGCGCGAACAGAATGACTAAAATCACATTAAGAGGAAATTTAGTGTACAAGTATCCCACACATTCGCGCAACTAAAATACAAGACCAGAATATTAATTTTACGACGATTTTTTTTGTTCTAAGGTTAGAAAAGAATAATCTAATCGTTATTTAATTACAATTTATTCTTTTCAAATATGTAACTATTAAATAGATCGAATAGATAGAAAAAAAAATAAAAAATTTACTTTACGTTTTATTGAAAAAATTTTTTATCTATTTCAATTCATTGTAATTCAATAAATAGAAAAAAAGATTTACTTTCTGAAGAACAGTTTCTTTTATTTATTTAATTTAACGTCTTCTGATCAAACTTGCATTGGATAACAATGTGACGCTTTTTCTGGAGCAAGTGCAGGTGTTTTAATATTATTTTAACAATGTGACAGACATACGTGGTCGTTGAGCAAAAAAGAAAAAAAAAATTGAAAAATTAAACATGTTCTTCAGAAAGTTAAAAAACAGTTTCTCTTATTTTAACAGACAGCTTCTTCCTCGTTGTCATTGTTTTGATCTCCGCGATGATCGTCGGTCGAGTATTTTGCGTGTTACGTAACCTTGATTGAACGTCTGATTGGGTCAAGTGGCGAGAACAATAGTTCGTCTCTCCACTCTGGGTATAACCCTATTTTACAATCTTAATTTATCACATCCGCGGCAACATTCGCCCCGTCGGTTTTACGCGCTTCCTCGTGCCGGAAGTGTCACTTTGACGTCTCATTCTGCGGCCAATAATCTGTGTGAAGTTGAAAAGAAACACCAAGGTCAATTTTATCGACCTCCTCCTTCCGTCTACGTGAAATATCGTTATTTAAAGCAATAATTTTTATCTTTTTCTTCTTCTTCTTTTTTTTCTTTCACATAATTATGTGTGCTCGACTGTCGAGTTTTTTTAACAGTTCGAGTAATGTATTAAAAAAAAAAGGTTAAAATTTTTGTGGTGTCGCGATCGGTGATGGTACTTGGAAAATTTTTTAACAGTGTAAAAAGTTACAGTTACACGGTTATTATTATAATTTTATAGAAATAAATTGTATGATAATTCTTAATCGTTCGTCCAATAAATTCAGAGCTATTTCACTTTCAAATTTCTTCAATGGTACTTAATCACAATAAGTAGCATTGCTCTCGAACTGTTCTCCAGATGCTTATTCATACTTCAACGCGCACAAAAGTTACCATTATCGTACGATGTTGAAATCGGGAATTATCTACTCTCTGGAATAGGTACAGACACTTCCTGCTATGAACGTGAAGGTAAATTACTCAGAGATCCGTGGTGTAAGCCGTATTAGACACAGTTTGATGTACGTCAAGTATCTGCAAGTTCAGTAGCAACGTATACACACAAAGTGTCTGCAACTTCGGTTGCATGAAAACGATTCGCTGATTATCGTCTCGTGAGTAAAACCAAGTTATGGCGGATGGATCGTTCGTCGATCGTGTCATTGCACAAGTCGTAGATCGCCTGGGTTAACTTTGTTAAATTTATTGCTGAATAGCTATAATATACACACGTATTTGGTTGCGTACAATATTTCTGTGTAAGCAACTTTTACATGAGAACACGATACTTATTAATAGTCAACGAGCTAGAGGGAAGACTAGGATTCTTTTTGGTGTATTACTTATTATTATTAGTGTTAAAATGCGCTGTACACTTAACACTTCCATTTTTTAATTTTTGTTTCTCTCTTTTTTTTTTTCTTTTCTTTCTTTTGTAAGTTTTTTTTTATAAGTTTAAACGCATCGATTTCTTTGCGGTTTAATTATTAGGAAAATTACAGAAAATTGTTTCTGTCGTTAATGTCACAAGTTTTCAATATTCTTCGTTTCAGCAAGATGATTTAACAATAAATTATTATTTATGTACAGAGTTGGACGTCACGTGGGTACAAGCTTGATTTTTTTTCTTCGAAGAAGTGAAAGTTTAGAAGGAAACCGATTACTCGTTAACATTTTGTCTATATTTAGGATATTTCATCGGTTCTATGAAGATTGAAGGTTTCCGTGAAACGTGTGACGTACGTGGTTGAACATATCTCAAGCTGATCGTAGATTTGCTCGAATCGAGTTGAATAAACCCGAAACGAGTATAATTAAATTGAAAGTAACTAGATCGAATATTGAAATAAAACGAATCGATTCACGTTAATTCAAATTAAATCGAACAAATTCTAATCATTCTGAATCAACTCGAATTCAATTAAGCAAATTCTAATTCAATTAAATTAAATCCGAATCTCTCCTTAACCCATTCGAATTCAATTTAAATAAATCTGAATATGTTTGAACTGATTCAAATTGAATCAAGTAAATTCGAATCGATTCAAACCGGTCCGAATTGAGCAAAAATCGTCTGAACTAACTCGAACCAACTTGAATGGAATAAATTTTAATCGATTCAAACCAATTCGAATCGACACTTAATCGAACCTAAACGAACCAAACAGAACTAACTTAATTTCCAGTAAAATAATCCAAACCGATTCGAATTGACTTGAGTCGAATTTTGTTTTAATCCAAATCCATTGATCATCGTCGTTGAACCTGCGATCTAGAACCGTTCGATTCGATTAAGTGCGCGACTCGCTTTAGTCATTGATATTGCCTGAGTCAAAATACCATCAGACGCTCTTTTCGGAGATAGTGCTCCTGATGCTTCTGTTGCTATCCCTCCTCTGCAAAGTCCGGACCTGTCTTTGGGCTCGAACAGGTGGTTCCCTGTCGCTGCCAACTCTTCTCAAGCTGGTGTCTCTTTCGATGCGAGCGTTCTTGGGTGCCACTGGACCACGAATGTTCGTGTAGACTATGTAGACAGCTAGAATTCCGACCACGAACATGGCCACTCCGACACCGCTCACTGTGCCGACCTGTAATTATTGTTATCTCATGAATAAATAAAAAAAA
>SMSQ01025859.1:265485-336106 GCA_019453375.1 Ctenoplectra terminalis | reverse complement strand
AAAAAAAAAAAAAAAATATTTGGTGTATCGTTACACGCTATTCAGTCTAAGTAGCTCGTGATTCAAACAAACCGGTTTATTACTGTCTCTTAATTACTCCAATGATACGTTGTTTCCAATGAACAGGTTCAATTTTAGTGGAAACGAACGGATATTGACACGCTACTTGGCTGCTGGAAATATTCCACAAACTTAGAATCAATTTACATTCATATTTCCTGTAATTTCTAGCTTTCATTTCAATTACCGATAACAGCCATTTGCATTCTTAAACTTCTTTTAAATTTCGCAGAAATATTGCGAAATGTTAAAGTGCTGTTTCGGAAAATATATTATGAATTATATCGTAATATATTTTCAATTATATTATAATTGTAATCAGTTATAAGTAAATTTGTTATAGCGGTTAAATTAATTCTTGTAAATGTTTATACTTTTTTATTGACTTGGTTAATTTACTTTGTTTCAGAATTAAAAAAAAAATATATATATATTGAATTAACGAAAACACAAAATTTAATTCAAAACTTAATCTTTGAACAAAATTATACATATCGCCATAGCGACGCCAGTAAAGTGCAAAAGGATAATAGTCTTTTTAATACATTTTCGAGTTGTTTAAGTTGGTTAACTTTCAAGAAAATGAAACGAACTAGTAAGTATTCTTTATCCCTCGACCAGCGTAACAGTTCGTTGTTCCTCACACGTTTTCACTTCGAAAGGTGAAGAATATGCGCATTATTCTCGATTACTTCTAATAACGGATTGCTTGCTAGAAAGTTTTCGCATCGACAGCTATGTAACACGCTTTGGCAATGAACGATTAATGTGTAATAAAATGATCGTTGCTCACCATAGCGTGTCCAACGCTTTCGCGTACACTTTTATTGCGTCTTCGAGCCATCTAACTTCTCTGAGCTCCTCGGAGTCGAACTTGTCACCATCTTTGCTGGACCACCATTTTGATTTCTCGACTCGCGCCTCTAATCCCGCAAACTCGTTCCTTATGTAAATTAATTGAATCTAATCAAGCCTCTTACTTAATTATATTCAAGAATGTGACATTTTTCGATCGATAAAAAATTATAGAACATCAATATAATAGCGTTATTATGCGGTTGTGATTATAATTGTTAATTATTATTTAGTATACTTAGAAAATTCGTAATAGATACAAGAATCTGAATAATAATAATGAAATAACAAACGATACGTTATAAAAATGTAAAGTGCTTTTCGTTGGGATAACGTTTTTCCGACGAAGGAACGCAGCATAGGAATTTGCAATTGCATCGGTAGTTAATAGGATGACAGAACGTCAGGTATGTGCTAATGAACTCGGCGATCGCGTGTTAACGGTTGCTTGCATGATCTACGGTATTTCTATTATCCGGCCAATATTATATGCAAAACGTAATTGCACGATTATGCTCGTTTCCATGAATAACAATCGCCACGCTTAATGACTATATTCAATTTAAAACGCGTTTCCGTGACGCAACCATTCTTAACGTGCGAAGGTAAGTTTTATCATAAAGTAACTCATCGCGTAAGCGGCGATTTTGTTCTGTTTACGTTTACAAAAATTAGGAGAGGAAGAGTTGCCGGTGAGTCCTGGATAGTTTAACGGTTGGAGAGAAAGATTCGTACAGTACGATATTGTGAGAGTTTTCGTCTCAAATCGATCACTGTTCACCTTACCGATTAAATAGTGAAATTAGTGAAATTAGTTGCACAGAGATTGTAACGTAGTCTTCTGATCAATCTGATTTTGATAAGCCAACGATGCATAAAAAAAGAAAAAAACACTAACATGTTTGTTGAACAATCAGAAGCGCGCATCGCTTCTACGATTGCTCGATTGCATATCGATAAATGAAATCTCTGAAAGTTGTACAATCGTTGCGAGATCCTCGCGTGTAACGAAGAAGAGTTTCTATGCAACAGAAGGAAAAAAAAAGAAAAAAAAAAAGAAAAAGGAAGAAAAAAAAAGGAAAAAAAAAAAGGAAGAACAAGAAGAAGAACCGTTCACCGCGCATTAACTCACGAGGTCCCGTTAATATGTATGTATAGCGGAAACTTTCAGTCGTTTCGCCTATTACGGTAATTGTAATTGCATAATGAACATCACGAGAAAAATGAAGAATAACGGGCGATGAAAAACGTGACTCGTTAGGAGGGAGATCGTGAGAAGATGGCCGATTAAAAGCTCGCATTGTTTCGCGGTAGTTCCGTTAGATCGTCTGCGAAACCAGGTAAACAACGATTCAGTCTCCATCGCGTCCACGTGTGTATCGTAGTAAATATATTTTTCTGCGATGTACTGGTTCTTTTGAAAAAAAGTGAGTCATCGGTACCCAACTTATCCTGTCTCCTCTTATTTTCCAATTTTCGATCACCAAAATATTTCCTTTCTCCGTGTTTCCCATCAACCACCGATCGTTCGTTTCGAACGAACACAGCCATAATTCGTCTAAACCGAACAGACACAGTCACAGATTCCAGACACTCTGAGGATAATCCTCGAGAGAATGGATTCTAGGACCAAACGACGAGACATCAGGATCTTCTTGAAATTATTGGTCGGGTTAACCGAACGACTACGAGGGTCCGAACGAATCGGCCATTACGAGTCGAAACGAAAATCGTCGACGTCGTAACGTTCAACTCGGAGGACGAATAGTCGATTTCTCTGTGCAAATGCTCGCATCGGACAGCCTTGAGGCGTTGCTGTTGTGGGTGTGAAATGGAACGACGAAACGAAAAAAAAAAAAAAAAAAAAGTCGCACGAGAAACGGAAACAGTGTCACGGCTTACAGCCTGTCGAACGGATTATGCTGCACAAGAGAAGAAATTCAAAGTTGCGATTCGCTACGCAATTCGAGCAGCGTGAATCGCTAATTGGTAATTGATGTCTATAAATATGCGTAATTGCCTTCATCAGCTGCAGGCTACCCGAGTTGTTTTATTGGTTTCGAGCTCGATTCCTGGTGTAATCACTTTATTACCGGGTACGGAATTGGTTTTCTTCCTTTACCTTTTTCAAATTCAGTTCATGAAGTTTAAATAATAAACAATGGACCTTAAATCCGAGGATATTGACGTTTATAGTTTTATCGGTTGATTGCGATTAATTGAACGATTTATGAAATATTCTGGCTCGAAAAGAAAGTTAATGATTCAAGGAATAGTTTCGATGGAATTGTAATTATACTCGAAGATAAACTTTTTATGTGAAATTTCAAATTCATTAACAAAAGAAAAAAAAAAAAATCAAAATAAAGGGTATACAAATGGGAGATAAAGATATACCGTGGTTACCTGGAGTCATCTAGGAGTAGTATAGTGTTCATCGAGTCCACGCGGTTCAGGTGTTCCTCAATATGCCCTTCGCTGACAACTAGAACGGTCGCGTTCACGGATTTGCTGAAGAATCCGTCTTCCGGCGTTCCAATGTGCACGATATGTGTGGTTAAATCTGGAAGTTTGGAATTTCTTCAATCCCTGTGTTTTCAAATTTTCGAACTTAATTTCAAATAAAATCCAAGAATCTAGAATCTAAAATAAAAAGGAAAAAACTAGTGTCTAATTTTTCTGTACTCCAATAAGTTTACATAATTCTTCTTTCAATTAATTAACACTACGTCTATCAAATTTCTCGTAAAAATTGCATGAATTTTTTTAATGGTGTATTTTTTAGTATTTTTCACGATTTTCTGTAAAATATATAGTTGGAGGTTTGTTTCCTTTGAATTGTGTATTTTCTTCGCTACAAATAAGTGTACTTTAATTGTCAGTAGTCTTAGGTCCGATGCAGACGAACGACTTTTGTCCTCGTTCTTGACTTGGAAATGAAAGAAAGATATATGATCGCAGCGAGATCGCGTGGACAAAAGAAGCTCGTCTACATCGGGCCTTAGTGCTAACACTGAAACTACCGACGATTAAAGTATACCTATTTCAAAGAAATTGCAATAATAGATACTTGAAAAAATACATGATGCAGCAGAAACAAATCTTTAATCATATATTTTGCAGGAAACCACAGAAAATACTAAAAAATGCACGGTTAATAATTTATAAAATTTGAGTAAAGAAATTACGAACCGGTCGTTTGACCGCTTTGGTAGCTTTAATGTTTAGAATAGCCTTTTACCGTCTTCGTCGCCGTCGTACACCAACACGCAAAGACCCTTCTGAATGGCGGCCATTGTCAGTTTTCTCGCGATGTTTTGGGTATCGTCCTCGCCATCCTCGTCGGTTTTTACCACCAACGAGAACGATTTCCACTTCAGTTCCTCTATGACTCTCAACGTTCCCTAGAACAGAAAACCGTGGTTCGCTAATTCAGCAGTTTTCAAACAGACGCTCTAAACTGTTCTATAAAGCGCCATTTCTTATCATAACAGGCTAAAAATCTTCGTGTAATTTATGTTCCATTAAACGCTCTCTTGAGTTAGCTCTAGATTAGGAAATAAATGGCTGTGGGTCTGTATATCACCCTAATTCGTGTGTCGGTTCTTTTCATTATAACTAGTCAACTGTATTTCGGTAATTACTTTCTGTTAAAACTCGGAAAGCCATTTGGAACTAAGGAATTGAATTGTTTTCGTCAAAATGTTTGATTAATATTCCATTTCTGAAATGTTAATTTTAAGTATTTAAAAAGATAAGTTCAAATATTTGGTATCTATTGAACGCTATAAATAATCTTCCAAATGGTTTTATTATTTACCGAAAAAAGTTGATAGAATCGGAGATTATAAGGAACGATTTCGCCCGAATCAAAACGATCCAGCCAGAGCGCTGTAAGGTGAATTAAGTAATAGGCGCAATTTTCTTGTCGTTTCAAGAATTCATAAACCATAAAACCCGTAATTATTAGGTTGTGAAAGTGGCTTATCCGTCAGTTGCAAAAATTAACATACATGTGACGCAATAACATACATGCGACAGCATTTCGACGCAATAACTAAATGCTTCGTGAAATTGATTGCCATTCAAAAATGATTTATTTATCAAAGCTTCGTCGAGCAATTCGTTTCTGGTCGCTGCTTTCTCTACTTTTCGCAACTAACGTTTGACTTAATGCCACCCCTTAATGCTCCTTGTACGATTAAATCGTTATGAGAAGTAAGCGTGCCTGACATAAAAATTATTCATCGCTTAAAGCTATCAAAAAATAAATTTCTTTTTTTTCTCCTTCTTATCCACAATACTGTACATTTTTGTTTAATTTGTAAGGGCAGATGGGGTAATTGCGAACGCAGGGTAAATCCGAACGACACTATATTTCCATGTTCCCGTCCTCTATCTCCTGTTTAACGACGCGTATACGATATCATCTTCTATGCTTAACACTAGAACTACCGACGATTAAAGCATACTTATCTGTACCAAGTAATTCGAAATAATGCCTATTTGAAGAAAAATATAAGATACAAACAAAATAAATCTTTATTCGTGTTCCTTATAGAAACTCGTAAGATTAAACCAAAGATTCCTGAAAATCTACCATTGCGAATGTATAGAATTCATTTGTGAAACTGCAAACCATTTTTGACCATATTTTGACCATTTCGATAGTTCTGGTGTTAAAATTGACCAATTGAAATATTTCAGTTGATTTCATAATTATGTAATTTCATTTGTTTTTATTCAATCTTCCTTAGGTGTTCGAAATTATCCCATCTTTTCCTACGTTCGAGCAAATAATTACCTGAACTAGATAAGAATCGGATTCCTTCACAAGATGGTGGAGATATGGAAAATTCGATTCTCGTCTTACGATATGCGGCACTTTCAGCACTGACGTTATCTTGTGTACGGCTTCCGCATTTGTCGCAGTATCTGGCCCGATAATTCCTGAACAACAAAGTAGCGTGCTATAAATTAAAGGAACGCTATTCTTGCAATGTGATTACATGAGTCAACTATTCAACGTTTCCGGAATCTTTGCGTTAATTTTCGTAACTCTATCTTTAATACCCACGACGATCAAAAATCCAATTTTTCTAAAAACAATTTTAAACGTACTTCGTTTAATGCGATCTTCTGTTTTCGTATTTTTCGCAAAAATGATACTCGCCGAATTTGTGCAGCAGATTTTAATGTATGGATGCGTCATTTGCGGTGTAAACACACGGTGTAAAGATATACGGGAATTTTTAAATAAACAGTTCCCAGATTCCGAATTTTCGGTACTGAACTTAATTTAGATCGTGACATTATTAAACCCAGGATTTTAAAGAATTTATAAAAAATTTGAAAATGCAAAATTGCATAGAATGCACCTAGTATAAAAAAAGCCCACTAGTGCTATATAAAAATAATTTTCTATCTATCTAAAAATATTAATTTGCAGTAAAATCCGCAGTCTACTGGTTATTATTAAAATTCAAATTTGGATTTTAAAACGAGTAAATAAATACTCATCTATAGTAAAAAGAAAATAGAAATCTTTTCTCTACAAAGTAAATGGAACACGGTTAAAAGCATAACATATATTCAGAATATGATCGTAAATACTTCGATTATAGATTTACGACACCGTCATTAATCAAGCGAGAAACGCGTGTGCGCTTCGAACAGTTGCAAGGATTGCGTCAATTGAAACGATAGAATTGTAACACGATTCGAGAAACGTTGTTTTAATTTCTCGTGCATCGTTTCAACCAGGAAAATCCCACGATTGATGTTCCCAGTTACATTGTTTACCTAAGTAGTAAGGCGGTTGTAAGCAATTCGGGTCTGCCCCCACGAGAGCCTTCATCGCTGCTTTCAGAGAGCCGGTTATGCTGCTGCACGTGTCCACAACGGTCAGTTCTGCGTAACAGAGTGGAAATCATACTTTGTATTGTACACTCTAACATGATTAACCAATTCGTCAATTGAAAAAAAAGACTATCGAATTATAATATTAAATCAAAACATAGTTATCTTTAAAAAATCGGAAGTTTTGAACCGTGGAGTTTATCATGATCCATGCGTGCACTTTTGTGTTTCTTTTTTAGAATTCTTTGCAATTATTTATCATGGAATTTTTTTTTTTATAATTTAACCTACTATAAATGAAACAGAATTTTTATTTTGCAAGTGCACAGAGTATATTTTTTTCTTTTTTTTTTTACTGGAATTTTTCTCACTATTGAATGAGATTTTAATCGAATGGATGGCTTCAAGTCTCGTATATTTAATTTTATCGAAATTTTTATACCTGAAGTAATAGTGAAATTAAGTGTTTGATACATATAATTATTGAACCATTTTAAGACACACTTCGTTATTTGATTGAAAGGTAACCAGGATCTGTTACCCTGCAAAAAAAAAACTCCGCTCAATGACTACAATCACTTTCAGCAATAAAAGG
The DNA here is from genome assembly GCA_019453375.1 of Ctenoplectra terminalis. NCBI lineage: Eukaryota > Metazoa > Arthropoda > Insecta > Hymenoptera > Apidae > Ctenoplectra > Ctenoplectra terminalis. The sequence goes on along the minus strand of SMSQ01025859.1, from coordinate 328,737 downwards.
TTTAAATTAATAACTAATCCATTCTGCTCGATTAAGTATCAGGAATGTTTCCTTGACACCGTTTCTTTTTTTTCTTCCATTGTACACTTTTTTTTCCAATTTTTTCCCCCTCTTATTCTTCTTTTACCTATTTCACCGATGCAGTGAAACAAACAACAAAAAATAAAAACAGAAGACAAAAAAATTTCTGGATCGTTTACCGATATCGTAGCCGGAGGTCTTGTTATTATGAATTTCTGTAAGCAGCTTCGCCGCTTCGTACAAGAGAACGCCTTTGGCGGACAACTTCCGGCAGGACGAATCGTCGTGGATGCTTGTAAGTAGCGAGATCTGCGCGTGACTTCCGCATTCCGTGCGCCCTCCGCAGGTGCACGCGCAGATTATGCCAATTACCAGCAGAAAAGCTCCCTGTTTCCCCATTACGGATATCTTTTCTCTCCTTTCGATCCTTTTCTCTTTCTTTCGACACTTTATTGCTGCATTACTTTCGTTTTTTTTTTCCTTCTTCACGTCTCTAACTTCTCGGTCTCTTCTTTATCAATTTTTTCACTCAATGGAAAAGTAATCGAAGAAAATAGAGAACTCTAAGAATAGTGCACTGTAAAAAATAGTTCAGTGTAAATGGATGTTTGTTTTATTGGATCGTGCGCTTTGTTCCGTCCACTGAACGTTCATTTGCGACACGAAACGGCGCGAACGCGAGCAAAGATGGCGGACCGCGTCGCTCAGGCTCTCGTAGGAGGACCAGGATCGTGGAAAATGGTCGCGAGAGGGTCGCCGTGGTCTGTTCTTCGAGCAGCTTCTATCTCGAACTGCGGACCTTGGTAGTGAAAAGCGGAAGCTTTATAAGGAAGCCAATGTGACATGTATTAGGCGAAGTTCTAGGGTTTTAGGCCCCGACGATTGCGCGCCACACCAGGCGTTCTCAAGACGACCTTGTTACGTCTTCTCCCCGCCATTGTGCGAATCTTTTCATGGTATAACAAAATGGAGAGAAACAGAAGGAGCGGCTTACAAAATAATTTTATTTTTATCTTGTTAGAATTTGTTACGTCTCTGACAGTTTCAATTTTTTTTTGTTTTCACATTTAATCATTTTTAAAAATCACGTTATATGCGATAAAATTTAAGATACGAAATTTGTAACTTATATTTATTCGTTGAAGGGTTAAAATTAATTCTTTAGTTATTGCTTCCACAATTTCTTGAACTTTAATTGTGTCGTATTAAATCTCTGCTTTTCTATCGATTAATAAATGTAATATTGATTAACGTATTGTTGTAAATGCTTAGGAGCTTTTTTTGTGAACCTGTTTTCTTCCGAAAGGAAGAAAAAAATTATCTTGCGTGGGTAAGATAAAATTTAATTTAATTTGTCAAAAGAGTTCAAGAAGAACAATGGGTAAAGTTAAATGGAATGTACCATTGTTTATTTTAAAAGGTATAAAACTGACGAAGTTGATAAGAATAGTTCCTCGAGGTGTAGAATTTTCGTACGGTGAGAACCCCTCTTAATCAAGCGTAAGCTCGTTAGCATAACGTATCGACTAACAAGACTGTAAATCCTAGTTGCACAACATTACCTTTGCATAACCGCGATGCCGACTGATGTAGAATCCATCATCTGGTTTGGAAATGTTTGTCTCTCGCGTGCCAGCGTGCGATTAATAGCGATCTAGGAATTAGCGAAATTCGGCTGTAATTCTTTAACCGATCACCCATCTTTAAATAAGCTTTTGTACAGCGATTAAATATTAGAGTTGTTTAAATCAGATCTTATAGGGATGTTTTTTTACTACCTAGATTCTGATGATTTTTTAATTCTTTTTTTTTTTTTTCTTCAAACTGATTTAAATTAAATTTATATTTCTAAATATATATGACTGAAATTTTGATAAAATGTGAACTCAGTCAAAAGAGAGATTTTTAATTTAAATAAATTTTAATACGAGTCACTGTTTAAATTAAATGCGTATTAATTAAGAACTTATAATAAAAAATTAACCTTCTAAGTTTCTACTGTTGTTTTCTAACTTCAAACAAAAAATAATCCGATTCGCCTCGGTTTACCCTATACGAGCAAGAGTTTGTTCGTTCGAAACTTTATCCGATAGCAAGATTTGCAAAATCAAAGTACCTTCGTCGATGCGTTAAGGAAAAGTCATTGAAATCAGACTTGCAAACGCGATGAGATATCGTAAATTATAAACAAGAGTGGTAAACGAGAAAAATCGCATTTGACAACGCATAGTCGAAGAAGGGGCGTAACTTCCTTCATCTTGCAACCGATGCTGACGGTTTCATCAGATCGCACGCCCATGTGAATTTTCATATTAACGAGACGACTTTGTACGTCGTGTTTTACTTTTTTTTTCTTTTTTTTTTAATTTTTTTCATCGCCTGTTTGTCTCGCTCGTTCGGCGTTTCTCTCTTTTCCGCGGCGTAACACGTAACGGGATCCTGTTTGAGCTGACAAAGGAATATAATGACACATTGCTGGAAGAGAATTGAATGTTCGCACACATGCTTTAACAATGAGAGATATAATTATGGTAGCCGGTAAAAATTGAATTTTTTTACACAAGTTTTTTTTGTCGCAATTACAATATCGTGGATGGTGTATTTTCTAGTCGTATAATAATTTATAAGTAAATAAAGATATAGTAAGTATTGTAAATTGTTACAGAGCATCGTTTTCAAGAAACTCACGTACATAATAATGTATCAGGGGTTTCATAATAATAAAAAATGAGAATAAGAAAAAAAGAAAGTAACTCAAAAAGATGCATCGGTATTTTTTTCCAAAAAATTTTCTCTGTATTCGTCTTAGGTTCCTATAAAATGGTTATCCAAAATGGTTATTAAAAATATCGTAACACGAACACCATAGTTATATAATTATATACTCGTGTTTTGTCTCTAAAATATTTTTCTAATTTAATAATTCGCTTAACCATTACCGCATATTTGATGTTGAGGATTAAAGAGGTGGCAAATATCTTGACGAAGATGATTACTTACGTTTCACCTTGAATTCTTTCCCCTTCTATGACGTATGCTTATGAACTAGATGCTTCTTAACTGAAATCCCTCAGGAATCAGAGATTTATTTACGTAAGACAAAGTTGCGGTATCGGTGTTTCGGTTCCTCGGCATGTGTTCTTCCCTGGTTGAGCAGCAACCAAAGTCAAATAGACGAACGTGATGCAACCGGTGCGATACTTCCAACTTGCGATCCTTGATGTGCGGTAGATCGTGAAGAGAAATTTCAATAATCCTATGCTATATGCAAAATTAAAACTATGTTCTTTAGCGAGAGTCGCAACATGTTTCGGTAAATGGAGAAACTTCGTTGTACTTGCTTCGTACGTTCGTAAGTGGAGGTTCTTGGAAACTTTGAAATTTGATATTAAGAAGTTCTATGCTGCGAAAAAATAAATTAAACATATCGGTGGAAGTTTAACGGAAAGTCGAGAACTTGCATTAGAATAAATAGTAATAGATTTAAATCTTTGAATGTTTGAATTTTTGAATTTTTGAATGTTTGAAGTTTTGAATTCTTAAATCTTTGAATCTTTGAATTTGGACGAATTTTATCGAAGTATCGAGTGAATATTTTGATTTGCTCAGTGGAAGCCGTATGTTTGGTTGCAACTTTTTTCGAGTTTTAAAAGTAGATGCCCTTGAAAGTAAAGTAGATAATATTATTTTTGCATTAAACGAAAGGTTAAAGATCAATGGTGTAATAGATTAGAGTAATTCTTTTGTATGAAAAATTGCATTAACAGTTTCGATGACGTAAAGAAAAATACAAAAAACTACATTCTCTTTCATAAGTGAATTAGAGCTTAAAATGCTAAGAGAAATTTCTAGGGTTATTCGTGTTTAATTAGTTTCAGCATGTGAAGTCTGCGAAACGATCTATTTTGTGGGAGACAAGCAGAAGTATTATTCCCTTTTACGTAAAAAATATATTTATTATTTTAGGATGGAATTAAATGTTAATTAAATTTCGATAAACCGAAGAGACGCCAAGTTATGCGAAGCAACGAAGCAGGTGGCAGTAGAAATCAGTCAACACATGTAACTATATTCGCTTTAAGGCTGCTCGTCAGCTGGCGCCACTTGTCGATGCACAGTTTTATTCAATCGCACAATTTTCAAAATAACATAAGAAATTGTACATTTCCACTTTATATATTAGCTTGACCAAAAAGTTCGCGCGGGTTTCGACGTGCAAATAAAAAGCGATCATTTTTTTTTTTATAAAGGGAATTATTTTTATTCGATAACGTATTGTCCATTTATACTGCTAAGTTACCTTTTGTTCTTAACAATTGCATTTCAAAGCGCAGAAAGACAATTATCGTTAAAAACTCCAATAATTTTATTCTTTGTACAAATTTCAATCAAACATCAAGGAAACATTTTTACAGTTTTACAAATGTTTAAAAAGTTCTACGAAAAAAGCGATCGTCATGATCACGGGAAATAGACCGATCCGTAAGATTAGAATAATTCCATCAACGTGCCTGATTCGTCGTGTTTCGTGAAGACGAGGTGAGCGAAAAGGCTGAAAGGAAAGGCAAATGGCGACGGCGGGGGTTGATGTATTTGCGTCATGCCGAGCATTACTTAGGTTGGCCCGGTACCAACAATAACAGCGAAACTTTTAAAAGCGAGATGCTCGAGACTTCCTCGAATCTCAAACATCTTCCTCGTGCGACTCGCTGACGAATCTTGTCTGTTTATTCATACATCTGTCCGAGCTGCTGTAAATCCTTCATCGGATCCACGGCTATATTACGATTCGCTGTACTATACTGAAATCTGCGTGGATCATGATGAACAGGAACGCTAACGTGGAAACGATCAGCTGATTTAGGAACGGACGCCATTTTGTTCGAGAGCTTTCTTATATTCTATGTTCTTTTATTGCTTTTTTTTTGTATTTGTTATGTATTTATTCCTGTTTAATTTGTAATGTGTATTTGTTTTTTGTTTTTTTTTGTGGTGGGTTTTTTTCGACTGACGATGTTCATTGACTTTTTATTAGTTATTTATCACTAGATCGGTTTAATAGTTGTTTAATTTTGCATGAAAATAAAAACCGGCTCTCTCTCTCTCTCTTTATATAATTGGTATATATTATTATTATTATTTCCTATCGGTCAGGAAAAAAATTATTTGGCAGAAATCAAGGTTCGAAATTTGATTTCAGAAGTTAATTGCCCGAAGGAACCCAAAAAATTGTTTCGCTTGATGAACGTCTCGTAATACGAGATAGAACTTGGTTTCAATTTGGGTCAATTATGGCGAACGTAATCGAATTCTTGCGTATCAGATGATTTTCGTCCCCCGAACTCGAGTAACTTTCTTCCATCTTCCCGATCTGTCGGCCATTTTATAAACAGCTCTTTCATACTTGACGCATTCTACGATTTATAAATAAAAAAGAAATTCACGAAACTCGAGGAACCCAAGATCGTCCTTTCAGATTCTAGGTGATCCCAGCGATTTTTCACTTCCGATGTTTCTAACTTCTAATGAACACCAGCGGCCAAAAAAAAATAATATTCGCGGTGTTGCGGAAACACGTTGGCATTCGGATAAATCACGCGGCACGAATTTTGACGCGACTCGTAAATCAAATGGTCGATTTTTAGTCGGCTAGAAAAACACGAACCGAACCCGATAGACACGAAAATCTTGACAGGCCACGGCTAGTCCGTGTCAAACGCCACGTTGTTGCGCACTTTTTTTTTCTTTTTTTTTTTTTTTTGTCTATCTCTGACACCGAATATAGTTAGCCAGGCTTGAATTTAAACGAAGAATAGAGCCAATCAGTTCGACTGTGGATCATCACTCTCGACGAAGTGTCACGAATCGTCCATTGATCCCTTATGACAACTGCGGTATGTACCTCGTTGTAAACAGGCAATTTTTGTGACCGTCTCTTGGACCAAGAGATTCATTTTTATGAAATTGATTTACCGTTTTATACAAATATTTGACTATGGTAAATGGTTACAATTTTTCAAGTTTTTTTTAGATGATATTTTAAGTTAATCGTTGGTTTTTCTACTGTTACCGAGTAATATAGCGACAGCAATATGGCGTGCAGCGGATACTTTTACTGGCTTAGGAAAAGGTTGAGGTTAGGTCGTGTGTGTAATAAAGTTACAGGGTTTTGTTACACCGAGTTATTAGGTTTTAAATGTCGTCTCTTTCTATTCGTTTTTATTTTGTTAAAAATTCCTAAAATCGTAGAGAAATATGTAGAACAAGTTTGGGAGTGTTGCAATTAATATTTATAATATTCAGTACAATGTAAGTTCGACATTGTTCGAACACTTATTGTTTTGGGCAAATTAAAGCAAATTATATATAAATCATACTTGGAGACGTATCAAAATATTGATTTCTTTTTTTAATAAAAAATTATTAACATTCCAAATCACCGGTCTCTCCCAGTCGAACTATTCTGGACTTACCCCACCATTAAAAATAATTAAAACACGAAACGTTTTATGTTCCACGCTAGAACGAGTCGTCTCGTCCAGAATTATCCTATTCACAACGAAAGAGTTTATTTTAAAATTAAGAAAACCTTCTTTTAACAGAATAAATAGTCGATTAAAGTCACGTATTTCAGAGTTCCATTCGTTTCTTCTCTTCGGAAACCTACTCGTTACACAATTATGGGGTGCAGCGTGAAAAGTACAACTTTGACTCGTCAGTTGAAGAGATCCAACTGTCCGGGTCATCCATAGACCTACCGCGGTACAAGGATTTCCGTTTGTCTACCATAAAACCAGGTCGTTTCACAGACTTCGTTTCACAGACTTCGTTTCACAGGCTGAAACTAATTGAACACGAACAACCCCAGAAATTTCTCTAGCAAAATGATTCTTCCGTGTTCAACGCGTTAAAAAGGATCTATTTCAGTGCAACTTAGCGAAAAGGAAGGATCCAATTATAGTTAGTAAGTCTAATCGAGCTTCCAAGCTTTCGAGAAGCTCGCGTCTTCGTTATTTGATTCTTTTTATCTCGATTTAATATCGCTTTCTTCGTTCAGACGAGCGCATAAGAGATCGAGCATACCAAGTTATTTATTGTAGAAAGTTATTCGGAAATAATTAAAGAAATTTCTTCATTTTAATACTTTTCTTTCTGTTTCTTTTTTTCTTTTCTTTTCAAAATAATGGACGGGATAGGAAAAATTAATTTCTTCGAATTCTTGTAGTTTCTTTTATTGCTCCTCTTCTGTGATCATGCTTGATTTATTCGGACGTCGCCTTTGAATTTCGTGAAGCTTTCTGTTAAAAGCTTAATGCGCGTTTCTGTGTATAATTTTAGTGCGTTATGAAAAAAGGCAGGAAAAGGTTAGAATATGTTAAAAATGAATGACGATTTTTTATGAATATGATTTTATGATGTATCGTGTAATTCTAAGAGTGCTGTTCCCTTGATTCCAGGTCCACACAGGGATCGGATAAAGTGATAAAATATGATTTCTCTCAGACGACACTCGTAAGATGAAGATGTTGGACACACGCCATCTCACGTTCAGAGAAATGGAGCTTCTCGCGAGGATATTAATCAGAGTTCAGTGAAGCGGTAATCCAGAAATTGATCGACCAGGTACTCGTTTAAAATGCAATTCTTTGACTTTTGAGGTTTTATCCGTTTACACGAGTGCTTTAATGTTTCTTATTTTTTTTGGTACACAATTTTTAAATGTATTAAATAGAACACTTTTTTTTCTTCAATCTTTTTTTTTTTCTTCTAACTAAATTAAATTAAACTAAATTTATATTTCTAAGTATGCATGTATGACTGAAATTTTAGATATGAATAAGAATTTTAGATATTAAAATTTATTAAAATAAATACGTAGAGTAAATTGTACAACATAAATTATTATTTGACGTATAATTATCGGTAGAATAGAATAATTTACTTTGTTTCAATATTGGATCCAATAAGCCGGTACCACCAAACGTATTATTTAATATTGGTTTCCAATTCCGGCCACAATCCCGTAAGATTGATAAACTGATTCACCGATGTCATTATTGCTTTCTTCTTCCGTGATTGATAAGGGATGCGGAAGTGTTGTGATTTATTTTCCCGAATCTCGCTCGAATTTTACGGTATTTTTATATTTATCCTTCACTTTTACGTCCTTCCCATCGAGAAATAATTTTTATGCGTGTCCGAGATACGTTTTTTGAGATACTTCGATTCGATTTAAAGATATCTTGAAAGTTGCAACCCACGGAATGAATATTTATTAAAATACCTGTTGAAGTAAATATAAAAGTAACTATTCTTTTGCAGAACTTATATTGATATACCACTTAGTTCTTTTAAACTTTCAGAATAATATAAATTCTTATTTAAAAAAATAAAATCGAAACATAAGCTGCCTTGAAACGACAAAAGAATAATTTTATCGGTTTTAATATTTGCAACCATAAAATTAAAAAAACAAATTGCGAGGAAACGCTGAAATGATTTTGATTGAAATATGACGCGGTTTGTTTGAAGGAACCAGGGTATAGTGACATTCAAAGGGATGATTGATTCTTCGAGTAAATCGATTTTACCCTGAAACAGAACTCTTTGATGTGAAGTATCGTAACTATTGGCGGAAGACACCGAGTTTACCTTAGTGTTACCTATTTCGGCCCAAAGACTGTGAACTAAAATTCAGAACTAAACAAAGATCATCGGTAATAAACCTACGTTTGCCAAGAATATTACAAATTTCAAAAAACCAGATATTAATCGTTTAAAAATCATCCACCTTCGTTTCTGTTACAAAAGAATATTACTTAATCCTAAATTCTTATTACTAACAATAATTTTATCCCCTTGACGCCGGAATCTGTATGACAATTTGTAATTTTAAATCAATATGAATCGAGTAATGCACGAAATGTTTCACTTATTTTATTTTTAATTATTTCGTCATGAAATGCATTAAATAAGTAGCAAATGTTATTGTGCACAAAAGTATGGTCCGTACGACCAAACGTAAATCAATAAAAATTACAAATTGTCTTCTTATTAATTCTACTATTAATTCTAATCGAGACTGTGAGGTTTTGCTCCGTGTTTAATTTTTGTCTCAGTATGTCCGACACCAAGCGGATTAAAGTTACAAATGGGTATCATTCGGTAATTAACACCCAACACCATTTCTCTCTAATGGTGCCAACTTTCAAAATGGTCGCCTGCTCCATGATATTAGTCCGACATTCATGCTTACACGTTTCATTGACATAGTCAATGATATCCTTATTGCTATGAATCGAAACCTCAATATCTCTCACGATTACAGTGAATACGGATGAATAGGTATTAATAGGGATTATCGACAAGAAATCCTCTCAAATGAACCAGTCAAGATGAATTAATATAGCAAACCGTCTGCTGCATAATCCGCGACAGATTTTCAAAGAACGCTGCGATACGTGACATAAATCAACCCGGATGCAATTTACCATGATGCACATAATTGAGTGAACATGGTGTCCTTCGTTGCATCGCAAACGCGCGACATCCGGCAAACGTAATTGAATAATGTTTACGTCGTGAGAGTATCTGTTGCCTTTTCGCTCCAAGAAAACTGGGCGTCCACGTGCGTGCACAGTTTTCGTCGCAGTCCTGTGTATTTTAGAATCTTAACTGCAATTTTTTTTATCATTTCTTAAACGTAGCTTTTTCTTTTATTTTCCAAATGGCAATTTCTTTTTCTTTTAACCCTCTCTAGTCGGAATTCTGTTTGGTTATGAGAAAGTAATTAAAATTAATTATAGTTTCTCGTTTTAATTTGAAAATTTTTGAACGACTAGCTATTATAAACACTCCGTTTAATATCAGAATATACAAGGTACAATAATAAAATCGAACAGTGTCATAAGTAAATAAAATCAGATTCAGAAAATATAAATACACGACTATGTAACTTCTAAGTCACATGGTGCTATAAAAGGTTAATTGAATTTTTTAGTTTTAGAAGTATTTTAAGTTAAAGAGCGATAGATATAAACGAGATGCGAAAGTAAGAGAATGAGTGAAAATAGGGACAAACGTGTACACTTAGTTTTTTTTATGAACTTGATAAAAAGTATTTTTATTTCTTTGCGAAGAATAAATTATGTGATTCTGAATGAGATAATTAATGTAAATCAAGAAGAATGAACGATTTTATTACGATCATGATTACGGTAAAGTCATGAATCAGAGAGAGCTTATTAGCGGACAGAGTCTAAATGGATAGGGAAAGGAAACATTTTGACCCGCAAGATTTATCCCCCTCCCTCTTTCGCTGTGTATCTTTCGATAAAATCAGATTACGCCGAAGTGCGTGGACAATGGATGGGATCCATTATGTTCCCGGTTGGCTTCAAGCATCCGTGGTAACGCTCAGAGAGAACAGCAACGATGATCTTCTTTTATACCGTGACATTATTCGAGATTCCTTGGCACATGTTTTTTTCACCTTATTTTCTATCTGAAATAAAAATTCTGAATTCTTAAACGAATCGTAAGATTTAAAGCAAAATATAAAAATGGAAATTGAGGAAAATATAGTATCAAGATGTTCTAGGAAATATTGCACAGATTTGGTCACTTTCACTTATTTTTAAACAGTGTATAAAAATAAAGTATATCGATATATTTGAAGAATCTTTCCATTGTTTCGTGTTTCCATTGCTTCTCTCGTAGCAGGAATAAAACAAAAAATGAAAAGGAACACGTTGCAGTAAGATCCTGTACTTATATCGCGTTTGCTTATGATCTCTCTAAAAGAGATTGATTGCAAATAACTTGGTTGTAAGAAAAAAAAATGATTTCTCTCGTTTCGATGAATTAAAATTTCGAAATATTCCATATTTTCTGAGACAGTGGTAATAAGGACATTGAAAATATTTTGGATGCGAATGTATTGACTAAATAGCGGGCCGAATGTTTTAAACTGAAAATAGAGAAGCTGGCAAAACGTTTCACGTCGATCGGTTGAATAGAGTGGAATTGTGAGAGTTAAACGGTATGTACTTGGATTCCTAATACGGAATTCCGTTTAACGTGTGCCTTCTTCTTTTGTGCTCAGGTTGTCACCTCGTAACAGAGGTAAAATGTACAATGTACATGGACACCGATCGTTTCGAAACGTATCGAAGAAATAAGGTTCCTCGACGGCTCGTCTTCCTTGCGTTTTAGCCGATTGCGAATACTCAGGGAAGGAGAAAGGAATCGTATTGCAAATCGTGCATGACAAAGTGTAATCTTTTTAAATCTACAGTTGCAAAACGAAATTCTGAGAAATCCTTCGGACGAAAAATTCAATTTTTTTTTTTACCTTGTAACAAAGTGAAAAACACAGAATGATCAACTTAAGACATTGAACAAAAAAAAGTTAACAATTACGTTAAGGTAAGTCCGGGATAGTTGGACCACTTTTTAGAAAGAAGCCATTGCACTGTTGGTTTTCTACATTTTTGTTCTTTCGGGTAAATTAAATTGGGTAAATTAAATTGGGTAAATTAATCCAATCCTCACTTTGGATTTAAAACCAAAGGATTCGAAATAGGTTTTTTTAGTTTTACTTTCTAGTATCCACAAAACGTGAAATGTAATTTTATTGTATGTACGGTTTTGCGACAATTGTCAGTACGAGAATAATAATAAACCGATTTATTTGTTTTATTTTGAGATATCAATACTGGTCGGTCTCTTCCGGTGGTCGAACTACTACGGACTTATTCTATGTATAATAAAATTTACACTGTTTCCACAAGTTTCGTTTTTGCTATATTATGAAATGATTGCTTAATAAAAATAGTAAGATTAAAAATGCAATTTCGTTCGACCGATTTAAAATCTCTTCAAAGGTTTCAACGCGTAACCAATAATTGCTTGGAAAGTTCGATTACAGGAACGGTATTATAAAAGTGCCTTGAGAAATACAAAAACGAAATGAAACTATAAATCGCGGAGGAAGAATTTATACTCTCCGCCCCGATAAGAATGATTGCTCTTCCGGTGGACAAAGAGGAAACGAAATTTAAAACAAAATCTCTCTCCCGGTTCTTATTTCCTTTCTCGATGGGGGGACTCCATGGAGATCTATCGGACAGGCTAGAGCCGAAACTCTCGATGTCCAATCTTTTCCGCCATTTCGGGTATAATAAGCGAAGCTTTTTTCTATCGTGCCCACGCACGTCATTGTACATAAGCATCGCGTATTAAATCCTCTTTTCGACCCTGTCTCTCGGTATCTGCCTTGAAACGTAGAGCCGTTTCTCTATGGTGCTCTCGAAAACTGTATTGTTGATTCGTGATAAATAAATTTCGCTTAACGCATCAACGAATTTCGCTATTAATCTTTGGAAACTCGATTTCGAAAGATTCGGAATTAAACCCGTTCATATTCCAATAATACGACGCAGTTGATGAAATAAAAAAAAAAAAAAAAAATATCCAGGGCTGCAGCCGCTCTAGAATAAAATAAAAGTTCCTGTTTCATTATTCCTGCTATTAAATACACAACATATTTTGTGACATATTTAAAAATCACCATTTTTAAAATAATTACTTTTAATTTTATTCATGGTTGCAGAGTTGATAATTAAAATTTCCAACTCCATCCGCGACTCCTACTTCTTTTCTGTTTCTTTTCTTTTCTTTTTTTTCCTTCGACTTCGACTCAAATCCCAACTCCGACTCATATATTTATAAATTAATAAAAATAAAATTAAGTGCCATCGAAACGCGTGTGCAAAGGGATGGAAGGAAAAAAGGAAGCTGGCGCATGCGTGTTGTAGGGGCGCCGCGTTCGAGAGTCGTGGCGGGCCAAGTGATGTTCATTCAGTTCACCGGTACTATTTGCTCGCTACGGTTGTCCTGGTTCGACAAATCTGATCGCCTCGTATCTTTTATTTTGTCACGTGTCACTCGTGCCCGTCAGGATTCCCAATTTCGCGATACCTTGACTCGTAATAACGGTTTCGAACGTTTCGAAACAAAACGTGATCGTAATTTACGAACGTCCGCAAAGTGTCGTGCGAGAAAAAAAAAGTGTCGGATGGATCTGGTTACGTTGGTCGAACTATTTGCGCGATAAATACGAACGAAATTCATGGAAATGCACCCGTGTGGACGAGTAAAAATATTCGCGAAGAAGCTTGCTAAATTTCACCAAGAACCGACGCGTTGATGAACGGTTATTTCCACGATCGTTTATATTTTTTCGTCTCGGTGCACCGAAAAAGGGTGATAATTGTTAAAGGAACGATAGGAAAACGAACGACAAGGCTGATGCATAATTTTCTACGGTTATTGGTTGAAATAATGAGGGAAATGCACAATGGATAGGTCGGTCTTTTTGTATTTCGTATTTCGTTAAAATTGAATCGAGAGTAAGAGATGATGGGAAACAATGGAAAATTATGCGACGGTATTCTCGATAACAAATAGAAGTAACGTGATGCTTTGACGCATGGTGTGACACCAAGTCGAGTGTCAACGTATTTACCGTTGCGTTGCATCACAGAGACTCGAATAATAGATCGTTTTTAATATTGAGGAATAAAAAATCCATTTGTAGATCGTTACTTTTTTTTTCTTTCCTGTTCTTTTATTTATTTATTCATTTTTTTTAATAAAGCTGCATCGTAATTTCCAGCCATCTGACAGAATATCATAAGAAGTTTAATTACGTGAGATAATTAAAGGTGAAGAAGGCCCTGAGGTGAGCTTCCAACCGTGTTTGCAGAATCGGAAAGCGTAAGCCATTATGCAGTGACACTCGATACCAATCATTGCAAACAGTGAAATGAATTTTGAAATTAATCGGGGTTTCATTGTTTAGTTGATATCCGGTACTTAACTATGTTCTCTTAATTATAAATATTCGAAACGCTCACGGAAGGGAAAAAAATAAATCAAATGTTGGAACTAATATATACACTTTTGTCATTTTACAGGTTACACGTGGTAGAACATTTTTTGTTTTTGTTTTATATTTAATCACGTTTGGCAAAATTCTGGTTAAAGTTTTTCCTTCAATAGTTGCAGCTTTGAGTATTTCATTGGCCGTCCAAAAAATTTAAATTTCAAATGCGTACGAATAAAATCGAAACAGTTTTTAATTTAGTCTAGAACAAAAACAATTTCGTATTTGTTGAAATTAAATATCTATGGGAATTTTTTGTAACGGATTTTGATTGGAAATTAAATGAAACGACGAATAGCCACTTTAATTAAAGGGAGAAAAAAAATTGTTCATTAAAATGTCCCTGATATGATCCATTTTTTACATCTTTTTTTTCTATTGTTCTGTTTAAAAAAATTTTTCATTAAACGGAAAACAATTAATGCCGCCTCTATATTATTATCCGGAGGCGAAGCAATAATTACGAGAACCTCGTAATATAGTCGGTAAAATTGTACGGTCGAACGAATTCTATTTTTGGACGTGAAAATTGGTAAGGTTAACGTCGTTAGGGCAGGTCGTTTCACAAACACAATTCATATCTAATTGGCACGTACGATCGAATGGAACGAGAGTAGAATTAGATTTCGAATAGATTTTGATAGCACCAGAGTTAATTGATGTTAACTGATCGTGCCAACGTAAATACTTGAGGCGCTTCGACCCACATACAGTGTTTATGGGAGATAGGGCAGCCATACAAAGAGCCAGATGGGGTAAAAATATTTATCTCCCGTCGATTCGCTAATCTCTGGAATAAGGAACAATTTTACAGTAAATTGAAAACATTCTGTTATTTTCATCGCTCTCGTTTCAAAGAACAGTACTACGTGAATTATCCTTTGATCTTTACTTGCGAACTCTTCGATCTCAATGGATCACAGAGTCGCGTAACCTGTCAGAAAATGACTTTAATATATATATCCTCTGACAAAAGAAAAAGAAACACGATCCGTTTTAATTATAGACGCATTTGTATTAAAGAAATAATGAAATAAAAAAAAAAATTAAAACATAGAACATTTTATTATAAAAAGGTACTTATCTACGAGAAAAAAAAGCATTTTTGTTCACCGGATGCTACAACAGGGGGCCAAGGGGGCTAAGCTGATTAAATTCGAATGGCACGTCTCGAAGGAATGACAACTACGTGGCTGAAAGTGAAGCCCGCGGGCACCGTGGGTGGAACGACTGATTACTGGTTCGGATAGAACTAAACCGCTCTCGAAAGACTCTGTTCGAGGTAACGGAACGACCTGGTAGTCACGAAGAAGCAGTTTATAATGTCACTTAATACCGTCGCGTTAACGAAAGCCACGGTTGCCTGGAAGTTAAAGGAAACCGTATCCGACGCTCGTCCAACGTGGCAGGCGTTCCTTTTACGATACCCCATGGATTTTATTCGGTTCTTGCCGCGTGTCTGGGAATTCAGTGCCGCTTGCCACGATCCGAACTCGCGAATTCGCTTCTGTTCGAACGTGAAGCTGCCGACGTAAAAACAAAGTTACCGACTGCGTGTCATGGCACGTAAGTGTCCGGTAAACGTTCGCGGTGACCACGGTCACCTGTAAATATGTAACTCGGAACATGTGTTTTGGTCGTACAAAGGTGTACAAATTGACGCGCGATAGAGGGTGCGCGAGTGTTGTGTGCGCTTGACACGAACCCGTTGAAACTCAAGCAAGGTTGGAATTGGAGAAGATAAAACGTACACTATGCACGATTGACTGTACGTAAGTGTCATCGTACGATCGTGTGTCAGAAGCGGGACAAGATACACGATTGGAAAACGTTCCTGAAGGGGCGAACAGGGGACAAAAATGTTATCCACGGTGTCCAGTGTCCCACTCGAATTGAATTCTTCCTACTATGCAACTGTTGTTGGAAACAATGGTCTCGATGGTTTATCGGGTACGCTGGCGTGACGCTCAATTTTGTTATTCTTTCCAGTTAGTTATTGAATAAAACGCACTCTCGAGAAGGGATGGGGATTCAAATTGTGTTATTCTTCGATAAATATATGTATATTTGTCGAGAATTCTGTGCTTCAAAATGGTCGCATTAATGGTGATCGTCGTGTGATTGAAATTTAATTATTACCAATGTTATTATATCTGGGGAATTTTTTAAACTTCCGCAGTTACGAAATGGGTGGCTCGCGATCAAATTGTTATGACGGAAAGCTTGTAGAAAATATAAATTTTTATTAAATCTGTGGATGCTTTACGAACTAACCGGAAGTAAATGATAACGTTTCAGTGATCGAGTCTGAAAATGCTACCAATGATATTTATATGCTACCCGCTTACATTCGAACCACGTCCATGGTTGTGTGCATCGTGGTGATGGTCCTCGGCATAATTGGAAATCTTATGGTAAGTATTCCCGCTCGATTTTATATATTGCCTTTCAGCTATCGTTTTTCCGTAACGTGTAAGAATTTAATAAACCCAATGGAACGCTGTACGCGTCAGTTATTTTACAATATTGATTTAAAACAAAACACCGGTGCTAATTTTAGTTTCGACTGTCGTATTTAATGAAATATTTTCAATTTTTACCGTTCGATCTTCGATATTCGCTGAACCTTTAATATCCTATAGCCGTTCTTAAAATACAACAATAATTCACCAAGAAATTACTAGACATAGTACTACGCTTATGCTGGTTACTTCTTTTTAACCAATTCTCGATAATACACGCCCTATCATGTCTGAAACCGTGCACTTTCGCGATTAAACTCCACAAGTACCAATATCGACTTCTTTTCGTCCACTCAGGTACCGCTGGTTGTGTTCCGTGGAAAGGACATGCGAAACAGTACGAATATCTTCTTGGTGAATCTGAGCGTGGCCGACCTCTGCGTCCTCCTGATCTGCACACCCACCGTCCTCGTCGAGGTAAATTCCGGACCAGAAGTGTGGCCTCTCGGCGAGCATATGTGTAAGTCACGATCCATGTAACCATACTATGTACCTATTATTATACGCCGCGATACGCGATCAGCTTTTCAAGCCAGTGTATAGGTTAACCGATCAAGGAACCGTTCCACGAGACGCGGAAGTTATTTCACCGGAATTTCGGATTTTATTTTGCATATTAAACAAAATATTTTTCCGATAAATGTTTCGAGAACCAACTAGATATCGATTTGTTCGAGTACCTAGACTAACTACGTGCTTGTTTAACTGTAAATATTGATCATCGTGGAATTAAAAAACCGAACGATGGATTATTTCTTTTTACGTGGAATTTTTTTCACGATTATTCTTTTTTTTTATACAGAATCGGAAGATTAGTAGAACTAGAATGTCGTGGCTAAATTTTTGTACACAAGATATGAAATTTATCCGAGTGTACATCTTCCACTAGAATTGTAGCAGGTTAATATTCACTCATCATTAATCGATACACTGGTATATTCGGTTTGATATCCACGTTTCACGACGGCCAGTCGAATCGTTCCAGTGGATCATCCTGATAAATCGAATCGATTTTACATTCACGGCGATTCGGGTTCGTGTATCGACGTAAAATCTCGAGCGAAATCACAGGCCAGAGGAAACGACCGTTCGTTCGACAATTAATTTGCCGCGAACGAGATACCCGCGCCAGCCTTCGTTAACCATTCAAGTCGAATTCGTATTCCATTTGGCCGTAAACGAGAGAATCTATGCTATCCTTAATTCAATTCGGACACCGGCGGGCTTAGCGCCATTTTGTTGGACTCTGGCCAAGAAAGTGTAAGCGTTCGAAACCGTTTCATCGTTGAAGTGCCGAGAGTTGCGTTTCTCCGTGACACGGAGGAAATTAGGGTGAAATTAGCAAGTATCGTTGCATTTCTTCGCGCAATGGTGGTTAATTGACAAGTTTTCAAAAATAACCAATATAATTTAATGCCAGGGAATAAATTAGGTTTGGTGTGGTAAGTATTCAAAGGGAACTGTTTCTTTTGCATTTGAGGATTTTTTGCGAGGTTATTTCGATGCTGCAACTTTTTTCACAGATTCTTTTAACTATAGGGATTTTTTCCTGAAATTAGTTTAACCCTCATACATTTCTTAGAAATGGTTACACTAATTATGTTAGTTTTTTTATTTGCTACATTAATATCTTAGAGAAAATATTAAAGAGTTTTTTTTTTTTTTAATCATAATTCCATATTTTAAACAAACACGTTAAATTACTATATAATCGGAAAGAAGTCGAACATATTACAGTATCTGGTGAGAACTTTCTCACCAAATTTTTTTTGCTGGTTAGATACAGTCTTAATTAAATTCCAAGCATCAGATAAAGAGATTAGGATCGGTATAAAAATTCCCTGGACCAAACTACGGATTTATGAACAAAAAGAGTACACGGGTATCCTACACAGTCTTTATATTTTCCTCGCAAAGTCATTCCAAATCAACACACCACGCACGAAACGTCTAAACGAGCTGGAAAGTTGAAACACGGAAACATTACTTTCATCACGACATTATTCGTGTTCTCGCATTTTCGAGTTAACTAGGTGCGAAGTGTTCTACGCTCAAAGCGAATCGCGTTACCGCCACAACCGAACGTAGCTTTTATCTAGAGTGCACGGTCATTCTTGTATACATATAACTACAGCACAAAGTTCTTACGAATAAACGAAAAGTGTCTGACCTCGTTTTCCATACGAGTGGCCGAAAGGGTAGCACGGATACTTTTTCAAGGAAATCGGAACACATCATAAGAGCGCGTTTTTGGTAAACATTCGCAGTCTTTCGAAACTTTGATAAGAAAACTTATTACTCTCGGTATTTTCGGTGTTCATAAGTTTCAGACAGAGGAGGTGTTTTCCAAATTTTTTAGCTACGAAGGAAATATTTTATTTCGTTACTGTACTATTATTATTATTTTATATTATTCTTTACTATTATTATATTCTATCTTAAACTTTGCTATTATTCTTGAGCATCTTCGACTCGATCTTTCCCACATTTTATACGTTTCATGACAAATGTAAATGAATCTAGGTTTTATTTAAATTATTCTTTTTCCAAAATTGTTAATTTTCTAAAAAGTGTAATTTTGTAAATCTAGATTTTTGTGCTTCTCTCATAAATTTGTTTCAAGAATTTAAATAATCGTGATTGCAATCATTGTATGGTATCATTTTTATAGAAAAATAATATTTTACTACTTTTTCTTACAAAACCAGACAATCGTAAAATTCTTTTTAATAAAAATTAGTGCCAGTTACTTTCGAGCGTTACATTTATCAGTGCATAAAATATCGAAAGTACTCAAGAGCAAGAACTTCTAAACTTCGAACCAATTATCACACGTGCAACGATTCACACGTGCATTTCATGAAAGGTAAAATGATTCTCCGAGCACATCTGAATTGTAGATCGTACAGAAAACAGCGACAACTTAGAAATTTCTACAACGCTGTCAGCAATGAGAGAATTACTTCCAGCGGTTGCTTCTTCCCTCCAAATATTCTGTTTGAGCGGACACGGAATGATGTATTCATTGATTTCGAGATGAGTTCGCCTATTTGTGAGAGCTACTGTCTCGAATTTAATTTCGTCGAGATATAACACTGTAACGATGGTTTTATTTTCAAAGAGAAAAAAAAAAAAAAACAAGAAAACAAGATCGGTATCCTGTAACGGCGAAAATAACTTTCCGAGAGGAAAAAATCTGGTAGAAATTATAATTAATTAAAGCAAAGTAGCTGGTGCATTGTGTATGGACTTTTCAATTTTCATTATCATTAAATGCGTGGAGGTGAGTGGTTGCACGCTTCCATCGGCTAATGCAGGGTAGGCGGAGAATTTTTTTGTTAAGGAATTCATTAAAGTAACGCTGAATGGTGCGTAACGAAAATCTCCGTATATTATAAAACGCTGTTTCCTGGAACTTTTAACAACTGTTAGAATTTTTATCACGTAACGTGTGTCGGTTTTAACATAGAAAATAGGCTTTTTATATGCAACGATGCGACACGTTCTTCGTATGTATACAGGATATTCTGGAAAGGAGGTCGAAGAATTTGAAAGTATATGGTAGCTATAAAAATAAACAGAGGATGTTTTTTTTTTTTAATAATACCAAAAAATACCGATTATTGTTCATCTTTTTAAAGCTTAACCCTCCATAATGCCATGTATATTTTTTTTTTATTTTATCTTATTTTCTTATCACTGTGTCGTTGTATTTTATTATTTTATCGGTATGACATTATGCTGGCAGCAATCGAGCTATTAGTAACAATCATAAATATCTAAATTTTCGTCATCGGTATATAAAATTGCAGGGGTAGAGAATTAATTTTATTTTAAAAAAAAATTGCTACAATTTTTTACACATCTAGGATTATAATTTACGATAAAAAGAAACTTGTTGTTCGCGGGTTGTTCTACAATCCGTTGCGGTAGGAACGATTTGTGTTACGTAAGTTCCTTCCTCGTTCCTCAGATATATAAATTCACTCGTGATGTTGTACTTTGAAGTTTACGGTCCAGTGTTACTCTTATTTATCTCTGTAATATTTGTTTGTTCCTGCAATTCCCGATTGGAAGTTCTACGCGTTGCCTGACATTGTATTCTAAGTTAAAACTTGGATTCTGTTCGAGTTTTCAATTTTCGGTGTTCGATAAATGTTCGAACCATTGGAGTTCTTTAATCGTAAAATATTTAAAACCAAAGCTTCTGTGTAAAAATAATTTATGTTCGATAAATATTAATCCTCCTACGGTTCGTGTCATATTTTAAAAAACGTGTATTCCATTTTCTACGGTAAATTAATATTCTCTTGTTTTTCTTTCTCCATGCTGATTTATTTATTACTGGTTACTCCGCTCCACTTTCGACCGCCCTTTATCCATTTCCGCTTCCTCGAAGCCACGCCAAGAGCGTACGAATTCCAAGAAATATATAGCTCGAGATTACCTTATCCTCACAATTTTTTGTTACCCACCCGACCACTTCCATTCACCTCTTTTCACTTTATTTTAACCTGTTCAAAAGCCTCGGTACAACAAACGGAGGCTTCAAAAGACCATTAGACCTCTACGATCTTTTTCCGATTCCCAATTTCACCCCATTTCCTTTATTAAATTCTTCGTCACGGAAACATTCTACAATAACGGTTCACCGCTGCTCAAAGTGGAACTGATCAACGATTCCTTCTTGTAAAAACAATCCTTCCTTGCAACGATCCATCTTCCACGACTTCTTTTTCAAGTTTCATACTTACACATTGAGAATCTATCCCTTAACACGATATTACAATAACAATAATGTTTATTCCGCTTCACAGCCAAGAACAGGACTTGGTTTACAATAACCTCGGTACACTTAGGGTTAGGTTCGGGATAGTTCGATCACTTTCTAGAAAGAAGCCATTGCATTGTTGGTTTTTTACAATCTTTGTCGTTTTGAGCAAATTAAAGCAGCGCATAAGTAATTTAGACACGTTCAACCCGATCCGATCTCTTTTCTTTTCCAATCTTCTCAACCAATCTATAACCTTTCCATCTCTGCGTCCGCTTACCATATCTTCTATTAACACGATATTATACTCCTCTTTTTTGTGCGCCGCGACAAACCATTCTCGTTACGACGATCGAATGCAGAAAAGGGAGGAAGCTGATGGAATCAAACGGCGTTGAAGGTTCGTCTGTGGGGTCGGTACGTAGAATGCGGTTACCAAGAGTCGAGGGGTTGCATTTAGGGGTTGTTCGATGGGAAGAGCGTTTAGGTGTCTGGGTTTTATGAGCCGCATACGACTTACGTTAAGTTGGTTTCTTCCCCCTCGTCCATGGGGTGTTTCTCCTGCATTCTTGGCGAGCCTCTTCGGGGCCGGTCCCTGTTTCGGTAATCGAGTCGCCTGTATTCGGACATTCTCCGCATTTTTTAAGCGTGTTTATTTTTGGGGTTTAACTTTTTTAAGATCGTCGTGCACTTTTAGATTTAATTATACAGAGCATTACGAAATTATCCCATCCGATGACGAAGAATTTAACGAGTATAAAATTTTTTACCAAATTTGGAAAGCGTCTGTTAGAAACTATCAGGGTCCTCTTTCTATTATTTTTCAGCGTGAAAAATTTCTATTCTTTTTCCATTGAATTAGTAAACGCTCCATTAGTACAGTCTGTAGTTACCTTTGAATATCTAAAACACCGAAAACGAAAAATAAATAATTCTGTCCATCGAAGTTTGGCACTTCCATTACTAAAATTGTGAACCTTCTTGTGCTCCAATGTTTTCTTATTTACTCGAATAATTTTTCAAGCGATTTTGTGTAACAACAATCAACAACGTTAGCGTTAAATCTTTAAACGAATCTTTAAACGAAACGTCGCGATTAAACGAAAATTAGCGAGCAAAGAAACGATTATTAAAACACGTATTTTGTTCAACGAGTAACATTGTATTTTTTTTTCGTGAAACTTGATTTTTCCTGACACAGAAACCATGGTTGTAAAGGTAATTTAAAGGGTAGTCGAGTAATTGCTATAGCTTCGTAAAAAAAAAAAAAAAGAATCACCTCGAAACGGCTCAATGACGAACGTTCTGGTTGAAAATTGTGACTCTAATAACTTATGATTAAATTCTGGCTGTTGCATTCGTGGAATTTCACTTTTGTACGGTTCTAAAGCTTAATCGAAAAATTAACTACACTTTATCGTGGAATATTTCCTATCTTGTGCGTAAAGATTGATTCACGTGATATTGAGTAATTATAATTTTAATCGAAACATTGTTTGAACATTGCGAATGTTAACAAATAGCTTTATATTGATAAAATTCCTGAATAGTTCTCAATAATGGCTCTTAATGACGTTCTTCCTCTGTCATTCAATTATTCCTTCTAAGTTTCAAATTGTTTAGTAATTGAACCGTGATTCGGTTTGAATTCACATTTAACATAGCTCTGGAAAAGTACGAATCGTCGCGAAATTATAATAGTACAGATTTTTTTGTCCTCCATAGAACGTTGTACCAAAGAAAACGCATATGCTATAGGCTGTTGCGTTTCGTTAAGGTTGGGCGAGGAATTCCGTGAGTGGTCGCGAAATAAAATACGATCGCCTGTCGGATCCGGGGAGCTTTTACGATTTTCGAAGCATGCAACTGGAACACAAGACGTCGACGTGAGTTTTCCACCGGTAAATTGAGAGGGAACGCCTCGTGCAGCAGTTCTTGTTCACACGAGAGAAGAGCTTCTTCGAGGAGATCTCGAGTGGTGGCGATCCGTTACAGCTTACGTCTGTCGCTAAAAAGGGATTCCAGGGGATCCCGATAAACGAGTAACTTTCAAGCTGTATCGCGGAAATCGGTGCTGAATTGTGTTCTTATAAAATAGTCGTTTGACTTACTGTTGGTTGGTAAATGTTTTAGTTTGATTGGATGTTAAAGATTTAAGGGATCATTTTGGAGATAGAGAAAGAAATTAGTTTATATAATAGTAATGTTATGTGTATATACTAGTTTGTAGTAATTTAAGGATAAGAGTCGAGATTTTATAATTTCTGGGAAATTTAACAAAACGATCTACGAAAATCAGAATTTTTAAATGTATATTTTACATTCAGTTTTTTAAAAGGAACCATATATTTATTTTTAGAAATTCTTTTAGCTTCAGAACAGATCCGAAGACCATAAACGAGTTATAAAAACGGATACACAAACTCGTAGGTTGAATGGAAATTGAACGAAAATTGAACACCTCCAATTGTAACGTAGCTAAAGGGTTAACAGGGTAAACTATAACTATAAATGGATATTCGAATTGTCTCTTATTTCACCATTTACCAGAACACTTTGCTCCTCGTTTCCTCTCTACATTCTACTCTCGTAAGTTGGCTACAATTGTCCTTTTTCGTAAATTCATACTCTGGGTTATGCTACATAACCGCACAGCCGACCTCGTGGATCCTATAACAACGTAAGTTATGGTTAAAGCCAACTAGGGACATTCTCAGCTAAACTGATTCCTATGGGACAACTCCGTTCGAGTTCTTTTTTTAACCCTGTGACGTAGATATTTTAATTAAGAATTTAACGATACAGTTTTGCGGTTTTAAATTTTCTACAAATGCATGCAAATCCACAGTTTACAAATAAAGTTTTAATCGGTATTTACATTATTTAGTGACCTGTTCTCCGACGCTCTTATGAACCGCCTTTCTCGTTCTATGATTGTTCAACGTTTTTCGTTAATAACTCGTTAACAAAGCCGAATTTGACATTTTCGCAAAGGAAAATGTTTTTTGAAATCATCTCGGGAATCACACCTTTAAGGGTCACTTCTTCACTTTGTCTGGGACACCCTGTATATCCAAATGCAGCACCACATATACGATATCACCGTTATCTTCTATCGGATTTTCCTTTCCGAATTTCGTAACAGACTTTGCAGAGAATCCAGCCCTATAACATATTCTATGTTAAAACGTTTCGCGCTTAAATAAAAAATGTGATAGAATACTGCGATACTTGGTATTACATTTTGGTACAATAGTTGTCATCCGCGCAACCAGTCGAGAGTTAATCAATTGAAACATCGAAGATGCAACGAATGAGAGAAATAGTGACGTAAAAGTGCATCGAAGACCACGGTCTACCTTCGAGTAACGCCGAGGCGCCATATTGTAACAGTACAACGAGGAGAGGGGGGTAGTCAGCCTAACGTCCTTCAGCTAACGATGTCTTCGACTCAGACTATAGCCGGGAATTAGAGTTTCGATCCAAGAGGCGCAGCTGTTGTTCCCCATAGCTTCTCGTTCGACGGACGGCAGGCTGACGACATAATCGCGATGCCGATCGTTGGGTGAGGTTCCTCGTAAAAGAAACAAACAGCAGATGCCGCTAACAAGGCGCGAAACGTTCGAGGGAGAAATAAACTAGGAAACATAATGAGCAACCGCGGCGATGGTGTTTTGTCCCAGGGTACAGACGATGTCGATTGAACCACGTTTCGTCACGTTTGTCTTATTTTTAACCCTCTGTAACGCCATGCGACTTGGAGCCGACGTATCTCGTAAAACGTGATTTTACGTCTGATGTTTTTCCGTCGGTTCGTTATCGCTCTCTCCAGACGAAATAAATGAGAAAAAAAAAATGATGTGCGTATAAATTTGAAGTTGCGAAGCCTCGGAGATATCGATTTCGATTATACTCGCGTCTAAAATAGATAACCAGATTCGGGTCAGCGTGGATTAAGGGTTCTTACAAAGGGAACACGCGATGTGTGACTTTCGAATTTTGCCTTTGTTCTATGTTCGATGTTAGGCGTAAACACTCGATAGTTGTTGAGATATGATTGTGTTCTCTTCAATTCAACACTAGAACTACCAATAATGGGTCGTGTAAAAAATATCGAACCCTGGAAGACAATATGGCGGGGCATATTTGCATCCAAGGCTGAACGAGTATCGTGAGGTCTCGTTATTTCCATATTTATCCACCGTTATTAATTTCATTAACGAAGCCACCAGTTTTTTTCCTTTTCCTTTTTCTTTTTTTTTTTTTAACAAGTTCTTTCGATTGGCAGCCGATAGCAATTACGCCAAGCTATTTGCCTTCCATTTTCGTGTTCATAATTTAACAGTCGCTGCAGGGAAGCAATCGTTCCCTGACTCGCGCCACCGAAACGTTTCATTACTCTGGTTTTCGTGAAACTTCGAAATGAAAGCAAACATGAGATCAAGCTTCGTTGAAACGTAAAAAGGAAACGCAGTGAACACTGTTCGCGACTCGAACAATTGGTTACACTTCAACGTTACTCGTTTATTATGTGTGCGTGGCACGTTTGCGATCGTACTCTAGCACGGAACTCGTATTTCGTTTCTGTTCGGCTAATGATCTCGGCCTACGCGATCAATGGAATTCCTTTTCCTCTCGGTTCGAGTTAGGCGTGGGTGAAGTTTGGGCTAGGGGTCGACGTAATATTTCGACGAGCAGCGCGACATCGGTCCGCCTATTCATTCTTTTCACGTTCCGTGATAAACTTCTTCGCCTATTTATTCGCCCCTGTTTGTTAGCGTCGAATGCCACGGTCTATCTAGGAACAATTAATCGTCAGGTGAAAGGTGATACTTTGATCCGTACTAATTGATCGTCCTGATTAGTTCTGACAGTGATGGATTAATTTTTTTCCTTTTTTTTACCTTTATGTCAATAACCGAGTACCTAGGTACACACTTTCGCACGTTTTCACTTCAACGTGTTTTATTTTTCTGGTAAAACGTTTTAATATCCGGCTACATCATCTTTTATTGTTGGTTTTAATTCATATTCATTTGTTGTCATTGATAATTGTTATTTGGCATATTTTCTATCCATGTTTACTTCGAGTTAAATAATTTTTATACCAGAATATTACTAAAATTGGACGATAAAGTGAATCGTGTAGAACAACATCGACAATTGTGGTTATTGACTAAGGGCTGAGAGTATTGAATTAGAATTGACTACAGTTTTTTTTATTATGATGAGAGAAATAGTAATTAATTGATATTGGTAAATTATTCTGCCGTAATAATGATGAATATAATGTTACAGCGATGAACAAATAAAAGGAAATAGAGATATCAATTCTGAATTACATGATTGCTATTATTATTAATTACAACTATTGCTATTGACTATAATTTTTCAACATTACTATTAACTATAATTACTAGAAACTCATTGAATTTTCGTAGTACAAATAAAACACTGGGTGGACTGTGCAAAGACTGTCTTTACCAGAAGTAAAATAGTTAAAAGAGATCGAGTTCGATTCCAATCGAAAAGTAACAATCGTTCTGCATCACAGTGCTTCATTTTATCTTTTTAAATGGTTTCAATTTCGTTCGACCTTTTTCCGCCAATATATATATATATATATTTTTTTTTTCTCGCTCTCGTTCCCACGCAAATGAACATGAGAATCTACCAGAACCTTTTCATTTAATGTCGTTTAACAGAATCGTTCTCGATTGTCACGTTGCCGCGTTGTTCTTCGTTGAAAAACAAGAAAACCTCTTGCTCGTTCAACGTTGCAGGCGAATTTTTTCTTCCATTCCGACCACGTAAAGTGAAGCAAGGTACATAGAAACCCTTAGAATTGCAGAATTGTTTCACTTTTCGAAGCCATGGTACTAATTATAAAACCATGCCAGCAGGATTGTTTGAAATATTTCGTTTCGAGAAAAAATCCGAGAACGAATGGAAACTTTGCTTCGTACGCGTTTCCTTGCTCTTTTACGCAATTATACGCAATTATACGTATGAAATAAATAATAAAAAGAAAATTCAACAACTCTTCGAGATGTAACGAGGAAGACTTATTGGTAATTAAAATATCCTCTTAGATATTCGTCGATGAGTGCTGCCAGAGAAGTTTGGAATTCAATCAGAAACAGTTGAGTAGATAATTTCGAGATGTATCGCGGTCGGTCCAAGTCGGTGGGGCATCAATTTGAGACGGAAACTTCGGACACTTAAGCGGAACGCTCGTGTGCATCGGAAGTTTGACCAAAACTATAGCCACATTGTTACAAACATCGCGATAACGATGAAACGATTCGTCTCTGCTCCTCAATCGAGCAAACGTATTCCATGGAACGGTTAATTAATTAAACTTTACCTCGAGAATCGAACCGAATCGTCTTAAGACATTGAAACGTCCAACCGTGAACGAAGAAAGTCAATTTTGGAAATAAAATTTTGATAGAATATTCTCTTCTCTGCTTTGGTAGCCATCGTCGTCCATTTTTAGCTGTTTTCATTCATAATAAACCTTTATTGCTTGCCCGTTGGAATGGAAAAGCGTGTTCAACCCTTCTGTTTTGTCAGAGAATTGATTTTAGGTTGAGTGGGTCCTTGAAACGAAAATCGAGTCTTCTGCATCATCTTCGGCCGGCCATTTTGACGCATCGTCGTCAACGGTCGGTGTTCCATTTTTGCGATGCAAAAATAACTTCGCTGTGCTAATTTATATCTTTAGTTAATCGTGTCGGAGCCAATCGCTATAACCTAGCAGCTTCCCTATTTCGAATCGGTATCGGTTAGCGAAGCCATATGCAGATGCGACTGTGCATCTGAAGATTTAGACCAGAGGTGGCCAACACGATGCCCGCGGGCCGTATGCGGCCCTCCGGGAGTTATGTTGCGACCCGCGGAGCTGGCTCAAATGAACGTAAATGTTAACTTTCATTGTACACACCGCCAATATTTAATACACGAGGTTACTTAATTTTTTGTGCGCGATGAAAAATTAGGTGCGTTGCTCGGCAAGAAATATTATTTCTGAAGTTTGGTTCGCGTGCTAAAAAGGTTGGCTACCCCTGATTTAGACCATCTGATGCGGCAGTGCTGCATTTACGATTCCTATAGGATCAAGCTCGTCAGAAGTTTAATTAATATTAGAACTATCGGCAATTTAATAGACTTATTTGTAGCATAGAAATCAAAGTAATAGGTATTTGATAAAATACCTCTAATAAGGGTAACGATTCTTTGTACATATTTTTTCCAAAAAGAAATCACGGAAAATCCCGAAAAATACATTACTGTAAATTTATAAAATTTTTGTGAGAAATGACTATAATCGAAACGATTGGTTCGATAGTTTTACAGTTAAACTTATTTAGCTCTCTTCGTTATTTCACCCGCTACCTTATTGTTTCCTTGCATCGCCAAGTAATACAATGATCAGCTCAAAGAATAAAATTCTATTCAGGAAGTTGGAAAACAGATTTCACCCAGAAGTTGCATCTGTTCGAACGAACAACAGCATATACCGCCTTGATGAACAGGTTTGGACGATCGCCAGAATCCATTATCGTTCTCGTTGCTCACAACGCTATTTCGTGGAATTTTCTTCATATTTTTTTTTCTTTCCTTTTTTCTCTGTACACGAGAGGATGGTCTTAATTTATTCTCACATGTTCAAGACACGTTCGCCTCGCCATTTTCTATGTCTTCTTAAATCATTCCGAATATTTTATTCGATTTGCCGGTGACCGTTGAACGACAAATCTTTTAAGCGAAAGTTCAACTCTTCGGCCTGGCTGAAGTATAATTTAGTATCTCGTTTAAATTAAGAGGAAGCTACTCTGTATCCGACTGATCACTGGATAAACCGAACCACGCTTTTATCGTGATTATTTGCTCAGATGAAAGGTCGACATGGCGAGGAATTATTGGTGCTAGTCGATCTAGGAAAGTACGATATCTCGATTTAATTTAAGACTCGGAGTTCAGACGAGTTTGCTTTCTAATTATTGATTAAAGAAATTGAGATCTGAGATAGATAGTGGTGTTTTTAATTAATCTTTCAGTTAGAGTTGCAATCAGTGATTTATTGGATGTTATCAGTGTAGGTAGAGATTTATTGGATAATCGTAAATTCACATAGAGACGACTATACCAGATAAATCTATCGAGTATTCGGTTATTAAAACATTTTATTTTGTATTAAGTAATACGAAGCTTTTTTTAAAGAGCCTTTAGAAATTTTAATTATTGTCAGTAATATACAATTAGGAAATTTTTATACAAGTCCTTTAAAAACATTAATTATTGTCGCTAACAAACTAATTTGAATATTTTCTGTTACCATCATAATAAAGTGACTTAAAAAATTTTCTCACCGTCAGCATAAAAATCTTTCCACCCCTAAATCACGTAAAAGGAGCGCAACAAGAAGCAATGTGGAAGAAGACAAGAGAAAATGAAACACGATGCGAATAACTCGAAGAAGAGACATTGGTCGGTGGTACAGAGATAAATGGTTGACCGCGTGAAACAGCGACGCGTGTGCATTTTCCGCTAGGCTGATGGTGGAACTGCTCTGAATCGGGATCGTTTAAAATCAAAGAGAAGCAAACGGTTCCAAGAGGGACAAGGATGAGAGAGCATTGTTCGTCACGCAACATAATATCTGTATCCATTAAACCGATAACTATCTGCTTGCACAAATCCATCTTGAAGCTTTAATGACATCCTGTCGTGTGTCTCGCAACGACATTTACCGGGCCATTTGTTCCCAACGATGACGACGGCCGGGATATTGTTTTGACTCATATTCATACCCGTTCTCCCGTACTCACATTTCGCAATCATGGAAAATTCGTGCCGCGTTGATCGTTGAAATAAAGTGGAGTAGTAGCATTATGGGAATAGAAACGATTCGTTTAATTATCGTGATTGGCGATACACGTCGATATGTAATCCGTTTCGAGTTTGCATTGACTTCGTTTATTATGATCAGCTTTGTTCGATGCGATGGTTGAGACCACTGTTGTGATTGTTGGTGAATTTTTCAGAGATAAAATTAAAAAAAAAAGTATCGAAAGCGTTATGAATTTAATTACTTTTTTTGGTTATTAGAATTACAATGGAATTCAATTTTTATTTAATTAAAATTAAATATTTTGTTACGAAAAACTACTGCTTTTTGAATTATTTTAAAAAAGCAACGATTTTTAATCGCGTCACTGTTTTTCTTAACACGTTGACCACTGTTGTCACATGCGCGTGACTTTGTACTTTGTTTCTTGCAATCATTTTAATGTTTGTCTACCAATACACATCGAGGCTATTTAAAAAAAAAAATAAACAATAAAAATGGTGTAACAGTGATCTTAATTCTTTTTTTTATTAATGATTTATTACGACTATTAATTATGCTACGAACAATTGCATAAGTATCTCCGGCGCCAACCTAATAAAAAATGTGCGGCTGTCAAAGTGTTAATGAACAATATATTCCACTAATGCTGAAATGGTTAAACAATGAAAGTTATTCGAAAAAGAACGTTTTCCGGTTGGTTATGCGTCAGGTGAAACATTTCCGACCCACGTAAGTTAAGTTTCCAAGGATCCGCGATTACAAACAACGATGGACTAACCCAAATAGATAATGACGAAGTCAAGCGGGCTCTATCGGTTCTTCGGCTGGTCAACGGCGTTGGTGCAACCCCTCTAATCGTTGGATAACCGTGTGAATGTAACGAAAGTGACACAATCGAGGTGCTACGCAGAACTAGTTTTCGCACGAGCCACTTGTCCGCTTATCGGCGCGATAACGAGCGTTTAAAACGAGTCGATTGATAAAAAAAAGAAAGGAAAGAAAACAAGAGAAAAAAGAAAAGAAACGATGGTTCATCGAGACTTCAAAGGAGAACGCAATGCTCCGCGGAACTCGTTGATTCGATGATAATTTCGCGAGACTCTCCTGTTTACACTGCAGCTAAAAAAAAAAGGCGCACGCTTACTCATTTTCCGTGGGCGAACGCTTACTCACTTTCATCGTGCAAATTGCTGAGGCCGATAAACAGCCGAGTATTTACGAAGGAACATACTACGCGGTTTATGATTCGAGGATAGTAAAAAATTATAGGCATTAAATTAAAGAAAAAAAAATTAAATAAAAATTAAAGGAATGTAAGCTGTAATAGAATAATAATCTCTGTTACTTCCTTTACATAAGAATGATCTAATAATAGTAATATATTTATTTTAGCAATAATTTTAATGGTAACACTTTTATTTTAATCGCAATTTTAATAGCAATATTTAAATTTTTGAATATCGATGTGCCAAACTTTCGATCCTCTCAATTAATTCCTCCACGAATTCTGTCTCGCCATATTGGCTAAAACACTGTCCCATAAATCNTTCGATCCTCTGTCTCAATTAATTCCTCCACGAATTCTGTCTCGCCATGTCCCATAAATTCTGTTCGAGTTGACAGGATGAAGCATCGACAGGTCGTTGGAAATTAGTATTTATCGGCGATTTAATCGAAGAAAGATTCGAGATTACCAAACCGTTTATTGCGAAGTGTAGTCACCGTGTCGTATATGGTGTCTTTTAACCATCGATACGCTGAAATCGAATAGACCGGTCAGAAGAGGTCAGTATCGTACCAAACAACTGACCGAATCGTAAATCGAGCGACAATAACGTGCGCCATGTTCGCGATGAAACGTTTAAATTCGTAATATATATAAGTGTATCTGTTATGGACTGGCGCCATTTTGGTAGCGCACTTTCGGCAAGGGAGTTTCGTACACGGNCGTATATGGTGTCTTTTAACCATCGATACGCTGAAATCGAATAGACCGATCAGAAGAGGTCAGTATCGTACCAAACAACTGACCGAATCGTAAATCGAGCGACAATAACGTGCGCCATGTTCGCGATGAAACGTTTAAGTTCGTAATATATATAAGTGTATCTGTTATGGACTGGCGCCATTTTGGTAGCGCACTTTCGGCAAGGGAGTTTTGTACACGACCAGAATAATTCCGAGGGAAGAGTCGTGTCCTGGATTTTTAGTTGGAGCATTGGTCCAGTTATCCTTATATCCGGTTATGTATTTTCTACCTATAGTTTCGACAGTCTCGATTACTTTATGCGGAATCGATGTCTTCGTGAAAGATAACAGGTTATACGGTTCCCTGGAAGCCATATTGGAAATGGCGGCGGTGTTTATCGAGATATTTCTGTTTATTGCAAATTAAATTTATAATAAATAAAAGATACTATTGTAGATGACATTTGTAACAATCAATAGAGAGGACGCATCTTTCAGAAGATTAAATTTTTATTTTATTTAAATTCTTTGAAACGTCTCTGGGAATATAACAGGTTATGGTTGTACGATTCTCTGGAAGCCGTATTAAGTAAGTGAACAAAATTGAAATTGAACGAAACGTTCCTGTCCATTATGAACGAAATTTACAAACCATTGACAGACGCGATGAAGCTCTTAGAAAATGAAACTTCAATTTTCTTAAGAATCAATTTCAAATTCAATTTCTTAGAAACGAAGGCATACAAGCAGCTACTGTTTCCGCAGAATTCGCCAAAAAACGTCTCTCGAAACCGGTGACAAACATCTTCAGCTAAACAAACCGTGGAATTAATTTGGAGTAGCGGGTCAGAAGGTTAATTGCGACAGGGCTACTCCCCAAAACTGACCCAAAAACCATTCGATCCTGGGCTGCTAATAAAATGCTGGGACAATTGAATAAAAGAGAAATTTCATAAGCGTATATATACGCGTTTTCTCTTTCCTCAATTAGCCCGTTGGCAATTTGTGTTTTCGTTAAAACGCAATTTCGCTGAAAGCACCGTGGACGGATCATTTGTTCGCCGATGGTCGGTTTCATCGAAGACATTTTACGATTCACACGGTCGATCAGAGAATATAATTCGACGCAAATGTCTCGTTACAACAAGGAATCTAACCGCGATCCCGAGGAAACTAACTTCAATTACGAAAGTTCATTCTGGCGGCGTGCCATCGGCGACGATTGCGAAACACACCGGGAAATCCCGATGGAACACCCGTAGCCTGGACGATTCTGATTATCTTAATATATTCAACGGCTAGTGCAACGATAAGCATGGTAAATACGCGTAATAAGTCCGCCAGCTATGGGGCAACTTCGATATCTTGGCAACTTTCGTGGCGGCGTGGGCAAAGGGGGCCTTGTGGAATAAATTATAGCCGAATAGGAATGTTGTTCGTACGAAAAACTTGTAAATAATACGTGTAAGCATTGGTCGAAGTTGTTGAGAATTTTTAAGTCTCGAGAAATCGTTTAGGTTGGAAAATAGTAACATAAAATTTAATCCCTGAATTTAATTATAATTTTTTAACAGGTAACACGTTATTATGTATTAGTTCGAAATATATAATATTAAGAATTCAACTTACATAGAAGCATATTTAATTAGATAAATGTTAGTTTTAGTAATTAGGAGCGCTGCTTCTAACAATCATTGCATCGACTGATTAAATTAGAAAAGGGAAATTGTGGAATAATTGAATAATATATGACATTGAGAGATGAACTTAGATGGAAACATATTTAATCAGATAAATATGAATTTTAGTAATTGGGAGAGCTACTTCGAAAGATGACTGCGTAAATAAATTAAATGGGAAGAGGGAAATTGTAGAATATATTGCATCGTTATACTATTCTACTGCTATCGTCCCTTGTGTCGAGATTATCGCAATAAGTGGGTCAAAATAAATTTAGAGTAACTTAGTAGAAAAGCTGAACATTCTTGGCTTACATCTATCGTATCTTAGTAGAAGATTCGGTTAAGTCAAAATCGTTACAAGTCGTAATTTTGCGAAACACGGAATTTAAGCGGAAACTTTCCAGATTAAATTTGATCTATGTTAATGGATTTTCGGGGTTAAGTAAGTTGAGGATTTGAAGAGATCTTTAAGCGTATCCGAAGATTTAAAACGTTTCACGCTCTGGTTTAATTTATTTGCAATTGTAGAGGGCATTTTAACTGAAACTGGAAACGTGTCCAAATAATGAGATTGTTGTCTTTCGGTGAAGTACTGCTTCCCTTGAATTCGTCTTAAGAAACTCGAAGATTATATACTTAGGAGTTCGGTGGTTGAATAGAAGTATGGATCGGTGGAGAGCGTTTATCCGATTTGTCCATATCCATTTTGCGCGCGTCCTGTAATTCTATTTACGGATTTGTAATCAGTGGAACGTGCTTTGTTATATTAATCTTCAATCGAATATTAATTTACTAATAAACGTTGTTTATTTTCTTAGAAATCTTTGCTCCTAGTTTCTCCGAGAAACTGTACAGAATTATTTTTCACGAAATTTCACGCAATTTCAGCTTAATTTAAAGATATCGATTTAGTTAATACCTTAATTTGGAAATACTAATTAATTTAATTGATATATCTGAGAAACACGAGTTAAATTAATAACGTAGCTTAACATAGAAATGCTAGTCAAATTAATAACAAACAGTAGCTTAGAAATACTCGTTAAATTAATATGCATATTCGCAATCTCAGCATTATCTCATTTCTCCAACAAGAATAACCAACATTCAAATAATTGGTACGAAATGGAAACCTAGAAAAGAAACCTAGATTCCCCTATTTCCCCTAGTCACTATGTTTTCATAGCAATTTCCATTTCGCCAAAGTTCTTTGTTTGTCGTCGCCGAAAATGGTTTTGCCAATTTGTACTAAATTATTTAGGAGAAAAAACAGGAATAGAAAAAACGGAGAAAAGAGGAAAGGAAAGTCGAGAGAGACTGAAGTAAAAAATGCATACACTTTCGAGGAGACGCGTTTACGGCGGAATTCCCATTTGAATGTAAAGCACGGCGGGAGCTACCCGATCCGCGTAAAGGCTAGTTCCAAAGAAAATTGTTTTTCCAGTGTCGGACAGCTGGTACAATTAGTTAGCTTTGTTTCACCGTTTCTTCGTTGTGCGCGGAGATGTTTATGAGCGAGCAATTTGAAACAGAGTAACCGCGAAATCCTTCTGTCTTCATCGATCATTGAGAACGATCGAGCCAGGGGTTGAACAATCTGTTTTACTTCGTATTACTTGAAGCATCCGTCAAATCGCGAACACGAAGCGTCGAAATGATGATTTCTTTTCTTCTGTTCTGAATGTTTTCAGAGGGTTTACATAATACAATTTATGGAATTGTTTTCTTCGTTTCTTAGAGCAAAGCTTTAATGGAAATAGTTAACGACTGGAAAGGGAATATTAAAATATTTGAATATTTGAAATTTTGAATATTTGAATATTCGAATATTTGAATATTTTAATATTTAAAAATTTTTAAATTTTTAAATTTTTAAATTTCAACACTTCATATTTTAATATTTAAATACTTCAGTAAGGTACCATTTTGCGTTCAAAATTTTCTCACAAAATCTATCGAGCTGTTTATTTCTAGATCAAGATAGATAGCATTTTCAGAGTCTACGTTCTCTCATTATTAATCCCCCTGTTAATTAACAGGCTTCAATTCCTCGTTTTTCTTTACACGATCCACCAGGATACAGCTATATAAACTTTTAACGAGATCAATTTGTCATTGCAATTACGCGTTTACAGGCAAACTAAATAATTGTAACAGTAATAAAGATACGGAACGAAAGGGACTCTGGCGATGTTGCTTTCACGAACATGGGAGTTATAGATGTAAACGTAATTAAATCGCAGGCTTTAATTTACCGACTGACATAACAGATAGGGATGATCCTTTGTCCTTCACGAATTCTTCAATTTAACAAAGTGTCCTGTTCGCAATTAGCGATTGCATTTTCGTTGGTCTTTATAACATTGTCCGGCTAACGTGTATTGGAGTGACATTAAAGTGGCTACCCTGAGCTATCAAGTATGACTCACTGTGTTTCTATTAAACAAAAAGCGGAAACATAGAATCCAGCTGAACAGATGCCGTTGAGCGGCGGCAATGTGGAATCGAGAAGAAAGATTTCCCTAAAGATCGAGCTGCCAGGAAAAAAGTTCTACCCTCGTAACAGTATTAGAAGTTTTCGAAGGTCGCTCGTAAGAACTGCTTGGATCGATGTTGTACGAAAATAGAAACGTCACTGTGACGAGAATTTTGTCACCATCCGATTCTCTAATATAAATTGAAAGTACAAATAAATCCAAGCATCGTGAAATAAAAAAATCGATCATAGAAAGATGAAATTTAATACCAACATTTTTCACGAAATTTTACGCGATTTCGATTTAATTAAAAAATATTGATCGCACTGCTTAACATAGAGATGCGAATTAAATCAATAATCTAGCTTGATATAGAATATTTAATATCAATATTAGAGACACAAACACAATTAATTTAACCCGTTGTACTCCATTGGCGCCGCTATGGCGACTCGTGCAATTCTCGTCAGAGGTAAACTTTCGAGTTAAATTTTGTATCTTCCTCAATTCAAATTTAATTTATCTTAGTTAAATTCTGTACCTTCCTCAATTCAAATTTAATTTATCTTGAAACGAAGAAAATTAATCAAACAAATAAAAATTATAAACATTCATAATATTTTTCTCCTTTTAAAAGCTACTGTAAGCTTTCTCGATACTCCTGTGAAATTTAAAAAAGCTTGAAAGCGCATAGAGTTGATCTTCCATTTGCCGGTAACATTTTCATTCAAAAGTAACGCGAACACGACTTCTGCGTTACCCAATGATTAAGAATTCAGCTATTCATAAACTCTCGACCAAAAATAGTTCAGTCCTAAGGATAAATCGTAAGAATTAATTCTGAGGACGAATCCTAATTAAATAAACGTCCTCCAGCCGACGGTGGCGTTTTATCCGTCTCGAGGAGGCCTTGAGAACTTCCCTGGGCAAGGCTAGGGCAAGGTGGACGAGAAGGGCACGTTAGCACACGACACACACGACCCAGGTCGAGCACGATGGACAAGGTTGATGGCTGGTTGAAACGAGCGGCTGAACTTCTACCCCCCGCCAGGAATTACCGTTGCTCTTAGAGGCCCGGGCATTTAATGCTACGCCTGGCGTAACACCTCCTTGTCCTGCAGCTTTCTATCCAATTCTCTTTAACCTTCGTGGCAGGAAATAGAATGGAAAAGGCGCCGCGCCTCCGACCGACGGATCCTCTTGGCGAAACTTGCTCTCTTCGGTTCGGCTGAAGCTGATCCAAATCTTTGCAGCTACAAACTTTTTTTTTCTCTATTTGTACTGCGTTTCTGCTGCATCGTTATAGTCTGATTTGGGTACTACGGGGGAGTGAAAAGACTGCATTTGGAAGGAATGCGGGTCTAAGTGGTCCGACACGTATTTTTAGTTCTGGCACAGGGATGAGCAACCCGTGGTTCTTCAAAGATTTTACATTTTCATTTTTAACCCTTTCTCTTCAAACTTTTTAGTACCAATATCGAAGCATAATAAAAATTCTAATTCATTAGTGCTTCATAAATCACTTTCATTTTATCACCACGCGTTCGTAACAGAGAACACCCATAAATCGGGGGAAGAGTTTTTCGACAAACAATCTTGACTGCCAAATACTGTTCCCGATGGTCGGAACGATAATCAAAAATACGACGATCCGGTTAAGCTACGCGTTCTTATCGGATAGAAGTTCCAGGGTCGAAGCAACGATAGGTCCTTCGTTAACAGGACTTGATAAGGAGTTCATGGCAGAGGCTATAGAGAAGAGAATTCATGGTTGCATATTAGGGCTGAATCGTTTCTGCATCTTTATAACCGATTGCGAGTGGAATTAAACGGAACTTTATTTGGAGAAGGTTAAAGGGATGAAAACACGTATAGTTCCTGGGAAACTGTTCGACTGGAAAATACTTTTAACAGCTAATTAAATTTAAATTTTGTATTATCGACTCTTTTTTGTCAAAGGTTCCTAAAATTTATGAAATACATTCGCTCGAAACAAGTTTCACATTTCAAATAACAATTTCTCTCGATCAAAGCGATCAAAGCGATCGAAGAATATAGTAAAACTGTAACACTGCAGAATCGCTATTCATACCGTTTCAATAGTGGAAGATCTAACCTCGAACGATCAACCGAATTCAAACTTCCTATAGACTGCATTCAACCTCTCGGATCCCTCTTTATTCCCACCTAGCATACAAAAATCCTTTTCTCCTTCAGTGTTTGACAAATGTATCCCCCGTTTCTCAAATATTCTTCAAAATCGAATGATCCACGCACAGAGGTACAGATTCAAACAACGAAACGTTGAAACGAAGATTAACAGGCAATTCAGTCGACCTAAAAGAACGCAATATCCCTGAGCAATCCGGTGGCACGGTTCTTCTAGAATTTCATATCGTCTCGAAGGAAAGAATCTTTTTATCATCCAATATCGTAGGACGCTGATGGCAACGCACCGGAACCATGAGCCTTCACCCTCCATCCTGTCAAGATACGAGGGGTTGAGTTAAAGTACAACTTCCGATTCACGGAGTTTCCATAGGTAATCCTCGGCCTGGATCTGTGTTTCATTGATAAAAGAAGCCGGGGTAATAAATATTCAAAATCGCGGAAACTGGCGCCGGAGATAATCGATCGTGAAAATAATCTTCCGCGTCGGTGGACGCCGACAGGCAGAAATCTTCATGAGTATCCGGTTCACGCCTGCGATTCACTCGCTCATGGTCGTTTATATGGAAGAAAAATGGAAATTGGATTAACCCTCCGTAACCTGATTTTTCCTTACTTATGGTTACACGTTATCTCGATCACAGTTTATTTTTTTTTTTTTTTATTTAGATAAGAAAAATGATGAATTTTAAAACAGTTTCAAAAATTACTTTACTTAGATATGAAAAATGTGAATTAACAAGTTCCTTTTTTATTACATTTCCCATGAAATTTTTGTGATACAAAATTTAGGGGTTATTGTTTATAGAATTTTTTATATCGTATTCGCAATTTTGAACGTCCCGTGTGCACTAAAAGAAATATATCTTTTTTTTCCAGCTATTCTTCTTTAATTAAAGAAATTAAACGTACTATTCTAGGATTTTTAATTGTAAGAATTGTCCTTATTATCATAATTTCGGTCCGTTGGTCGTATTTCGCAGCCATCATAGTTAATTGTACTGCTTGAAAAAAAAAAAAAGAAATGTAACAACTAAAATGGCGCGTAATAATAGGTAGAAGAATGGTATTTAAAACAAGTTAGGTAAAAAGCAGTTTTTAGCTTCGTCGACGTTGGCGTGTGATGCATTGGTAGGTTTTCCAACATCGGAAGTTGCAACTGATTCTGCAGCTTTGTTTAGCCGGAAGCCCTTCGAGTTTCAAGGAACATTTCCTGTTGTGCGAGTAGCAAGGGAATAATGAACGCATTATTGTTATTGCCATGTCCACGTTTAAGTGGCTTGCGCACAAAAAGGGTTCGATGTTTCTCAGTGCCTCTGAAAGCCAAAACTCGAATATATTTTTTTCATTATTGTTTCCTTTTTTTCTTTTTTTTTTCATACCAGAATATAAGAAATATGTCGATTATTGTAATTTATTGAAAACACGTTAGGAAATTTCGTGGAGAGAGACGAAATTAATTTTGTATGCTGTATCGAGGATTATACGAGAATTATTTTTGTAAATATAATATAGTTTCTAAAAATATAATATTATTATTATTTCAAACGTGATATTAAATATGTTTTGGTAAAGGAACAAAATTTTGTTTATTCATTATACGATGCATGGTTTTTCAAAAGCTATAAAAGTATCTCAAATGTAAATGACCTAATTAGCTTTGCTCCTAAAGCTATTCACAAAATATAGAAATATTTGAGAAACAAAGAAAACCGAAAGGAAAGGGGGACATTAATTAACAGCTATGAAGGGAATTCTTTAGGGTTAGTTGTGTTTACGAACACAGCGTCGAGAAGAGCAAATGTTTGGAATGTAGAGTGGATCAATGCTCCACGATGGCTAATAATTCTCCGCGGCTTATATGCTCACCGTACTTCCGGAAGCTTTAGGGGTACTATTATTTGACACTTTCTCCTAATTTCGTCTTCTAAATTTAGATCTTGTTCCGTTAACATTGTGTCCAATTATAAAACCTGCCACAACGAAGAATACGAAAATAGTTTTTTTAATTTTGGAATTTTTTCTCTTCACC
The DNA here is from genome assembly GCA_019453375.1 of Ctenoplectra terminalis. Classification (NCBI taxonomy): domain Eukaryota; kingdom Metazoa; phylum Arthropoda; class Insecta; order Hymenoptera; family Apidae; genus Ctenoplectra; species Ctenoplectra terminalis. Next base: position 288,290 of record SMSQ01025859.1, on the reverse strand, counting down.
CAATCTTGCTCCGATTTCTTTAACCCTGCTGCGATTTTTATATCTTTTTCATCTTGAAAGAAAAGTATAAGAAAAAAGCAGATATTTAACGTCCAATTTTAATCTTAGATTTGCTTTACTTCAAATAAAAAAAAGGCAATTTTTTTTTAAAGAAATAGAAGCGCAATTAAAAATGAAAGCTAGAAGAAGAGCATACGTATCGAGTAAAATTTAAAGGAATTTTTTGAATCAGGAATTTAAAAGTCCTTGTCTTCGAAATAAGACGCTTTCTAATTCGTTGTTGAAACGTTTACCGAAAGAAAAATACGGTGACTTCCGGGAAAGAGCAGGAGAAAAGAATTACTCGGTCGACTTTGGCGCTGTGGACATATGGAGTAAATGGAAGAAAGGTACACCGGAAAATAATAGTGTCCAGAGCGTCGTGCCAGTTTATTGCGACATCCTGATTGTCGGACCAGCTTCCTTTCGGGAATCGTAAATCTCGAATCGTAAATCTCTTTCCTGGTTGTTGAACGCGAAGATTGTCCCTTCGCTCTTGGAACCACTAACTTTTGTATCAGCGAACAAAAAAATTAAATGTTATTCTTCCTTAAAATCAAACGATTAAAAGTGTGTCGAAAAGCTAAAAGCTTCATTAGAATTTGTTAATTGGACAAATATTTTGGTTAAAGCAATTAGGATTCGTTGCATTCAAATTCTATATCCGGAAACAAATATTGTACCGTTATTCGTGTTAATTAAGTGTTTAATTTTCATATTTAAAGTGGAATATTAAAATACGTCGAGTTGATTTATTCACTCACCAAGTTCTGATAATTATTTATTGTTCAATTAGCAAATATCGAAAATAAATTGGTATAAAATTGAGCTCCCCGGGGGCTGGATTAAGTTCTTGAAATATTCAATGGCTTCAATTTATTCTAGGTAAAAATACTATCCTAAATTAACACGTACATTCCCATTAATCATATTTGTTATAGAACCATTTATTTTTACGTCATTATGAACACATTTTTTGCGCAGTAGCTGATCATCCGATCAGTGGAACATCTCGATCAGTAGTCGGACCAATTTTTTTCTTACTCTTTCGAAAAACTTGAAATATTTAATTCATATGTTCCTCTCTCTTTTTTTCCTATAAAGATTCAACGTTTCATTATTATTTCCACATATATTTACATAATTTTTATTACTTCTCTAACGGAAAATATTTTCAATTTCAGGCAAAGCAGTACCGTTTGTCGAATTGACCGTTGCACACGCGTCGGTCCTTACTATCCTGGCAATCAGTTTCGAGCGGTATTATGCGATTTGCGAGCCCCTGCGAGTTGGGTAAGTAAAGAAAAGAACAATAGAATATTTTACATATATTTTTCCGAATATTTCGAGTGCAATCGGTTTTAAAATAGTTACGAAACACGCCGCTGGCAGCGTAATAATCGCGCGCAAACAGAACAGTAACCTAAACTTAAACGAGCCTCGCAGGCACGGATTGAATTGTTTTGCCTGTGCAACTAGAAAAGTACCGGTTCGAAAAATCCGTCCAAGTAAATTTGCAATTCTGATATCGAATATGAACTCTACGGATAAAGCCAGCTAATGAGATTTAGGTTATGTACGGATCAACGTACATGTTTGTGTATCGGATGTAAAATTATGCACGATGCACGGTGAAAAACACGTGGGTTCTCCGTCGTAATTATTCATCGGTATTAACCGTATTATTAGCGAATAATATGAAATTCGTTGCACGTATCGTCGTTTCACAAGTTTGATCACGATTTCGATTTATTCTATTGAATCCCATACCTGTGTAATTTTAATCTATTGTCGCCGATCTAGCCGGCTTTTTACCGTCCAGCCGATTGGTATTAGGTCCATGTTTTACGACATCAATCCTAGATGTCAGTCACGATTTTACAAGAACTTATTCCGGAAACGTTATTCGACGATTGGATCGATTTTTATTTTTCCACAGGTACATGTGCACGAAGGCAAGAGCGACGTTTCTCTGTCTGGTGGCGTGGGTGGCTGCAGCGTTATGCACAAGGTGAGAAGAAAAGAAAACAAAATCGGACCATTGGTTCGTTGCATTTTTCGTTTGCCGCTTTATTCCGAGTTAACGCATGCAGCGCTTTTTTTTTCATTCGCTTCGCGACTCCTCCCATCTCTTCACATTCTACTCGCTATTTTTTTTCTCTTTTTTCAGTCGCCGTGTCATTTCCACACAACAGAAATATTCGGAAATACAGCTCTTTTTATCTTCCGCTTCTTTTTTTTGTTCCTCAATTTAGTACGATTTAAAGTAGCGATCTTCATCAAGTGGCAATTAAACGCGGCCTCGTTTCTTCGTTATTTATTTCCAGCTTTTTCGCATAAATTTCGTTCAACCGGTTTATTTATTATCACATTGTTTTAAAGTCTTTTAAACTTAATTATCATACTTTGCCCATCCAGTTTAACGCTAGAACTACCAGCGATTATCAAACATATCGCGGTAACAGATATTAAAAAAAAGAAAAAAATACATAACGCAAGAGAAACAAACCGTTTTTGTTAGTTTTCAGTGTTAACGCGTTTACGCCGGCGTTGTTTTCTGCATTTCGCTCGACCGAAGTAACGATGATACTTTGCTTTATCGAGCAGCGTTGTGCTTAATTATAAAAATAATTTAATCATTTGTTTCTACAAAATGGATAGAAACTGTTAATAAAGTTTCTATTTTTTCGGAAAATTAGCCATGTACCACCGGTTGTACTGGACGACGTGAACGTGTTGAAGGCAAATTCTAAACAATGCGCCATTCTTCTTTTTCCCCCGGTAAAATTATTCCACGGTTTACGCGACCGAGAGTCGCGTTCGCAATTTCGACTCACAGGACGATTTTCAACTTAATTACCAAAGGGTGTAAACAACGCGTTAAAGTGGCGCAACACCGCGGCGTGAAGCTGCGAACTGCAGTGAATCACGCAGCTTTACGTCGTGCGCCAGTTACGCAGGGTAATAACGTTTGTCCCGTTAAACACGGACTGGGTTGGACGTTCTTTTTTTTTTCCCCTTTCTTTATGCGTATTTTTTTCTATGCACCGTTATACGTATCGCGAACCGTGCCTTTGCGACTGAAACGCTTAATTAATCGCCGTGGTCACGCTTGACAACTTTTCATTGCGATAGAGTGATCGTTGAAGGGACGCGTGACAGGAGAAATGTATAATGAAGCATCGAAATGTCAAGAGTAGAATATAATCACAACTTTGTGATGTACGTTAAGCTACAAAGTTTTAAGAAGTATCGATACAGAGATTTGAGCGCCATGTTAAATTAATGGCGACAGGTGTACCAACCGTGACGTGATAAAAGCTAAATATAAAAAAGATTTCATACAAAGTTGCATAAATTCATTCTTTTTTCACGTATTGGCGTTGAAATCTTTAAGAAGACAAATTGAATTAAACTCTTCTTCGCCAGACTATAAAATCCCTATTTTCAGGTACGTTAAAAAGAAAAACAGCTCCGGTTTATCACTTTTAACGGGACCAATAGTCTTTTACGGAAAATATATTGTACCATAGAAGGAGGGGCGCATTGAATAAGAATCGAGGATAAATGGAGTCTTAAAGGCAGCTGTTTCTCGCAATTACAAAATATATATATATATCGCGAGAGGAACTTTCGTGAAAGACGATCGCAATCTTCGACCATGTGTTGCCATATTGTTGCACGCGCGAGGAACAGCTCCCTTTGGTGGTGTTTCCGAGGAAATCTGGTCATAAAAATCGATACGCGGTTGTGATGATAAGAGAATCACGGGTGGCGACCTGCAAAGCTTCAATGGTCTGTGAGACTTTTTCCGGAAACTTTTTACTTCGTTTCGGAGGGGTGAGGAGATACGAACGAGAATTATAAATGCTAGAGCAATCGGGACAGAGTTATGGTCCCTACGATTCGATGAAAATTAAAAGAAAAGTTGTAAGAACTCGGTAACACGTTTCGAGTCTGTTTTACGATTATCGTTCTATCACGTTATTGCTGAAGACGGTCTTCTTGCAACGAAGTTTTAAAACTGAGATTGGTTTGACTTCTGTTAACGATTGGAATTTTAATTCTTCATGGGTTGCCATTGCTGGTAATTTTTATGTTCCGATATTTTTATTTGATTTATTTTTAAGTCTCCGTTTTGAACACTGATAATCGAATTTGAAGATTGATGCTAGAATGCCTTCAAATTATACCACCATCCTTCTTAACCACCGAAGAGCGTTAATCATTATTAAAGGCTGATTTCCAAGCACGTAGTAAGAAAGCTGGAAGAAGGATGATCGTAATAAAATTACGGATGCTTTTCTGGAATTACATTAGTATTCCCGTGAACAAGCCTGTGATGCAGCTATTTTTTCTGGAACATTAAGTAGGACCACTATACTTGGCCACTTTGTGTAATGAGATATATCAACGAAGGACTATCGAATGTTTATCGAATGTTAATATTTCACAAGGTAATCAGAAGTCTCACCTGTACGTCTTTCATCGCTACGATCGAATAGAAGAGTATTCACGTGCTATCCACGCGTTCTTCGAACAAACTGTAAGTTAACAGGGGGATAATTAAAATAAAAAAAAAAGTGTAAGAAAAAATCAATATTAATCCAAGAAAAAAAGATGGATTAAATTTTTCAGATCTACAATATCGACGAAACAATAACGATTAATCTCTGAAAATCGGCACAGTTTCAAGCAGCGCCACAACATGTACCAAACTTAAATTTCAACTTTAAAAGTCTCTGCAAGAAGTACTTTCAAACTTCCGTTATATTGTTTCGAAACAAACAAGAAAAAAAGACTTCCTATTGAAGATTTAAGTCAATCGCATCCCTCGATGGTCCATTTTGAACTCAATAACAAGGGGATGCGGCCGTGGGACCAAAAGATTTGATTCCAACAAGTCGTAAAGCCCACGCGGTGTTCTATTCGCGTTCAAGTTGGTTCGGTCGAAGGAAGGCAACTTGTATCGCATCGTCGTAAAAGGAATATCGCCCGTGAACCACTCTTCCGGGGATGCTTTACGCGTTGCTAACATTTTTTCCTCTCGTGGATTACGGTGACGCGGTTGCCTGTTTTCAAAGGGAGGCCTCTCCAGCTCGCTGAATTTATGGTTGCTCGAGAAACCGCCTCCACACTGTGTGGCAGATGAGGGAGGATTCCAAGGAAGAAAATGTTGAAAAAAATCAAGAAAGGCATTGGGTTTTACGGTGAAAAGGAACCTCGCCTTTGAAAACGATGGAGGGGAATCCTGATGGCGCTTGGTTCAAAAGGGAAGGCCACGATGGATGATAAAATAAAAATGAAATTAGTTGAGATTGAGTAGTAAAAAGAAGTAATTCTGTATAAGATAATTCGTAAATTCTTTTCGTAATTATTTAAAGTTTATAAACACTGAATGGCAGCTCGAAAGCGCCATTTGCATAATACTTTTATATAAATAAAATCGTTTAACTTCTTGAAGTGATTTTTTTTCTTTTTTTTTTTTTTTTCTTAAATTAGAATTGAAATAAATTTTATGTTGAATTATTTTTTTTTTTTTTTTTTTCTTAAATTAGAATTGAAATAAATTTTATGTTGAATTATTTTTTTTTTTTTTTTTTTCTTAAATTAGAATTGAAATAAATTTTATGTTGAATTATTTTTTTTTTTTTTTTTTTCTTAAATTAGAATTGAAATAAATTTTATGTTGAATTATTTTTTTTTTTTTTTTTTTCTTAAATTAGAAAAGAATCCAATTTTTTGTTAAATTATATTTTATTCGTTTCAAATCGATAGCTATTTGTACTAACTGCGCTAAAAGATTAGATTAATATTAAAAAGAAAAGAAAAAGAAATGGAAGTAAAAGTGACCAACTTGCTATTAAAGATTTAGAAAATATATGATGTGGAGGAAAAAGAACTTCGATTCCAATTAAACGAAGGAAAAAACAAACTTTCGCCCGATAAACTTCGATGAAGAAAAAATGCAGAACTTCTCGAGATCTAAAAGAAGCAATAAACCCTATATCCATCACAACTTTCAGATTCTTTGGAGTCTATAAATTGCATTTCTTGTGCTCAAACGTAAGAGTGGATCAGCTTCATAAAATTCCCGACTTAGATCGGTTGCACAAACGACTCGAGCTCGAAGAAAACAAAAGTTGGTGAGAAACTGGCGGCACGAGAGCTTTGGAAGCATTCCACCGAATCGAATTCCTGAGGGAAGCTTGTTGGTGGTATTAATGAGCCAGAAAATTCAACGTTACGCCTCCGCGATGTATCTTCCGGCACTGTTTATCGATGAGGGGCGCCCTCCGAAATCGTAATCTCGGATTTTCTACGACGTTATTGATGGGGGACAAAATACATAATCCGCGTTCATAGATTAAGGGATTAGAAGGATACGAGGTCGTAGGAAAATTTTTGCTCCTCCCCTTTCTGTTTTCAACAAACGGAAAACCTTCGAATACAACGAAAAGGAAAAATAAAACAGAATCAACTGAAACTTAATAAATTCGATTAGAATTAAAAATAAAGTATGTCTATAATTGTAACGCGACGAAAAGTGAAAGCGCTGACTTAATTAAGTCGAATGGAAATTAAATAATGTTTAACGATAAATTTGTACATTATTCCGGTTTATTTTTCGTCGAGATATGCTGTATAATTATTAGCTTAAAGGAAGATAGAAGGAAAAGTAGAAACAACAGATTTGGATCGAAAGAAATGATGACAAATTAAAGAATGTACGTTCGTTGAAGTTACTCGAGTTCTTTATTCTCGCACAGTTAAGGAATAAAAGTCCTTTTCGAAAAGGGGAAAGCCTTCGAGCAAAAGCATCGAGTTACAACGATCAACTAGGAGTCCTTCAATAGCTTTGTTCTTTTCTGCTTTATTGCGCTACGTTCTTGTTACAGTTGACTTTAATAAAACTTGGATACCTGTTTTTCATTAAAGGAACATTATGCAAAGGATATTTCCTTAGAAGCATTGTTTGTTAAAAAAAGAGAAAAAGAAAAAGATCAATTCACCGGTATTGATTATAAATTTCTCTTGAGCCTTGTCTTTGAGAATTAGAATTTCTATGAGAAATTACAACCCGGCTATTTCGACCGCTTTGGTAGTTTTAGTGTTAAACTTCACTCTGTAATAAAGAAGCAAAGAACAGACATGGTCTATCCGTTTCTAAAATTTATTCTAACGATAACGAATCAAATAATTCACGAGCAGACCTTCGAACTCTCGGTGGAGTTTTCGAACTTTTAATAAAATCATAAAACTTAATTGGCTCGTGAGATAATGATGGGAGACAGCCTTGGTTGAAACTGAAACGTTCGAAAATATTGCACGTTGCGAATGATGAACGGAACGCAAGATCGTTAAAAATGGCAGAACAAAAAATGGGACAAACAAGATGGCGGAATGGTAATAATTTAAATGGAACTAGAAGATTAGTGACGAGGGAATTGTAGCGCAAAAAAAATGGAAGAAAGGAAAAATGTTAGTTCGCTCAAGAGCGTGCAGAAAAGGAAAATTATTGTGGAATTTGTTCCTGAGAGACTTATCGCCTGGAAGGGTAGTAAAGTGAGAATCCCCTTTGGTTCTGTGATAAAAAATAGATTTTCCAAGTCAATGACCTGCAGAAGATTCAGAAAGAAATTTAAGAGAAAAATTGCGATTTATATTAAGCTGAACAAAAAATTGTTACAATTTAATTTTGTTGCAATTTTAGAGCTTCGATAAAAAAGTATGAATTTTAATGTTAATTTTGACAGTCACAGGAACTTCAAACAGCAACGAATTTTAGATCAAAATTTCCGCAAATCTAAAAGAAAATAATTGGAACTTAGAATTTAAGAGAAGTTTATTTCTAGGAGTAATATAAAGTTGAAAAATTTAATCCAAAGGAAGAAACTATTCCTTTCTAGGGAAAGTTATGTTTATTGGACGTTGAAAAGCCGAATAAGCAAGCATATTCCAGTTTATCAAAGCTCAAAAGTAAGATAAATGTCTACCATCGTATAATTTCGGGGGAAACTCCTTGAATGGAGTTTCAAACGTTCCCAGACGGTCCTGCAGCACAATACCATTGATGGATCGCCCGGTGAACCCCCTCCGTCTGATCTATAGGGTAATTTTACTACCACCGTTGACAGAGTGACGTGTAGTTCCTCGAATTTTCAAAAAGAGTCGCCTCTTCCGTGTAACTGAAATAACTTAATTCCGCTACCAAAGAAATTTATAGCGAACCGTAACAAATCGAAGCAACTCTAGTACATTCAAGTTTAGAAACACTTATTACAAGTTAAATATACAATAAAAATATTAACAATTTTATTAAATGATTTATAAAATCATTATGTGTTTCAAACGAACTAAATTTCTTTCAGTCTCTCAGTTTTTACACGAGGACTGTCTTTAATTTTTTTAAAGTAAAATATCTGTTTCCTTAAAAAATGAAGCTTTTCAACTTCAATTCGATTATTTTTGAATGGAATAAATGAAAAATTAATTGTTCGACAGGTGTCGATATAATTTCTTGTTTCACAGATTCTGAACTGAATTCTTTTTTTTTTCTTTCTTTTTTGCTTGCCCCTAAAAAGAGAGCAAAAACAGGAAATCCTTGCAATTATCGAAAATTGCGTTACTTTGGGCATTGGAGGAAATTCAATATCTCGGTTTCGTTTTTCGTGCAAGGATCGGATCCGAGGTTTCTGCCAAGATAAAAAAAAAAGAAAAGAAAAGAAAGCAACAGGATACTGTGACTCGTTGTATGGGTGTGCCGCTGTCCGATAGCAAGCTATCTCTCCGTTTTTCGACACCTAAAACGGTTCTGAAAAAAGTTAAAAGCTTCTCATCCTCGCGAAGAAATTCGATCGATCTCAGTAATGACTACAATTTCTTTTTTTTTTTTTTCACAGAATGTAAAGATACGATGAAAAGCAGAAGATTAAAAGAAAAACAGGAAAATTGTTAATCGGATAAACTCGGATGAGTTTAAAGAACAATTAAATAAATCAATCCAGCTAATTAAAATATCTGCTAACCGAATTCTCAAAATACCTTGTATAATATATCGTTGACCCAATTTCTCCTGGACAATAAAATACTCATCGATCGCTATTAATCATCGCACATTAATCCTTATCGAGCCAATTTGTTAAACAATTCATTGAAAAGCGAGTCAAAAACACTTAGCGTCACTTTACGGTCAACGAAAAATTCCAGTAACTCCATTCAGAGATCACCAAACATACAATAATTAACCGCTTCGAACTTCTTTTCTTCGCTTCTTTAAAACGCACTTTAAAAAGAACATGGCGGTCCAAATGGCGCCTCTATTCGATACCCGTCTCCAATCGTTGAAGGTTCCAATTGAATCGCAAGCTTCGCCGAACCTACAAGACAAATCCTCCGCAGGTTCGGTCGGCAAAGGGGCTAGAAACTGCTTTTAAGTTAATCTCGAACCGCCATCTATCCCCTCTCAAACTCTCTCCAGCTTGGAGACGCCGATGGTTGAAGAAGCTGCACGCCAATTTCACTTTAACTGATTGCAGTCCCATAATCTGGGTCTCACAGTACCAGGAGATGCGCGTGAAGGACGGCAAGAACGATCAGGACGCGAGGAATTTTGTTCCAGTTTGTTTGACGATGGTCGACACTAGCGCCACCGTGGTCTTCTTCTTGCTTCTCGTCCTCCTGTTCTATCTAGCGCCGTTGCTGATCCTGCTGATCCTATACGCGTTCATCGTCAGACAGCTGATGCCTGATTCCAGTAATACCAGCGACTCCTACCACGCTAGGGCGAAGAAACACGTGATCACTATGTTGTTGTCGGTGGTCATCAGCTTCTTCGTCTGTCTGTCGCCGTACAGGATTCTGATCTTTTACATAGTGATCGCGCCAGCCGAACAGATCGCCGCCATCGATAGAGATACGTTTTTTGCGCTTCTCAACTTCAGCAGAATTATGTTTTACCTGCACAGCGCTATCGATCCAGTATTGTATAATTTAATGAGTAGTAAGTTTAGAAGGGGATTTTTGGGATTGTGCAAAATAAAGGGAAGCAGTAGCGGGGGGCTGAGGAGCAACGTGACCGGGACTAAGAGGACGGATACCAGCGAACAGGAAGAGAAGTTCGTGTGACGATGTTCTTTGTGTAATTAGAATAGTAGGTTTACCGCTTGTCCTGAATAACGATCGGCGCTAATTAGAGAGCGATGATCTCACCGACAGTATTGCAGACGGTTGTTCGTGAAAATTTCCTTGAACAAGCGTTGAGTTCCAACGAAAACTGATTGTATCGCTTCGATAAGAATCTGGTCAATTTTTTTCATGTGTGTTACCGACCGATGGTAACTTTTTACTAATGCGATTAAAAATAACATTTCATGTTATTTTACCGAATAAAATTGCTGTAACAAATTTATAATTTCTACAATAAAACACGATACAAATACACCAAAACATAGTATCAATGGTTCATTCTGAAGCACGTAAAGAATTTAAATGATATATATATATATATATATATATATATTTTGTTTTAATCCAAAACATTTACTTGATTAATTAAAACATCGTATAAGAAGCAAGAATTGAACAAAAACATCCAGTCACCTAGAAAAAAACGTCTGTTCACAGCCCCATTCTACTGATGGTTAACTACGAGGAGGAAGAGAACGGGGACGGTACGTACATTCCGACCTGTAACACAGTTGCAAACTCGTACTGGACGATCGCTTTCGTCCTGTTCACCATAATAGTGTTCTTCGCGATACCTCTGCTGATCCTGGTGGTTCTGTACACGGTGATAGCGCGACATCTGATGACGAACCCGACGATTAGCCGCGGATCGTCGAACAATTTGCTCAAGTATCGCAAACAGGTTATGCTGATGCTGGGAACTGTGGTGCTCTGTTTCTTCCTGTGTTTACTTCCGTTCAGAGCACTGACACTCTGGATCCTGGTCGTCCCTTCCAAGGTGATAATTAACCTTGGTATCGAGCGTTACTTCACCCTATTGTATTTCTGCCGGGTGATGCTGTACCTGAACTCTGCCATTAATCCCATACTCTACAACCTGATGTCGACAAAATTTAGGGAAGGATTCCTCAGACTGTGTGGTCTGGGTCCAAATAGAAGGAAGAAGAAGAAAGCGTCGGAGAAAACCGGTACCTATAATACTGGCTCGACTAACTGTAGCAGCAATCATTCGGATTTTTGGAGAAGGCACAGTAGCAACAAAAGTAGCAGCGTTAAGGTGCCGTGCAACAACGCGACAGCAGAGAAACAGATGAAAGTGCCGCTTCAGACGACGGTCGTTAGTGGAAGCATCGTTAGGAAAAAACAGGAGAGTTACGTTTGAAGAAATCGCCGTATAGGAATGATAATTTTTAAGACTGTGATCATTCGAACCATTCCATGATACTGTAGTAATATTCGGTGTCGTTCGTATTCGTATGTGGATTGAATTTTATAGAACATTTATTTATTAGAAACTTGCTTAAAGATAGTTGAGAATTGATGATACAGTTTGTTTGACGTTAAGCGATTCTTCAAGGCCGTTTCCAAGTTTACCCCCACCATTTGTATATTTGGTAAAATGGGGGGGTTGCATTGAACGAACTGCAGCCGCTAATAATGGAAGAACATGATTTGTCAATGATTATTTATTTAAACGTGCTTCCGTTATTTCTTGTAAAAAAAGAATAAATAAATAAAAATATCGATCCGCATAAGATTGTGAACGATACGTTAGGATCGAATTATTGCATAGAATTTTGGAATCTGTGATTATTAATTGATTAATAGTTTACCGTGTAAGTATTAGAATGAAGAACAGGTAACTGTATTTATGAATGTATATTTATGAATGAAGGAAAGGTTGAAAATAAGCTGTACAGTAGATAAAGTTGGATTAATTTTTAGCAACAAAAATGATCTCAATTTATAGCTTTACTTTTGCCGTTTGTTGTAACACTCATTTATTCGAATTTTGGTTGCGACGTTTAAAATTGTTGGAGAGCAAAGAATAGATCGAGCTCATGAAACGTAACCACACCAACTTGACGAATGTACAAAATTACAGTTCTACTCTGTACAAGAGTCATAAGTTCCTATACGCTTATTGAACAGTAATCTCGTCGTTTGACATTAACTTCAAATCTAATCGTGACGGCTACTAAAATAATTAGCGGTATTTTTTAAACAGCTAGATATAATTTTTTTTTCTCATGAAATAGAAGTATCGAGGAGGCAACGAAACTAGTCTGCAAGCTTTAAATAACTGTTTATTCAATTACAATCCTAACGGAACATGTACATTGATATTTTTGTTACCATTGTCGCGAGTAATTATTAAAACTTTATTGCTCATGACGTAGCAATAAATAGCAGGTTGATTTAATTGTACATTAAATCATTCCAGTAGTCTTTAAAAAAAAATGTACAGCGTTCTATTTCAGTTCTTAAATGTACGAAAGTTTATAAATTATTTTTATCATAGGAATCATTGAACGCATAAGATATTTAAACACAAGATGCGTGAAATGAAATAAATAAAATGAACTACTGGTAGGAATTATCGTGTCGTACGAGTCTAATTCGTTCCTAATTGATTGCGAAACGTTTCGTTTTCAGTCGTTCACAAATTATTATTGGTACTGAGTTATGCGTGTTACCCACAAAGAGACATTTTATTTTTATTATGCAAAATGTACGTTCCTGTAAATATTTTATAAAATAAAGTTAGAATAATACTAGTAATATCAGGTCCACCAATTACCTAATGAATTTTTTCTTTTACACGGGCCACGGCAAATTACATACGAGCTAAATAAAAAATGAAATAAATACATTTCACAATCAGATTTAACTACGGTGTATCTACAAAAATAATGTATAATTAAATAACGTAGTTGTCGCTCAAATAAGCTACCTAAATATAACGTTGAAAGGAACATTCTAAAACGCGTTTTGAATTACGTTCAATACGTTTTAGGTCAAGGAACAAGATATCGAAATACTGTATGACTAGTACAAAATTATTCTATCGAATTAAACTTTTCGTAATCGTTTTTCACGAATATTGCATCGTGCGCCAAATTGTCACTTCTAATGACAAAGGAAAACACGTAATAACCCTTTGACTCCATAAAGTCGATTAACTCCTTTTTGCCATCTTCGACGTGGGAAAATTCAACCGAAAGTGTCTGAAACGTTATTCAATTATTAGTTTCAATTTCGATTTTCCAATAATTAAATCAATCTGTTCCATTCACCTCTATATTTATCACGTCGAACGGAATAGTTTTTAATACTTTAAGTTCGTGGCCCTCTATGTCGAGACTGAAGTAATTTACAGTGGTCACGTTCATAGCAGCCATTAAATCTACGAACGGAAAACATTGAACCGGAACGTGAACGCCACTGTGAGCAACGTCAGCAGAATTTGGTAAATGACTGTCCGCTGCATCGGGCTCGTGAAGACGTCCCACGTTGTTGGCCATCAAGAAGGAATTCTGAAAAATTAGATCACGTAATTCGTAATAAACCTATGTACGATGGACACGATATACTGCGAAATTAAATAATTCCATTCATTGCCATAATTTTCATTCACGACGAGTTACGAACTTTCGTACCACCGATGGATATTGCTCGACGCTAAGACAAGTGGGCGTTAGGTAAGCCTTTCTATTTTTTTGAAGCATTTTGCTGAAATTCATAGGATCCGCTTCTACGAGAAGACCAGTCCAACCGAGAAATCGCTCCAGCATCAAGGTATTGCTTCGGGTCTCGCCGTCGTAGGCACCGCATTCCACGAAGAACCCATTTTTCTGTGTATACGAAGAAATGTTACCAATTTTTTATTAAGTTTATATTTTTTAAAAGTCACAATTAACGCGTTCTTTTCTCATCGTGTACGCGAATCGTTTTAAGTACCCTTAAAATAATTCATTAATTTAATTGCTCAAGTTATTGGTAGTTTTTTTTTTTCCCCCCTTTTTTTTGTAAATTTAATACCGAAGAGATTGTAATATTTTAATCTTACTTTGTCCTTTAAAACTTGTCGAATGTCGCTCGCTTGACCCATCGACTGATCTTCGATTTCTGGGTTCTCAAGGTTATACGATTCATTCGGATTGTATTTCCAAAGTATCCAGTGTCGACGAATGTCGGTCATGTACCGCTCCCAATTTATTACATCCGATGGCGACTGTATTCTATCATTGTACCATTTAACACCTGACAATAATTACACAAATTGAACTAACGGCAAACGTATGGAAATATACAGAGCTAAACATTGACAAAAAAGAGCTATACATTTATTACATTAATTCTCAATGCGAGTGGGAACGCGAGTGATATGAATATTTAATAAGTTGTTGCTCGCAATGTCCCTCATTTAGCGTCCTTAGCGTGTAATATTAATAATGTGACTCGGTAATTAAATGACAGGACATAAATATCAGCTGCAACGTGTTCAATTAGATATGATATTAGAAGTGTTAAGAACGTTTCAAGTGTCTTAATAAGGCATCATCGGAAATTAATTAAAATGCTATAAAAATTATTTCTTTTCACTCTTGTATAATTCCATGCAATTAACCGTGCGTTAAAAAAAGAAAAAAATAATCTAGAATACTATTTGAAATTAAAAATAGGTAGAAGCGATATCAGTTTGAAAACAGATGGCCTCTAATTGACCGATAAACCGACCGAGTATTTTCACGAAACGTTCGAAAAAATATTTTCACTTTAAACGAAGCGGTACGTTGGTAATCGTTCAACGAGATTCGTGTAACGGTATCGTTAAATATTTTGTATCGACAATTAACGTTCACTTTTATCCGAACATTCAACAGGTACGTCCATCGGTTGCGTTTGCTGACGTCACTCAAAATTAACAAATTGCTCGTAACTTACTATCGACACCTACTCTTGAATAAACTTCGAACGTCTCAACCGAATACATAAAATACTGGATTTACGGAGCCCGTCGATTCGACACAGTTCAGATTTTATGCTTAAGTTTAACAAGTATGCGTGCGGAAAATGAAACCTCGAAACGAAATTTATATAGGAAAAATTGCTAATAAAAATCTATCGATTTAAAGTAAAGTAAACTAATGACGTTACAAAAAAATCTGTACTTTAATGTATCCATCGAAATAGATCCGATCGATGCCCGCAAACTTAGTATTAATTGTGTTACTCGAATCGTTAACAGATTATAAATCAGTTTTTTTTTTCATCGTGTCTTTGTAACTGTGGGCTAATAATATAGTGTGCAATGTGATCACGGTAATAAAATCGCAAACAAGCGATAAAGAAACGTTATAAAATATGATTAATACGCATAAATCACAGGTTACAAAACGGTTGTAATTCATAGGACTAAAATCGGTATTTGCAATGTTACGTAAAACTGCTATTATATTACAGAAATTCTAAACCCGCATGCAAATGCAGATAAACCACATCTGTAAGAGACACGCTTATTATCAATACGAAACCGTTACAAAATTAATACAAATTCCTTAAAAGGATGTAACATTAACGTTTGCTCTAACACACAATTAATGAAAAAATAATAAAAAAATAATAAAAAAAAAAAAAAGAAAAAACAATCAATACTTCGACATCGCTAATCTTTTATTAAAAATAGATAAGAGAAATAATCAAATTTTCAAACTCACCGTCGGTAAAGTTATACCACCTTTTCAACACTGCAACAGCAGTAAAGATAACGTTACTAACAATGCGTGATGAGAGAAACAAATTGTTTCAAACTTGGTGTGTATCGGTAAGAATATTGTCACATATGTTTCGATAACCGTAATCTATTCATAGCCCGTATACGGAACAGGAACGCATGACTTCGAATAGAAATTTTCAATTTAAAAATTCGCGCGATCTTTAACAGAAAACTGGTGTACGTTTTTCGGTACTAATTTATTTTCAATATCGCTTCGATAAACTTAAATATCGATCTCGAAACAAGACACTCGTAAAGATCGCTTACGAAAAAAAAAGAAAAAAAAAAGAAGAAAAAACAAAACATTTTTAATTTCGTTTCCTTGCCATGACAGAATTCTAGCCAATATACGATATTTAAAAATTCACATACCATGTTGATAAATCTCTTCCGAATATTTGTCTTGTTTCATTTGATTCAAATAAAAGTAGGACGTGACCAAGAATTGATGAACGAAAACAATAGCCATAACGCCTATCAAGGCGAACGCGATGTACCATTTCCGTCTCCAACAGGGTCTTACGAAATAAACGTGGACGCACTGACAGCACGGCTCGATACCGGACATTTTTCAAATAATTATCACGCAGCAACAGGTTGGCGGCTACTTTGCACGTGGTCGCGGACAAACGAATGAAAAATTGTGACCAATAAGATTGTAAGAGACCGAACATACGCATACCTTGTAGATTTCTAATCTCATCGTTCAACAAACATAGATAATTTATCGATCCAGATATTTGCTCAGCCACGTTAACTTCCTAATATTTTTGACTAGCTTCATTTACAATTGTATCAGACTTTCAAACAACATTATTCTGATACATTGATTTTTATCGCAGTCTAGAATCGATCGTTTCGTTGTTTCAAATTTTTTTTGTCCGCATAAATAGCTATAGGTTATAATCCAGAAATAGCACGGAATACATAACAAACGGTTAAGGCGATCTCTCCACTTTGTACGTTTACATGCCAAACGTACGTATGCGCGAGCACGCTTCTTTTTTTTTTCTTTTTTTTTTTTTTTTGTTTTAAGTCGAGTAAGTATCGTTTTAACCGGGCGAGAAGGAACACGACAGACTACGGATGACGATACTCGAGCCGAACTTCTAAACGCCACACGCGATCTTAACTCGTGAGACGAACAGCAATTTTACACTTCATAGGTCGTCGAGAACACTGCATGTAATGTACGTGCTCGAAAGCATGTGAGGCACAAAAACACGTTTAAATTTAGCTCTAACGGTATTAAATCTGTATAGCCATGTGCTTATAAAACTACGAACAGTAAAATGGTTTGTGTTAAGCTTTACGTTATATACGTTAAATAATAGCGATTAGAGCGGTGAACAATGAACAGATAACTGGATGATGCTTCGGTCGCAAATAGTGATCGTGTTGATTGATAAATCAACACGCACTAAAAGCAATGTATACATTCGTAAAATAGGTGCGTGCAATCATGCAATGTGTTTTGGTACGAGCGAAAAATATGAGAATGCGTATTTACTACGGTCAACGCATCGGTACGATGCATCGATAATGCGATTAAAGGGTGTAAATAAATCGTGGATACATACAGAAAGAATGTGATATTTCTGTTAAGCAGATTACTTGAATGTGAAAAAAAATATGTAACGAGATTTATCTTTCATGGATTTTGGATTTATCTACGGGGTAACCTATAAATTGTCGCGTGCAAATGCGTGATTGTTGATAAAATGGGGTCTTTAAAAAAATATATTTAAGAATTTTGAGTATGCTAAATGGATGCGAGAAATCATAAGTCAGATGTAAAAGCAGTTACGTGTAACAACTTTTTGTATCTATGAATAATAAAACATGCGTGGTATAATTGAATTAAGAGTATTAGAAAAATATAATAAATGAATATGCAAGATAAAAAAACAGGAATTTAATGAAACAAGCAAATGATTGTGTAATATAGAAATAAAATTGAAGGTAGTAATAGTTGAGAAGAAAAATCGATAAACCCTCCCCCTACGAACGCTCAAGAGCGACTGTCGATTGGGACTCGTCGCAACTTCTTATATACCTTCGGATCGAAGTCCATTTTCATGGAAACGGGATTTGAAATAACCTTAATTGTATAATTTAGTTTTTAAAAAATAAATTAAACTTATAAACGATGAAAATTAATAATTATTAGATATAGTAACACGCGTTTATTCGCATAATTAAATAACAATTTATATACGATTTTAACTGCACATTTGAATAACGCACCGAATACATTAGGTTACGTTCGCGTACTTTCTTTCGAATACTGTTTTGATAAGATCGATGTACAAAACGTTTCAATTTTGAAGCAGAAAAAAAAAATTATTAAACAATTCGGTAAAATGACAGAAAAAAATCACTGTATGTATTATGTTAAAAGGAAGAAGCGTTACTGTCGTATGACGATAAAGAAAGGAAACAAATTTTGCGGCGAACATCAAGAAGTTTCATTAAAATCTATTTGTTCCGATAAAGATGGATTTGAAAGTAAACGAATGAAATGTCCACTCGATCCTTCACAGTAAGTCTATGTCTGCTGGAATAAATAATTGATATATTTTTACGTATATAAAATTTAGAGATCATTTCCAGTACATGTTATGAGTTAAAGCTTTCTAAACACTTAAAGGTGTGTAATGCAAAGCGTGCAATTGATGCACAACCGTCCTTTATAGTAAAAGGAATTAATATCGATAAAGAATGCAAAGCACCGTTACGTATACCATTATCCGAGTTAAATGAGCTTGTAATAAATACAGTCGTAGATAAAGTAAAGACTGCTTATGGTAATTTACATTTCAATTTAAATCTTTGCTTCCAAGTTTAAATCTGAGTTAAAACATTTTTATTTAAATATGAATTTAAAAATTCAAATTTAAATTTAACTTCCAACTATAATTTCTTGAATTTTATTTTTAGAAAAATTGCCACAGTTTCCTGAGATTGTGCTGGAGCATGAGAAGCTTCGAGATAAAGTAAACGAAGATTCTTGTGGAAAGAGCGTTAAGAAACATCTTTTACAAAACTCATCATTGTTATCGCATTTAGAACGTGCAAATCTTGTAAAAGAGAGTACATGCTTTATTGAATTTGGGGCAGGAAAGGGTAAATTAACTTATTGGTTGGGACAAATAACAAAGGATAAGAAAAACTGTGGTATCTTATTAGTGGACCGTTCCAGCCACAGGCACAAGAGTGATAACAAGTTAAAGAAAGAACAATCTTCTCTCGTAATAGAAAGAATACGTGCTGACATTGCTGATTTGAAGCTGAACGACATAGCGGCGATTAAAAAGTTTGAGTATAAAGTTGGTATCGCGAAACATTTGTGTGGTGCAGCTACAGGTACAAATTTTACTTTATATTTTACATAATCGAGAATGTAAGACATTTATGAAAGAAAAAAAAAAAAAAAAATGATTTCATAGATTTAACTTTAAGTTGCTTGGTTCGATCAATGCAAAGTGAACCTAAATGCAACGTTGCTGGCTTAGTCGTTGCATTCTGTTGCCATCACAGATGCGAATATGCATCGTACGTTGGAAAAGAATTCTTAGAACAATGTGGATTTACATCGAACGAATTTACAGTTTTATGCAGTATCGCTAGCTGGGCGACGTGTGGATCTGGTTTAAAGAAGGCAACTAAAATTCCAAACTCTCAAAGTGATTCAGAAGATACAAAGTAATATTTTCAATCTTCCCACAATTTTTAATATTACCAATTTCTTTTTTTCCTCCGGTATACATGAAATAATATTATACGATACTTTTCAGAACAAACACGAAGACTTTAACTTCGGGAGAAAGAGAAAAAATCGGTCGTAAGGTAAAATCGTTATTAAACTGGGGTCGTTTAGAGTACTTAAAAAGCGTTGGATTCCAATGTAACTTAATTTATTATACCACTACCGATGTTTCGTTGGAAAATATGTGTATAGTAGCTACAAAAAATTAAATATAGAAATTTATAAATATTATTTAATATATTTGTTACTAAAATAAAATGAAGTTAATCCTTTTTAAACCAGTTTAATCCCTCGTTCAAATATATAAAACCAAGCCATTTAAAATGCGTTTAAGAATACAATCGTTTCGTTCTATCGTTACATGCGAATGGTGCACGAAGCATTCATTTCTCCTACTATATACAACGCCCCGCCCAAATACAACTTGGTGTAACAGATTCTATTACACCGAGTGATGCGTATATTTGAGATGACTGCATCTTTGCATTAATCTTACTAAGATTAAATTACGTATGATATTAGTTGATCAAAATTTTTATTAAGAAACAATAAAAGGAGACGCACAAGAAGAACAATCTAAAGGTACGCATAATATCGTATTAACACGTTACCTTCGTTTACTTAAATCGAGGTTCCTTAAATTCTTTTCCAATGAGTTGATTTCACAATTGTTTTGAACATGCATTAACGGTATATTTTTTAGTGTAATTAATATTTCATACACGACGCAATCGGTGTTACCGTTAACAAATAAAATGCACTTAGTTTGAAGTAACCCTAATTTCATAATGCTGATCTTACGCCACGCCTTCGCTTCGTTAAGTTCAGATGACGCGAGATTTGCATCTTATAAAAAATGACGTTTGAATTATAGAAAAATAAATAAAACGAATTATTGTTTTCTTTTTTTAAACCGGTACTTTTTACACTCATAAAATATATAGTTCAATTTGCGGATTGATAGACGCGTTATTTTCAAATTTCGAACGAAATTATACGCATTTGATTAAGTATGACGTATTTATTCTCTTCAGTCGATTTTTAAATTATTAACATGGTAAAAAAAAATTGTTGATGTAGTTTGTGCACTGAAGAGAGAATTATCTTTGTCTTTTTCAGAAGAATCTCAGTCTAAAATTTATAAAATGTCCATTTTAGACGAGCGAGAAGATTATCTGAAGAATCCGTTTTTCGTGAAGCACGAATATGGTGATTTTACACCGTTTTATGTCACTGTCACTATCTGTTCTTTGCTGTTTGTATTCCTGTGCATTTTGAACGTTGGATTTTGTTTGTGTTCCCGTCATCGAAATTATTGGCAAAGTCCTCATACTGGTCAGTTATAATTAAACTATTTAATTTACTTTGACCACTGGTTGAATTTGTCATTTTTCATTGTTCGTATTATATCAGGTAATAGATGGATTCAGCCATTGTGGACGGTATTACCGCATAAAACACCGCCTTTAGACTTGAGCGAATTGGAACCAGGACGTGTATTTCAAGCAGAAGAGAAACAAGAAGTTTTACAGTATCATAATCCCAAATCGTATAGAGCTGCACCACAGACGCAAGAATATATGGAGATGCAAAAACGTGAGAGCGAAATTTAATTAGACACTAGTTTTGATATTATACATAGAAACAAACATACAAACTCAGAAAAGTATTAATATTGAATTAAGAACATCACAGCTGTTTCACGATCGTATTAACTGATCTATTCTATAGCCAAAGTTGAGAAATAGAAAGTGTAAAAAGTACACGAGATAAAACTTAAAATTCTAAAAGTAACTTAAATATTAAGTCACGTCAAAATGGGACTACACGTATTTTGGCCTGCAACTACTTGTTTAACTCTTTTCGTCGTTTGCGTAATAATAGTCTTGCTAAAATACGGTTCGCGTATTTGTAAGCTGCGGCATGCGCCGCTGCCGTCTGACCAGGAATGGGAAGAAAAAGCATATTCGCGAAAGCTTTCAGTCTCCATGGCGTGAAACTAAGTAGATATCACCATATGTTTTCACATGACATTATAGATCTGTTTTGGAGTTAAGGAAAACTTTGTAGGAACATGTTTCATGTTCGAGTATAAAACTTTAGATTTGAAAATTATCTTCTACGAATATTCTTTAAAAAAAAAAAATTGCACGTATCTGCAAAACAGTATCAATATTTTACTTAGCGTAGTTGTGTGCCTTAAGAACTAATTCCACGTGTCTTTTTATACGTTACCTTTTAAATGTAGTGTAAGAAATTTTAACAAATCTTCGTCCATTTATATGTATTATCATAATTGTTGTTCAAATTTTAACAACAGTTTGTGTCACGAAAACTGGTAAATATTAAACGTAAGCAATAATTTCTAGATTTTGTAAGTTAAATCGAAATATATTTCGTGACATAAAATGAAGAAAAAAAAGAAAAAAAAAATGACTCGCTTATGAAGACTATATTAAAAAACAAAGATCTGTAATCCGTCCCATTTTATAAGAATGAATATTTTTCGTGTAATGGCAGTTTTATTACTATCTACAAACTTTTGTAATTTTTATATATGTTTTTAATATAAATAAAAAATGCTTGTCTTTACATAAAACACGTGCGCATTCTATGTATCTCCTACTAATTAAAAAAAAAAAATCGATCGATACGCGTCGATTAAAAACACTCGAAATCGATCCACGGTTTTATATATAATATTTAGTTTTTATTGACAACATTGGATTTTTATTACATGTGTAACAGTTACACAATTATTTAATAAGTAAGTAGATACATTATACAGTTTTTTGCGTTCAGTTATAACGTCAGTTTGTAAATAAATCACTGACGATGATTTCCCACGAGCTACAAGATATTTGATTTAGGAAGTATGAATTTGATTCGTTTGCCTAGGCAACTAAAACCTGAAGTTCCTATCGAAAACATTATTTTTTGCGAACTTTCTCTCTTAACCAACTAATATTTTCTTTTTTCCTTTTTTTTTTCTTTTTCTTTTGCTCCTTTTTTTTTTTTTATCCGATACAAACTCGTTCGCTATAACAAATGTAGAAACACGCCGAACATAATTCTCCTCCACCTATAATTTGATTTCGAATTCACTAACGAGTTTAAGCTATCATCATGAATACACAATGATTAAAAAAACTTTGAATGGCATATAATCGAGCGACTGATAACATCCTTGGAAAGACTTTTGATTATGTTGCAAATACAATGATGGATCGAAATTTGAAAAAAAAAAAA
>SMSQ01025859.1:209634-265271 GCA_019453375.1 Ctenoplectra terminalis | reverse complement strand
TTTTTTTTTTATCCGATACAAACTCGTTCGCTATAACAAATGTAGAAACACGCCGAACATAATTCTCCTCCACCTATAATTTGATTTCGAATTCACTAACGAGTTTAAGCTATCATCATGAATACACAATGATTAAAAAAACTTTGAATGGCATATAATCGAGCGACTGATAACATCCTTGGAAAGACTTTTGATTATGTTGCAAATACAATGATGGATCGAAATTTGAAAAAAAAAAAAGCAACGCTTTTCCTGCCATGATACTTGAACTTGCATTTAAGAAGAACGATTTAATCTCTAATCATTAGCGTACCTTCTATCGTTATTATGCTATGTTACAATGCGTTTAAAACACGGAGAACTTCCATGGAGCCCCATACAAGGAGAGGTCAAGCATGTTATTATTTAATTACGCTTTAGTAGACGTTTAATGATAGTTAATTAGAAGAAACCATAGAACGTAGATAATGCTATCTTACTCTATCGATAGATTCGTTTTTTTTTTGTTTCATTTTTTCTTTTATGCATAATGATGATATGATGTACATATGTAGACTAATCTACGATCATTGATACCGATTAACACTATCGATCTGTATACCGTGTGTTCGCTGAACACTATTTTTTTTTTGTTTTTTTTTTTTTTCTTTTTTTATACAGATACTTGGTGTATACCCGGCAACATTACCTGAATCAGCTGACTTTGTTTTTATCGAATCTTTTTTTTTTTTGTATACATCTAGACTTAAAAACAAATACAATCTTGTATTCGGAAGGGGAAAGGTTTGATTTCTATAGTTTCAATGGAACACCTCGTAGAGACGAGTTCTAATCGAACTTAATTAGCTTCACGGATCTACGAGACGCCTGAGACTTTTGCGTTATGTTAATTTGATTTTTATGCTCATTTGGCTTTCGTTATTATTAAGTTTTCCATTCAGAGATAATACGAGACACATATAACGACTGTATATATCGACGTTTCATTTTATGCAAGGGTTACGTCTTTGTCGAGAAGAATCATTAGTACATATCGGAGAAATGGTGATAATTATGAAATCATGCTTATTACGTAAGACACTGATTCCCAAACTTAAGGACGCGGTACTTTTCAAACGATATATTTTTTTTGTTTTTAAATTCGATTAACTTTAATCTTTGTCAAATATTCATTTATTTTTCACCGTGTCTTTCTCCCAAGGAATATAATCAAATTTATGAATACCATTATCTGAATATTGGAACACTGGATTACATCATAAAATGAAAACGTCCGAAAAGTTTGGAAATCATTGGATGTATAAGACATAGTTAACATCGAACACTGTATATTACTTATGTGACAATCGAGAGGATATAATCTCTATCCACAAACATTGTACCTGGTTTTAAGTATAAATACTATTAATGAAAAAACCGAACATAGAGTCAGCTTGAAAGAATCGTACGCGTACGAGTGTGCGTGGAAAAGAATGCTAACAGGGATTCAACGAATTTAACATTCGCCATTGGCGTCATCTTTTATTATTTTAGAGGAAGACAAAGTTAACGGGTTACCTTAAAAACATAGAGACCGTACGATCGTTCGCGTTCATTCTCTCTTCCTTTCTTTCTTGTATCTTTCAACGTATTTCGAAAGAAAGATAAACTACTTCTAATCGGGGATTTCTATGTACGCTATGATCGACAATCATATAACGTTGAAAACTCGAATGGGCTCGTAACGATGTATATTCTAACAAGAATATGTTTCATAAAGAATCTCAACAGCAGTGGTTTCGCATTGATTATCCAAACTAGAGGTTTACCACAGCGTATTGGTATACAATTATTATATCTCGGAACTTTTTATCATCGACACAATGGCACAGTATGATACTAACGATAATTTTATTTAAAGAACAAAAAAAATAGTTAAGAAATCATGTTTTTTCACAACAACAATCCAATTGTGTCTTATCACTTGCGTATTTTACCAATTATATTTACAATTTATTGAACATTACCCTTATCAAACGATTTCTTATCAAAGATTTAATGAATGAACGAAAAAAAAAAAAAAAAGAAAAATTAATAATAAGGAATAATTGATATATAACTTCACTATGCCATCGCATCGAGGACTTAATTCGTAATATTCACATGTAAATTGGTACATAGTAATTTAAGAGAGTCGGCAGAACTGCTAAGAAGAACATTATCGGTTCAAACTATGCGCTTTATTACAACCGCATCGCGACTAATGACATTTGGCCACATACAATGGAAGCAATTCTGAAAACAGCCGACATATACGATCGATAATTATTACCGACAATCGAGCATGTACCGACAGTAACGTTCGAGAACGTTTGAAAAACAGATTCACGATTGTACCCGACAAATTTCTTTTCCAATTACAATCACTGTCAATATTTTTAAATGCAAAACGTTTCCTTCATCGTTCGCTTCATTTTTATACGGTCACGATAGATAGTATTTGTTTAGAAATTAAAGTTTCACGTGGAAAAGACAAGACTGTGTTTTCGTTGCCTGTTGTCGAAACAGATCGCCGCACACCACCTCGAGTGATCGACCGACGATTTTCTCCGCTTACTGTTTTCCCGACTTCTTGGTCGCTCGTTCTCCTGAAACAATTA
The DNA here is from genome assembly GCA_019453375.1 of Ctenoplectra terminalis. Classification (NCBI taxonomy): domain Eukaryota; kingdom Metazoa; phylum Arthropoda; class Insecta; order Hymenoptera; family Apidae; genus Ctenoplectra; species Ctenoplectra terminalis. The sequence continues at coordinate 262,632 of SMSQ01025859.1, read as the reverse complement.
AACGAAGATCATGAACCGGACGTTCAACTATTCACGAATGTTATAATTGGATTGTGGATTTTTAACATTTTTAAATTAAAAGGAAAGGGAAATTAACTTTTCCTTTAACATTAACCCTCGGATGGCAGATGCAGGATCATTTTGTTTCAACTAATTGTAAGTTCGCAGATCGTTGCAATCATTTAATTATTTTTAAACAGAAAATAATGATAAAGATAAAAAAGTATATTTTAAATCTGTAACACAATTCACTCCTCAAATCAGCATGGCAATGAGTTTTTAATTATGAACTATAAAAACCTTGCATCCGCTTGCCGTGTAACTTTGAATGCATCCACTTTCCAAAATAAACACTCAAAAATATAGTACTCATAACATTTAATAAATAAAACAATTATCTATTTTTCTTATATTTTAATTTCATTCATCAAAAGTATGAATTCGTATAAAAATCCTACAGTCCAGTTATGATTTACTATTTATCTATGCATAATTCTCAAATACATGTGACAAATTTTATCGTCTCATTAATTATCGATTGTCAATAATAAATTCATAAATTACGAAACTTAAATTATTACAGATATTACGGACATAATTTACAACGACGAAACGCTAGTTAATCATGTTTCCTCTACACGATACATCAATTCGTATGAATGTTTTATGATCCAGAAACAGAAGATCCATTCATGAAAGAAAATTCATTGAGGAAAAAAAAAAAAATCATTGAGACAAATAGAAAACGTTCTTCTTGGACGGGTGTGCTCTCTATTCAAACATTTATACGGAACATTTATTGCCACTATTGTCCATGACCGCGCGGTGAAGTTTCAATAAGCTATCTTTAACTCTGTCAATGCCATCGTCAAGCGTGCTCGACGAAGCGAGGTATCGCGACACCAGTGTCAATCTCGAGAGTACAACACGCTACAGCAGAACACTGGAGTCTCAGACAATAGGGGTTGTTGTGCCTTTCAATAAAATTTCGAGGAACTTCGTTCTTACTTCATTAAAGGGTAGACCGAGGCGAATCGGATCAGAAAATGAATCGTATCAGAATAAGAATTCAGTCAAAAGATTTTTATTTTTTTTCTTATTTTCTCGCTACGATCATATAGCATTTTTTTATATTTATAAACATATGATCGCAGCGAGATCGCGCGGACAAAATTCGTTCGTCTGCATCGGCTCTAATAGTAGTTGTAAAGCTAAATATTAAACTAAAAGATTTTTTTTTTATATGATTTAGATATATGTTCGATTAAAAAGAAGAATAGGAATACCTTTGGGCGACTTCTTAGTATTGGTCTCTGGTTTACACCTCTTGTTGAGTCGGCGCGTTTTCTCGCAGGAGGTATCGCTGTTCGCTTTCAAATTGTCCACTCTCGTCATCTGCTGATTCACGCATCCGCTCCACGTGCCCTTTTCGTACCGGCAAGCTGTGTTCCCCGCCGCGCAGGCATAATCACACAACCATAAACTCTATTATTATTGTTTCAATCGTGACACAAGTTGAGGCGACAACGGCGCGCGTCTCGCGTAACGAAACGTCGATCAATTTTTATATCTTTTACCAATTTTTATTCATCTCATAAAAACACGTTAAAGCAACAAGTAGAAGAACTAACCCAAAAGAGAAACGAAAAATCGAGCAAAATTGTTACACAATATCTTTGATAGTGTGTCTCGATTAATTAAAACAATTTACTCCGATCCAGTTTCACGAAGCTTCGAGGAAACACCAAGATCGCATAAAATCGAAATATTTACACGACCGCAGTGGCTGATTAGATTCGAAACGTTACGTTTAACTCGATTAAAAAATCGCCAGAGAACTGAGCGCCGGCGTTCATTAAATTAAAAAGTTCCCTCGACGGTTTGTGTACGTAGCGTGCTGAAAATGACGAGTCTGTGTTTGATGGAGTTGCTCTAACGAGTTTTTAACCACGTCTTTTTTTTCATTCTTTTTTTTTCTGATACCTTCGCGGCACCCTGCGAGTAATTTTATCTTCGTGGAATCTGTTCCGTATAACGAAACATATGGCGAAACACGGCCATTTTATGGCGCGTCTAAGATGGCAGTCGTGCACCGTTGCCAGAAGTCATCGATAAACCGGAACACCTTCTTTTTAGGCTCGTTAAATTAATTAAGACTGGGTTTCTCGCTAATTAATCGGGTCCACTAAATCCCGTTCTATCTAAAGGACTGTATAACCTCGTCGACCCGCTAGATTAAACGGTGTATTAATTAGCGAAAGACACGCCATGCTGTTTATAATCAGAAAAGTACTCACAAACATGGTCGCGTTTAAATATCCTTGACATTTTACGGTTTCTTTACTGACGTTTTTTAATTAAAAGAATTTTTATAGATACTTGTAACTTAAAAAAGATAAAAAAAAAGAATGGTTGAAACTAGAAAAAAGTATCTCGTGGAACTTAAAGGGTTCCTCCGTTGATTGAAAAATAATAAAAAAAGAAGCGGTTAATAATGGATATTATATTGGTTTTATACTCGTAATTTTAATAATATACTCGTTTGAATAAAAAATTGTTAATACGTATTGTTAAATATTTAATTACTAACACGAATCGATTAAAAATTTTTAAGTATTAGCGAATAGGAAGGAGATCAAAGTGTCGTACCTTTTTTGCACTTCTTTTGGATAGTCTTGGTCTGCTCACAGGACTTGTCGCCCTTCTTAAGGTTCAGCGTGCGGGACCGTGTGTTAGTTTTCGAGTCGCATTCCGACCATTGACCCTTCACGTATCGACACGACGAACTGCTGCCGGATGCTGCGTCAACAGATGCAAAACGTCAATAGAGATAATTGGAGGCACAACCGATCAAGCGGACAGAGAAATTTCCGAACGGACAGGGCGGTCCTTAATTACAGCGTAAGGAAGAGTTTAGCCCTTTCGTCGCCGACTGTTCGGTACGCATCGCTAATTGTAACTACCTTTCATAATATTTCCTTCGTTTTCTTACACTTTGAGTTTGAAATCAAAATTTATCTCGTCCGTTCGCGCTACGTTTAAATAAATAAAATAAAAGAATTAACCTAGTTTCTGCAGGGTAAATCCGGGATAACTAGATCATCGGGAGAGACAGGCCAGTATTGATATCTCAAAATAAAACAAATAAATCGGCTTATTATTATTCCCGTAGTGACAATTATCGCAAAATCGTATATGTAATATAAATTACATTTTTAATTTTGTACACGCGAAACCTCGGCAAGCGAGGATTGGGTTAAACGTGTAAGGTGTGGATGCTATTTTTGTAGTACTCGTTTGAGACTAGAAACTGAAGTTCTAAATTAAACACTATTAACGAGTCTTAAGTATAATCAAACATAGAAGAAATAGAATCCATAATTCTTCCTTTATCCTGATCCTTACGTCCTATTATTAAAAAAAAAAGAAAGAAAAAAAAAAACACTGTACACCACAATTTTTCCGTAACATTTTTCCTACCAATTCTTGGTACAGCTTCAACGNAAAAAAAAAGAATGGTTGAAACTAGAAAAAAGTATCTCGTGGAACTTAAAGGGTTCCTCCGTTGATTGAAAAATAATAAAAAAAGAAGCGGTTAATAATGGATATTATATTGGTTTTATACTCGTAATTTTAATATTATACTCGTTTGAATAAAAAATTGTTAATACGTATTGTTAAATATTTAATTACTAACACGAATCGATTAAAAATTTTTAAGTATTAGCGAATAGGAAGGAGATCAAAGTGTCGTACCTTTTTTGCACTTCTTTTGGATAGTCTTGGTCTGCTCACAGGACTTGTCGCCCTTCTTAAGGTTCAGCGTGCGGGACCGTGTGTTAGTTTTCGAGTCGCATTCCGACCATTGACCCTTCACGTATCGACACGACGAACTGCTGCCGGATGCTGCGTCAACAGATGCAAAACGTCAATAGAGATAATTGGAGGCACAACCGATCAAGCGGACAGAGAAATTTCCGAACGGACAGGGCGGTCCTTAATTACAGCGTAAGGAAGAGTTTAGCCCTTTCGTCGCCGACTGTTCGGTACGCATCGTTAATTGTAACTACCTTTCATAATATTTCCTTCGTTTTCTTACACTTTGAGTTTGAAATCAAAATTTATGTCGTCCGTTCGCGCTACGTTTAAATAAATAAAATAAAAGAATTAACCTAGTTTCTGCAGGATAAATCCGGGATAACTAGATCATCGGGAGAGACAGGCCAGTATTGATATCTCAAAATAAAACAAATAAATCGGCTTATTATTATTCCCGTAGTGACAATTATCGCAAAATCGTATATGTAATATAAATTACATTTTTAATTTTGTGCACGCGAAACCTAAACGTGTAAGGTGTGGATGCTATTTTTGTAGTACTCGTTTGAGACTAGAAACTGAAGTTCTAAATTAAACACTATTAACGAGTCTTAAGTATAATCAAACATAGAAGAAATAGAATCCATAATTCTTCCTTTATCCTGATCCTTACGTCCTATTATTAAAAAAAAAAGAAAGAAAAAAAAAAAACACTGTACACCACAATTTTTCCGTAACATTTTTCCTACCAATTCTTGGTACAGCTTCAACGCAGCCTTAGAACAACCAGAAACTCGAAGAAGAAAATCACCGAGAAGAAAAGCTGGGGAGGAAACGAACGAGCAGAAAGTTGCAGTAACCAAGAAGTATAGCCACGAGCTTCGTGGCTCGACCTGGCTCGACCTGTAATTCAACGCGATTCTCGAAGTTGGAATTTCAGCGGCGGCCTTCTTTCGGCGACTCGTTCCGTTCTGAAAAGGAGCTCGAAGAAAAGCTCCCTACCCCGTTCCCTCTTCCGTGGTCTTCCGGAAGCTCGATCCTGGCCCGAATAAATTTCTAAGACCAAATGATCTTAGTCGACAATGAAACGGCTCGCGCCGTTGGATGATATTTCAATTGTATTCCCAGTCCTGGCCACGGGAGAGGAAACCCGAAAGATGAGAAAAAGCCCGGCACAGAGACAAAAGGGGCTTTTTCATTTTGTAGGCCAGGCCTCGCGATACCACGCTTCAATCCTCTGCAACGATCGTCTTCTTTTTTTCTTGGTACGCTCGATTGACCCTGTCGATGCGTCGCGTTATCTTTCGATTCTTTTCTGTTGCGTTCGCCGCTGGTAGTTAAGCATTAATCGTTTTCGGTGGCTCGAGAAGTTGGGAATAAAGACTTGGAACGGGTGTTTGACGCGTTGACCGCCACGGTGGTCATCGATGATNTAGTGACAATTATCGCAAAATCGTATATGTAATATAAATTACATTTTTTATTTTGTGCACGCGAAACCTAAACGTGTAAGGTGTGGATGCTATTTTTGTAGTACTCATTTGAGACTAGACACTGAAGTTCTAAATTAAACACTATTAACGAGTCTTAAGTATAATCAAACATAGAAGAAATAGAATCCATAATTCTTCCTTTATCCTGATCCTTACGTCCTATTATTAAAAAAAAAAGAAAGAAAAAAAAAAACACTGTACACCACAATTTTTCCGTAACATTTTTCCTACCAATTCTTGGTACAGCTTCAACGCAGCCTTAGAACAACCAGAAACTCGAAGAAGAAAATCACCGAGAAGAAAAGCTGGGGAGGAAACGAACGAGCAGAAAGTTGCAGTAACCAAGAAGTATAGCCACGAGCTTCGTGGCTCGACCTGGCTCGACCTGTAATTCAACGCGATTCTCGAAGTTGGAATTTCAGCGGCGGCCTTCTTTCGGCGACTCGTTCCGTTCTGAAAAGGAGCTCGAAGAAAAGCTCCCTACCCCGTTCCCTCTTCCGTGGTCTTCCGGAAGCTCGATCCTGGCCCGAATAAATTTCTAAGACCAAATGATCTTAGTCGACAATGAAACGGCTCGCGCCGTTGGATGATATTTCAATTGTATTCCCAGTCCTGGCCACGGGAGAGGAAACCCGAAAGATGAGAAAAAGCCCGGCACAGAGACAAAAGGGGCTTTTTCATTTTGTAGGCCAGGCCTCGCGATACCACGCTTCAATCCTCTGCAACGATCGTCTTCTTTTTTTCTTGGTACGCTCGATTGACCCTGTCGATGCGTCGCGTTATCTTTCGATTCTTTTCTGTTGCGTTCGCCGCTGGTAGTTAAGCATTAATCGTTTTCGGTGGCTCGAGAAGTTGGGAATAAAGACTTGGAACGGGTGTTTGACGCGTTGACCGCCACGGTGGTCATCGATGATCGGAGTGCTTCAAATGTTTATAATTGTAAAAGTTGAATGAACATTGACAGCTAATGAATTTTGAACATCATCGCTGATCAGAGAATACTTTGAAATAAAATGTGCAATATTCAACGATTAAAAATTTTTATTAGTAGATTAAAAATGAGAGATTCATTTTTATAAAATCTTCTATCAACCACTGTGGCGTCCTGAACCGTGGCGTAATTTTGGCGTGGCGGTCAACGTGTTAAAGAAAGCTTACACGGTATACGTGGACGGTACACACACCCACCGAGAACTCTTTCCGCGTGGGAGCATAATTAAAAGCAACTACTAAGCTACGAATCCTTACAAACGCCGTAATCCTCCACACTGACCTCTCTCCGCGTGCAAATAGCTCGACTCGAACACCTTGTAAACACTTATCAGATATTAAGTTTCCTCATCTACCGACAAAACTAACAAAGACTTTGCATGAGAACTTCCAAGATTTCAATTCTTCCCGTTGATCTTCCAAAACTCGATCTACGAAGTAACTTTTAACGAAGACCTTCATAGCTTGTAAGTAAATTTCGCTGTACAACCTGGTCATACTTGAAACTCGAAGCGAGGAAGCCCTAAAATTCTATTTCCAAAGGCTTAAACAAACCAATCAATGGAGCCTCGATTCTTTTTTTCTCCTTGCTAATTTATTATATCGGACAGTTTTCCGAGCCGAGAATAAAGTATCTTGAGAATCAATTTCATCCTTTTAGTAATTTCAACGTGTACGTAGATAATTAAATTTAATACCTCGTTCTTTGGTGCCACGAACGGTTCGCACAAGAACCTCCTTGTCGTCCTCCTCCCAGAGATCAGATTCCGCCCTGGCGGTGATGACGATCATCAACAGGGCGACACCGACCAGCGTCAAACTCCACCACAGCTTCATTCTGCGAGCAAATAAAAAAAAAGAAAATGAACGTCTCGTTAATCTTCCTCCTTTAATCAGCGTCGTTTTAATTATTATACGTCAAAGGATTAAAGAAGAGGCTGGATACTCTTCAACGGAAAAACAGCCGCGTCTACCGGAAGTGGAGGATCGTTGGGGCCGAGATAAAAGCACTATAGCCTTGTATCGTCTTAAAAATTGGCGTTTCATCCTTGAAATTCATTCGAGACCAAGGAATATTCGGAAGAAAATTTTTACTAGGTTTACGAACTGCAAATTTTCACTGTTAAATTCAAATTTCGACTCTTTTCCCATTGTCGAACGAAGAAAGAAGAATCTAGAGGTTCGTTTGTTCGTTTCGTGTTCGTTTCTCTTTCTTTTTTTTTTCAGTTTCGCGAAAACAGATTCGGGTTTCTGTTAGAAAACCGTGTAGGAATCAGTTTTCACTATGCGAACATGAATTCGACGGGGAATGTACTTTCTTCTTTTTTTCGCGAATACATAGGCACCAGCGCACGACTATCGTGCGCCATTTTTTTGTGTATGGCGCGTTCGAAATTTACGGGTCAATTCGTTCGCGCCACAGGCACTGCTACGGGATTGAATCTCTGTACAGGAGGAAGTAATGTTTTTACAATTGCAGAATTCTCGATGGTTATCGTTTTGCAGGTATCGAGCGAGCCATAGTTCTTTTTACACGCTGATCGAAACGATTCAACGCGCTTCATTCGTTAGTAAAAAAACATTTAACGGCGAAGCTACCAGAGTTTGGTTTTCACGAATCTATCGTGGGTAATGATATTCACGGTCGCTGCTTTTTTTTAATAGAAACTTAACGACTACTCGAATGTACTTCGCGTAGCCTTGACTGACGTTTCGGACCCTTATTTTCTCAGATTCAGGTCAATTCGTTCATCAAGATGCATAAACATGTAAACTTCGAAGCTTGACCGATTTTATGTTATATCACGGAGTCTGCTAGTATTTTTGTATTACAAAAAAAAAATTAATTTAAAATAAAAGATTAATTTGCTATTATTTAAATTAAATTAAAATCTAATTCTGTTTTTACGAAAGTGAAAAAAAACGAATACGAAACAAATAAAGGATCCTTTAGATTCTTCGTTTTTCGTTCGACAGTGGAAAAAAACATTCTTCAAGTTTTCTATATTTTTATATACCACCGACTGTGTTATTTAATTTTTAAAACCTACAAAATGATTGCACCAAGCTCTTCAATTGGTACAAATGATAATTTTTTTATTAATTTGTTAATCTGTTAATAGATAACTCTAACCTAATTACTATTTACGTAAGATATATCATCGCTTTAAATATGAATAATATTTTAATATAAAAAAAAATAACGCGTCATTAATAAAGGATCTGTTAAAACACATAATTGCTCGTTTCATTTCCAGCAATAAGTCACGCCCAAATACATCGTTAAACAAGCCAGTAGTTTGCATATCGCCAGAAAGTTTCGCCCATTTGTCCCTCGTATATTTTGTAATCGCTCGGTAACATGGGAAATACTAATTGCCAAAGCTGCAAACCTCAATGGATTCTCCTCGTAATTATTGAAATCAATGGGAGAGCGTGTTCCGGAAGAACCATGCTAAATGAACCGGTTAAATAAACGTCAAATGCTTTTTGCCTTAATATTCGATTAAGCACGAAGGGCACGATTTACTCGAAAACAAATGTAAATTTATCACTGGGAATATTAACACTTTCCTGACCGGTTATTTCAGGCCACAATTATTCCTTGCAACCGGCTATTTTTTTTTAGCGGTTGAATATGATTTAAAAGTATCTAAATACGTTTTCATCTATTTTTATTTTTATTTTCATCTAATTTTTAATTCCGCCTACGAAGAAGCTTCCGATTAAGAAATTACATACTTAACAGGCTAACATTGCCACTAATTTTTCATCAATTTTCTCAGCATACGTCTGTAATAATTTTTTGTTTCTTCAAATTTTAAACAACAAATCATTATAAGCATCCTATCAAGAAGTCATATTTTTTTAATTCACACACATTTAAATAGCAGACCCTTGCAGTAGTCTGTCATAGACTTTCGGAAATTATATGCGATGTTCAGCTAACTGTCTCGCCCGGAAATCATCGGTCGCGAATATGTTAAATATCTGATTATATATTCACACGTATAAATACATATATATATATAGTATAGCGGTGTTTGACGCAGATTATGTACCGGTTAAATCGTCATGTTAATTAATAGGGAAGTGCGGGGGCGAGAAAATTATAGCGAAAGCAATTCGTCGCCCTTCCATAGGAGGAAACGTTCGTTTGTCTCTTACATTTGCACCGCAATTACTGAAACCTTTTCTATTTATGTCAACGATTTCGACAATCAATGCCAATGAAACAATGATACGTTTATCTCATTACGAAGCTACTTTGCGGTGTAATCAATCGAAATTGTTCGGACAATAAACGCCAAATAACCAACCTGGTCGCACGTAACAATATAGCTTTGCTGTTTAAAGGTAAAATTGAATCTTTGCGGTGAAAAATCGAAACATTCTCAACAAGGTAGTTTATTTCATTCATTCATTCGCTGTATTTCTATCGATTATACAAATTTAATTTAAAATTGCAACATAAATGGAAGCTTCGAATTCTTCTCGACCGAAAAGGGTTAATTTTGTAATATCGCTGAACGATATCCTCGAATACAGATTTATATTAAAATATTACAATTATTTACTAAGTATTTAGTATTCGATCAAACATATATCCCCCGTCGATGAAGTATTTATGGTTTCGCGTTTTAAACTCCAATCAAAATGGACGCCATTCTTATATATTATTCGTGGTTCTTTCTTTTAAATATGGCGTCTCTATATCCGTGATAAACCGTTCTCAAAGTTCAAAATACTTATTACTTTGCGCCGTTCTATATATCTATTGAAAATAGAAAATTTTTAAAAACCGAGTCCGCGCAGATGAAACTCCACCGAGAGTTGCAATTTCATAAGGTATTATACTCTGCGTACCTTCTGGAAGTAAATTTGTTCATCAACCCTGTGGTTTCCATTAAACCGTCATGGCGGACAAAAAGTTATCTCGTAGGTACCGATAACGCGAAAGTTCATTGCGCTACTTTTATCCATGATCCAATGGGCTCGCGAATCATGGGAATAACTCGGATATATAAATCACAGGGAACAAAGTTGCGAACGATGGCTAAGGTCGAAAGAAAAATATGTATTTTTCGATTTTTCGTAAAAAAAAAGAAAAAGAAAAAAAGAAATTAGGAATAAAGAAAGGCTGGAAGAGCAGCAGCGACGATCGAACGTCTCTCGGTAATGAACGCGACGTTTTAATTAATTTCGTAAGAGAAACTCCAGAAGAATGATATCGATTCGGTTACTCGCTAACTGTTACTGGAACTGGAGATTGAGTGGGCGGAGGAAGAGGAAGAGGGAGAAGTACTATGCAAATTTTTATCGCTACACATCGGACAGTTAACTATGAATCATTTTCGCTAATGAGCTCTCCTAGAAAGTATTACACGAAAACTGGTGATTGTTACTCGGTCGGTGACTATTGTTGAATTCATGGGCATACTTTTTGTGAAATAAACGGCTGTGTCTAATAAAAGTAATTAGTGAACGCGGAGCGCTAGTATCGTTACGGAGACAACGATAGAGTTTTACCGTGAATATTCGTCGCATACGTTTTCAACGGAATTGAATTAATACTCCATGGTACCCGCATAAAACTACCCTTTCTGATGTTCATTGTCCGATGCAAACTCCATTTCCGTGCAACCAGAATGGATTGTATTTCCATTTCAAAAACTCTATTTTAATTTTCATTCTAGTTCATTTCCCCCCGAGTATTTCTTTCGAATGACATTCGATGGAAAACGGAAAACTTGGGTGGAGAGCTTTACAGGAATTACGACAGATGGAGTTCGTTAACCTTTTACATATAACGTTGAAATTGAGAGCTAATGGTCTCGTATATCTTCGACGGTGAATATTGATGGATGCATTACGTTTTGTTCAACTATTACCAGAATATGTAAAAAAAGAAAAAAGAAAAAAAAAGATTGAAAGTTGAAAGAGAAAAGAAGGTCATCCGTGGAACGATGGGAAAGAGAGTAATGATTTTTTTCTTTTTTTTTTAACGTCGAGAGAACTCGCGGCCACGACGTATTATAACCTCGTTCCGACGAAAGGGATGTTAATTAATCTTAAGAAGCAACTGTCTTCGTTAACGCAGCGTTACAAACGAGAAACTAGTTTCCAACTTTTTCAATTTATAATTAAGCCAGTTTTTTCAACCACTTTTTCGCTCTTCGTTTCGAAAATTCGCATCCTGTGATTTTTTAATTCATTTTCAAGATCTTAGTATTTATTTTTTTAAGCTAACAATTATATCACTGTGTAAAAAGAGTTTTTATTGCCTGGTTGAAGTTAACGTTACGGAAACGTGTCACGCGTCGGGTATTTATTAACCGTAAATTATATGCAAAACTCATTTGTCTGTCACTAATTTTATTAAGCCGATAAAAATTCCTTTTTACCAATATTATCGAAAAAATAATAAACGATATTTTATCGATGTAATGTTCGTGGAATAATCGTTTTTCACATCCCAAAATTTCGCGATCGCGTGACGGGCACTCAAATATTTACTAAAATCATTAATTATAACATTTTACCTTTAATTTTAATTATTATGATTAATCATAATGTTAACTTTCAATATTACAATTAATCGAAGTAATATTGGTGTAAATTCGTACATAAAATAAAAAATTGAATAAAATTGTTATAACAACTTTCACGAATGGTACACAAATACACACGAAGATTCGAGTTCATTCAGGATCCAACAGAGGGAATTAACTCGAAAATAGCTGTGTGAAGGAGCTTGGAAGAATGAATTTTAACGAGGGTAGGCATAAGAGAATGGTGCAAATCGGCCCGAAACCGGCGACGAAAAGTTTAATAACCGCGCGTTAATGAACGGCAGCTGCAGTTCCGCGAATCGTGCTTGCAGTCGTGCCATTTTGCACAGGCTGCATTCTTGTGGGGTGAAAAGAACGGCCACTGGGTGAGAGAAAGAAAAAAAAAAAGAGCATTGGAGAGAGAATATGGAGAAGAGGGGATACATCGGAGAGGAGAGTCGTAGAGAACGAAAAGAGAGAGAGAGAAAGGGGATAAAAAAATTAGGAACACGGAATGGAAGAAAAATCGAAGAAAAAACGAAACGGAGAAAATGAAAAATCGTACGGAGAAGAGAAATGAGAGAGAAATTAAAAGGAGAAGAAAAATTTCAAGTGTGAAGAAATAAGAGAAGAGAAGTGACGAGGAACTTCTGAACGAGAAACGATAAGAAACAGAAACATGTGTGCGAGTCCTTGAAAAAAGAATTAAAAGACTGAAAATGAAGGTGGAAAGAGAAACCATAGGGAATTGGAAAAGTAATTGGGAAAAAGAAAAATATCACAACAAAGGAGATATCTAAGGCCAATACATGGAAATAAAAGAAGGAAAAATATAATGGTGGTCTTAAGAAGGTACGTGTACAACTGAAAGAATTAAATTGAAGGAAATAAGTAAGAGAGTAAAATAAAAAGGGGATATAAAGGTATAAGAAATGTGCAAGAAGTTGAAGAGAATATAAAGCATTAAATGAAGTAAGAAACAGGTAAAAGACAAAAGTAAGAAAAGAACTGGAGGAACAAAAGGAAAGGGTAGAAAGAAAACGAAAAATAAATTAGCCAGGTATATGTATTAAACTCTGGACAAACCGAACAATAACCGGGAGTAAAGTAACTGGAATATGTATTACATAATCCCTTGGAAGAATTCTCTATAGATTTATATTCTTTCCAAGTTCCTGATATAATCTACCTTTAAAAATTTTATCAATTACTTAAAATCTAATAAGTGGCATTACCAGCTGGATACACGAATAATTTAAAGTGAAAAACCAATATTTCTCAAATTATGTTCTTAATTAATATTACAAATAGGGTCACTTTTAGCTCGCTCGGGTATTCGATTAAACGTTCGCGTTGGCACAGAATATTCAATAAACCGTAATTATAACATTGAAATGACGTGGTCATTCGGGAAATTTAATCTATTCCAAAGAACACGTGGTGCACGATGTACGCAATTTCCAATACGTATCTCTGTCACGTTAATTGTTCGTCGTATTAATTTTCAGGATTAATTGCTACTTTGTGTACAACACGGAATGTTTCGGGTTTTATAGGAAAATTTCCATCGGTTACAGGGTCACTTTATTTTAAAATGTTTGAGCGTTGTCGAGGCAAAAAAGTCGCCATATTGTTTCGCGATTAAGAATATTTTTGCCTGTTCGTTTAGCGCCCATTAACCTTCGTCGTCATCCCTCACGCTTTCACGGAACGAAAATTTTAACGAAACAAAATTATTCCCCTTTAAACTCATCGTACGATGTATGTGAAAATAATATTTAAAAATGTCGTTCTGTCTTGTGAATTTCACGCGAAAATCTGTTCTATTTTTTTTTTTTAATAATGGCGGTTCATAAATATGCGGAACGACGATGTGTGGTAACACGATAAAATTGCGACGCTGCGCGTCGGCCCTGACCGATCCCGGCCACGGAAACTGCAGATTGATTTGGTAAAGGGTGCACACGACGATACGCATAAATCATTGTTTCAAGGTCCTTCCTTGCATCACACACGATCAAACGATGTATTCGTTAGAGGGGTATAATAATATGCAGCGCACGCGTTTTCAAAGAGATCTCTTAAAATTGATCCTGTGTGAAACAGTGGCTCCCAAACCGGTGGATTGTTGAACCAAATTCAAAGCAAGGACAAAGCCAGTGGGAAGCTTGTCACAGCGACCTCGCGTGCTTTCCATTTGAAATTCAATTCGTTGAACTCGACATGATGTGNTGGACAAACCGAACAATAACCGGGAGTAAAGTAACTGGAATATGTATTACATAATCCCTTGGAAGAATTCTCTATAGATTTATATTCTTTCCAAGTTCCTGATATAATCTACCTTTAAAAATTTTATCAATTACTTAAAATCTAATAAGTGGCATTACCAGCTGGATACACGAATAATTTAAAGTGAAAAACCAATATTTCTCAAATTATGTTCTTAATTAATATTACAAATAGGGTCACTTTTAGCTCGCTCGGGTATTCGATTAAACGTTCGCGTTGGCACAGAATATTCAATAAACCGTAATTATAACATTGAAATGACGTGGTCATTCGGGAAATTTAATCTATTCCAAAGAACACGTGGTGCACGATGTACGCAATTTCCAATACGTATCTCTGTCACGTTAATTGTTCGTCGTATTAATTTTCAGGATTAATTGCTACTTTGTGTACAACACGGAATGTTTCGGGTTTTATAGGAAAATTTCCATCGGTTACAGGGTCACTTTATTTTAAAATGTTTGAGCGTTGTCGAGGCAAAAAAGTCGCCATATTGTTTCGCGATTAAGAATATTTTTGCCTGTTCGTTTAGCGCCCATTAACCTTCGTCGTCATCCCTGACGCTTTCACGGAACGAAAATTTTAACGAAACAAAATTATTCCCCTTTAAACTCATCGTACGATGTATGTAAAAATAATATTTAAAAATGTCGTTCTGTCTTGTGAATTTCACGCGAAAATCTGTTCTATTTTTTTTTTTTAATAATGGCGGTTCATAAATATGCGGAACGACGATGTGTGGTAACACGATAAAATTGCGACGCTGCGCGTCGGCCCTGACCGATCCCGGCCACGGAAACTGCAGATTGATTTGGTAAAGGGTGCACACGACGATACGCATAAATCATTGTTTCAAGGTCCTTCCTTGCATCACACACGATCAAACGATGTATTCGTTAGAGGGGTATAATAATATGCAGCGCACGCGTTTTCAAAGAGATCTCTTAAAATTGATCCTGTGTGAAACAGTGGCTCCCAAACCGGTGGATTGTTGAACCAAATTCAAAGCAAGGACAAAGCCAGTGGGAAGCTTGTCACAGCGACCTCGCGTGCTTTCCATTTGAAATTCAATTCGTTGAACTCGACATGATGTGGCCAGTAACTGTTGAAGCTTTCGTTTGAAAAAGAAAAGAAAAAAAAAGAAAAAAAATGTAAATAAAAGAGCAACGGGGAATAATTTTGCGATATGATTTTTTCGCACAGTTGAAAAGATGAATTTTACGATTATAATTATTTTTAAGAAATTTTCCAATCATTCCACGTTGGACGACTGAACGTCGTTTAATATTATTATGACTTTCGTTAAGCAGAGATTTGACAAAGTTTGAAGCACAGTGGTTCTCATAAATATTAAAAATTCCGGGTATGCGAAATTTAATCGAACAAGCCAGAATTTGGCCAGCGTGGCCAGAGGTGTACCAGAAGCTATGGATACCCTTTTTTTCGTAACATTCGCATGCGATAACAATTTGATCTGTCAATAACTTGGTTGCTTTCATCCGTTACCAAACATGGTACGAATAATATTTTTCCCGGGGAAGTATCGACATCGCGAAGATCGATGCAAGGAGCCACCAGCGCGTGTACGATGTCTGGTCGAATCACTATTGTTAGCCGGCTTTGTTCGGCCAAAACGCGGACGAAACGACCGACAAGAAATAGTTCGTTGTTACAAGATCGTTGCAAGAAGATCGACGTAAGAACGACGCGGAAGCTCAAGAATTTCTACCGAAGAATAGGATGGAAAAATTTCAATAAAAATTTCCGCTGCTACATGTTTCCGGCCAATAAAGCGAAACAAATCCTTTCCATTCAGTTTTTGTCGCAAATAGTTCAATATTTCTTACACAACCTAACGACCTTCTATTTTGACTTTAAAAAGATCCACGCGTTACATACTTTCTTCTTTTACGCAATATTTGCTTGATTAAACGAAGGACTGACGTACGTTTTAACGTACACAACGCTATGGACTTTTTTTTTCTGTCAGTTAATAGTTTTCGATGCGCAGAATTGAAAAATGTAAGTCTTAACTTTAGCAATCCAGTGGTTCAAAAATTATACGTATTTAAAGTTGAGCGTTTTTAGCGTATCCGATAGGTTACTTTGTCGACACGTTGGCTTCTGTTCATCATCCGATTGGTTTACGCTCTGCCTAGCTTTAGTGTTTCTAGGATAACCAATTTACGTAAATTTGAGTTGGATTCGAGGTCGCTTTAAATCCACGTTTTCAATTGTTTCTTTGTTAAGCGAGCATTATTTCACCAGCAAGGCGTCAAAGTTGCCTGTTAAATATACTAAAAACAATAATTTTACATAGTTTTAAAAAAATGATTAATTGACAAAAAAAAGCCCATAATTATGTGTCCGTTAAAACGTACTTCAAACAAATGAAGGGTCGTACTGCATGCAAAACAAAAAATAATAAAACTATCACGCATTGCGCGTTACTATACGTAACACAACATGTCGCCAGCTTATTTGTAAACAGGACTTAACAAAGTCAGCGACCCCCTGTAACAAAAAACCGCAACGAAGTCGAATCTTTTCAGAGTTCCTGCGCCTCTGGTTGTGGCGATATCGTTGAAGAAAGCTTTTGGTTTCATGTTACACTGCTGACTCTTAGTCGACGTTATTTACCAGATAGAATTACTCTCCAAGAATGCGCTAATTAATCATGCGAGACAACAGTAACGGGTTTAGCAGCCGCCATCTTTAGTGGCCACGATAATAACGTAGAAATCGTTTTTATCCGCGATGCTATTCACGTAAAGTGGCGCTCCAGTTGGCCGCGGTAACCGGTTATCGTTATATTTCAAGTACTAAACAAAAACGAGCGAAACGAATGAGCTAAATTTTACGAACCACGAAATCGGTACGACCCTCTTCTTCTTATAAACCTACGTGTGCACGTCAGTTGCGGCACATAAGATTTAGTAATAATGGGGTTGTAGCGATAAAAGTGAAGGTAATTATTTAGAAAACGGTATCACCGATTACAAACAAGAGAGTAATAATTTTTAGAAAAATATATATAAATTGAACACTGTCGATAATAAAACAAAAACTTTCATTTTATATCTGAGAGACTGCAGCCACTGGTACATATATACATATATATACCTTTTATAGCAACTAAAATAAACCGAGAATCTCTTCCCGGTAGTGATAAACTGAAATTGAAGACCTTGGCGCAAAAAATGGGTAAGTCCGATTTTAAAAAAAAATTTTACTTTTTACAATTCTATGCGTTTTTATACATTGCTGATTGTTTTATTTAATTTTCCACGAACTAAAAAATCTTGACTTACCCAGTTTTTGCACCAAGGTTTCGCAATTTTTGCACCGATTGCAATAACAGCACCGCCTGTAAACGATTACCATTACCAGGACGATTGAAGAAGACTCTGGGGGAAATTTTATGGGTTCAACCTTACCCCAGGATATCGAAAAAAGGTTTGGTCGGAGTTGAAAGAACCTCGAGGATTATCTCGGAGACACATGTCGCCTGACGAAATAATCTCCATGGTGAAAGAACGACACGGTGATCTCTTCGGCCACGAATAACCCTCGACACGTGTTTCAGGGGGATAACTAATCGTCTGTCATCCACGTGTTCCGAGACTCCTTGGGTCGCGACTTTCTCACAATGGAACCCAGCGAGGGGTTTTCTATTTACCTCCAAGGTAAACTTTTCTGCCTCGCCGTGACAGTCCGTTTCAGGGAGGTCGAAGAAGTTAAAAATGTATGCTCCAGATTTATTTGGCTTTGATATGTGTTTACACGTATACGAAATGGACTCTGCAAGGCTGTTTAAACTTTGAAAAAAAGAAGAAGAAAAAATGTACATACGTGAAAGAATAAAAAAAAATATATACCTCTATAAAATTGAAACACGAGAAGATAAAAATATAAAAAGAAAATGAACTCTCGGGGAAAAGATCGTTATGGAGTGTTTTGTGAAAGCCAGGAAAAGGTAGCAGTTGGTTGCGTGACTTAATAAACCATCGTACATGTGGGATCGTGGCCACCATACCCATCAACAAGGAACAATAATAACTGCGGACGTAGAGTCCCGAGTTCAATTCCTGTTGGTGTTACTTCATTTTCTCCTAGGCTCCTACATACATAGAAATGCGCCATTTAATGGGAAACTATATTGTTGATTACTGCAACACTGCACCGGAAACGTTAAGATATCTTTCTTTATCTCAAACAAAATGAAAGACCCTTAAAGGAGGAGATTTCTGAGATGGTTTTAAGCAACTTTTTCCTTTACGAAAATCTCAAATCCGGCTTTGTTAATGAATTATTAACGAAAAACACTGTTGTCTGCGTTTGACTTCGCGAAGGAAAAAAGTTGCTTGAAATCATCCGAGGAAATACCCTCTTTCAGGATCCCTTCTTCACTTTCTTTCGAACACCATGTATATATGAGTGCAATCGTAATGTCTGTTTCCATGAAAATTGGACTCATGCCTCTATTTTCCAAGTCAGGTAGTCGGTATTGTACGTCTCGAGGACGGAAGTTGTTTTCGTCGTTCGACTGTAAACCACGGAATTCGGCGAATTTCGAGCTTTCAGGATTTGCGACCACCCAAGGGTACACGGGCCAAGTATAGGACGCATTCACTGTAACATATTCGTCGAAAAATCAATTTCGGACTGGGATAGAAGGTGCATCGAAGGGATACAATGCCATACGGCTGAACAAGAAAACGGCTATGCCGTGACTAATAAAGCTGTTCCAGTTGCAAACGTATGAATATATACATTATAGGCTACGTTTAAGTAATAATATTTGTAATAATGACAAACAATAATAAATTACATCTTATGAATATTATACGAGTCTCGAATAATTTAGCCAGCCTGCTTTATTAATATGTTTCACTTGAACATATTGCATTCGACACATGGGTTATTTTTAATTATTTGAAAATTGCTGTAATTTCATTTTATAACTTTTTCATATTTTTCTCAGATAAATGGAAAACATTGTTCAACTTTAATTTCGCGAAATAATAAATAATAACGGATTGTTACGTCTGCAAAGTAAACTTTTGATGCCGGCATACGATTTCAACGGTATGCTCGTTAGTTTTGAAAAAATTAAATGCATTTCCCGCTACAAACATACACGGTCCACTTGAGTCTTTGAAATCGGTAAAGTACGCGGTGGAACATAATAAGAGCGTACATGTATAGCCAAGCAAAAAAAGAAAAAAAAAAATGAAAAATAAAAAATACAAGAGGGTAAAAAAGGAAAGAAAAAAATTTGAAATCGTTAAAACTCTTACGTAACAGAGCATAAAAGTCGTTAAGTTAATTTGACGTGTCACTCAGAAAATTCTCTTTAATTACGGAAGTCCACTTGAGCTTTTTCTACACCAGAACTGTAAGAAAACTGCGTTTTAGAGAGTTCGCCCTTATTAGGAAGCGCTTTCCTCTTCAATTATGAAGCACTAACGAAATAAAAACGTGAGAAACAGTTTCGAAAACAACGAGGAAAAAATTCCCCAGCATCCACGCAGGGTACTTGCGATTGAAAAAAAGAAACAAAAATATATAAAAACATGAACTAAAAATGAAATGTCCGCTGTTGGCGATGAAACGAATAATTATTTAAATGCACGGAACGAGTAGCTAGAAACTTGTCAGAAATACATTTGGCCATTTTAGGTATCAATGTTACTTTTTCTCAAATATAACCTTTCCTGGTATATTCTGCTTTATTTAGAAAGTATTATAAAACCAATTTCGATTTTTCTATTTGCAAACATATAACTGCACACAAAATTCAGTTAATACCTAAAGTGATCGGATACTTTTGCGACCAACTGTATGTCTGCGTAACATTGTTGTCTACAGAAGTGGATGAATCGAACGAAAAAAGTATACCATAAATTAAACCGAACAAAAACTTTCTAGAATCATTAGAAAAGGTAGACAGTTTCCACTGAAAGAAAAAAAATGTATTCAAAAGGGCAGATTAATATCACGTATTTCATGGCACGAGCAAAACGTCACCAAGATGGATTACCGTGCACTTAGAACCCGGTTTTTGGACCGGAACGTAGATAACCTTATCCCGTACTTACCGAGCGGACAAGTCAAACTGTGCGAACTTACTTTCCGAAATACAAGGCGAGAACGCAGATAAATATTATCTGTCTTATTGACACAGGGCCAACTAAAGCCTACCGTAACACATGCTCCGCAGAATATTTCCCCAGAAACGATTTCCCCTGGTCCAATTTACATTCCTTTTGGAATCACGTAATATTCGTTTGACCCATTTCTCTACCAAAGTTGATAATGTTGACGTAAATCAGGCACACTGGTAATTTCGAGATATCCACTCTGTGTATCTTGCGTTGTCGTAGCGGTAAAAAGATGAGAGGGGAGAGGAAGAGGTAGAAAGGACAGACGCAGAGAGCGAGAGGAGAAAGAGAGAGAGAGAGCGTGTGTGTATACAATGGCAGTGGCGTCGATGTAATTCACCGGTGCAGGCAACAAGGAATCTGGCGATGCCTGTCAGCGTGGTTAACCAAGGAAATTCTGTTTAATTAGAGAAACCCACTCGAGGCTTTCTTGCGGAGAAAGCTATTTTTAAAAGATTTCTACCCACTTCCAACCAACCCCCGCCGTGTCCTTTCTTCTTTTTTCTCTCGCTCTGTGGCTGTGTCGCGAAGCCCGGCAGCGCGGCTTTGCTTTTGTTTACAGAGGCGTGCCACATGATAGAAACGAAGTTGAGAAGAGGAGAGAGAGACAAAGGTGATGAGGGGGAGGGAAAAACCTGGCTACGGAAGAATTTCGAAGAAGAGAAAAACGCGTGTGCACGGGGTTCACACGTGGGACGCGTTCCGTCCGCCATGATGGAAGCTCGGATTAACGGATTCTTTGATAATATCCTGGAGAATAATTAGAGACGACACACCGGATGAGACACGTGTAATGGTAACTCTTTTGAAGTTCTAGCAATCCTCGGACCTTTGTGAGTCGGGCTTAAGAAGTTCTAACAAAGTGGCAGATTAGAAGAGATTCTGACGAATGTAACGTTTGATGAACGAGTGCGTGGCTTCTATTTCATTTCGAGTTGGGTTTTTGATTATTATTTTCCTCGGTTTTATTATTGGAACGCGGTGTTACGTAGCGGGGATACAGAGGGAGAAAGTTATTGTATCAAATATGCACTATTGATTTCATTATTAATAATTGGCTCGTTCCCCCGAATTATCCGGATAATCTTCTATTGTTCGAAAAATATATCGGATACAGGGGGCGATAGTTTTTCATTGTACACTCTAAATATCCAAAATTTAGTTCACAATATTTTATAATTACGAAACAAAAATATACACATTGGCTGAAGTGTGATTTTTGAATAAAACTTTATATTTAATTAAATAAAAAAACACTTTACTATTGTACAAAGTGTTTGATGATAAATCCACATTAATGGTTATGAAACAGGATCGCTAAGCGAGCGAAGAAACTAGGAAAATGGTTTATTTTCACGAAGCGATGCTTAAAAGTGTCAATAACCCAGCGACAGGCTAGAAACTACCAAACGTCTAACAATAAAAAGTCTACGTGCCGTGAATGACAATTGAAAACTGTTACTATTTGTCCCGTATCTGAGGGAAAAAACCGACGCTGTGTCGGACGGAATTGAAAAAATTATCGGAACACTTCGGTGGATATCGTGAAAGCCGGAAGACAATGTGGCAACCGTTACCTTTGTCAAGAGTTGTCTCATTGATGGCTATTGTCGCGTTCGATGAAGATGTGTATATAGATGTACGCGTATATGTTTAAAAATTGAAAAGGTAGGGTGAAAACTGGCAAAATAGAGCCCCCTCTGGAGCACAATACCTTTTCCAAGATGAATATTCATGAATTGATGGTGATATGAAACTGATACCCTCCGTGGATTATTAAAAGGCAAGATTTTTGTTGGGATAATATAAAATCTACGGGGTGTTTCAAAAGGTAAATCAAAATGTATCTATGGATCGAAACGTTAAATATAAAAAAAGGTAAAAAATTAAAATATCAAGAAAATTAAATATTAAAAGTATTAAGAAGATGAAAAATTTCAACATTTAACGTTGGAGACACAAATTTCAACACGAAGAAATTCCATAACATTGAGCCATCGATTTTGAAAGTCCTAAAATTGTTATAAATTCCACCAAGAATTACATATGCTAATTATTTCCGATTAACTACACAACCGTAGGGACACTTAATTGTTACGATCAATTTTCTCTAACCAAGTTTCAACACAGTCGCGAAATATCGCAGGTTACGAGCCTAGCTAAATTGCAATCAAACCGTCGATCGTTGCATACGATACACGCGCTCGCGTGCGCGCGCGCATAGTTCTAAATTAAGACGATAAACAGCTCTATATTTGGATATCCTCTATCAACGACGCGATAGCTCGAGAATACTCCCTTTGTCGAACTTCCTACCGATTGCAGAGCATCGCAGATTTCAGAGTAAACACCGACGTGCGCGCGCACGTATACATTTGCGAAGCCATTGACTCACGCTGGAGAGCAGAAAAACACGAAAATAGTGACCAGCAAAGGGGTAAAGCAGGAAATGTGCCGCGTCCCACTTGGCAATACTCCTGATTTGGAAATGTTGCATACCTAAGCGCAATAAAGGAAATAGAAGCCTCGATGGTGAGGTTAGGTAGGCAGGGGGCCTGAACGAAACGAGAACCGCCCCTGAAGTCCAATTAAATTAACGACGCGAACGCGTACAATTGAAAGACACTGTTCAACTGACAAGGAGTTACATGTTCGTTGGCGAATCAAGGCTGCAATCACTCCGGTTGTAATTTAATATTCGGATGTCTTACAAGTATTCGAGTGTCGTAATATCTTCCACCGGTCGATTTGATTGGTGTAATTTAACATGTTAAAATTGTAACAGTATCGCTGCTACTGTTTGGGTCTATCAGAAGTATATTTTAAAGATCAGCTTTTTTCAGTATATTTCAAACATCCTGTACCTAAAGGAAATAAACATCCAGAACTAGTTCGAGCCTATTTATTCCGGACCTTAAGCAAACATTGCTAAATTGAACAATAAATCAGACCGTACCATCACGGTAGCTTTATTTTAAAATAACACTAACAACCGAATAAAATATAGTGTTCATTTTACAAAAAGATTGACGATGATACCGACGATAATCTAATTATTACAAGTAACCTATAGACGTAATAGATAAAACCATATAAGTGAAACAAAACTTTACAGGTGTAACAAAAATATGTTTTTTAAACTAATTAAAACAACATTTTTTTGAAAAACAACTTGGCGCCCGAGGGAGCTACCTGTTTTGTCTATAAGGGCAGACCGGCCCTGTAAACGACCAACATTTAATCTCGATTTTTTTTACTTGTTCCAAGAAAATTTTGCTAAAACAAACGAATCCTCTTCGCCTACGAAATTTACACCCTTCTCCAATGATTCAAACAATATTGATACAGATTAATTATAGAAGGTTATACGAATTCGTGCACAAATCAACGTTCCTACAATCAAAATAGAATAGCCAGCCACCCAACTAATATACCTCGGTTCTAAGTGTTTGAACTACGAAAGCACTAGAATATGATTCGAATACTCTGCAAACATTCTCCAGTCTGGGCTCACAACGGCTACTTAGCGACGGAATCGATTTTTCGTCGCTGGAAGCTGTGCAACGGCCGAAACGTCGACGGCCGGATGGAATTGACAAAATTATCGGGAGCAACGGAGTGGAGACGAAGACAATGAGACAATAAACGCGCGTTTCCCTTTGTCGAAGTTGCTCGTCGAAGCTATTGTCACGTTGGGACGCGCGGCACAGCCGTCATCGCTTTCCGTCTTCCGACGAGACACTTGCCTGGTATCCAGGGTGCAACCGAAGCGGTCAAAGTGACAGAAATCGAGTTTATGGGAGTTGGAGCGCTGCGGACACACAGTGATACGCATAGTGTGATCCTTAATCGCGCATGTGCTGCCCTCTAGGCACATAGAAATGGAGAAACTAACATATTCTAGGGAAAAATAGTATACCGATATTATCCAGAAGTTTTATTCTGTAATACTCGAAATGGAGTAAACGAAATATTTTTAAGCGTTGGAATTTTTGGAAGAAAAATCAATATTTAAGGTTTGATTTTTAAGTTTAAAAAATATATAGCGAAAACAGTTAACGCTGTTCGTAAGATTTTTATTTTTGGAACTTGAGAAGTCGATAGATTTCTGTGAAAAGCAACTGTATCTATCATGTATGACATCGGCTTTGAAATTCCAGACAGAGTTCATGTACCATGGTCAATGGAGCGAGGGAAGCCCCCCTAAGCTACGAAGCTTAGCTTGGACAACGCTGAACTACCTAAAGGATTACGTTTCGACGATCAGAGAGATCATGTTTTGAGAAAATTTTGGAGAACAAGAGACGTCTTCTGAACTTCGAACTCGGCACATAAAATTGCTAAAGCCTTTAAATACTTTTAAGTGAAATCTCTCCGACAGAAATCTTTAAGAACAAACAATATCTCCGTTGATAATCGTATACTGTACAAGCAACAATAAAACAACAAAGAACCAACCAAGCGGCATCAACAGACGCGCGAAACCAACCAGAAAATCGGAATAAGGAAACACAAAAGGACCGACAACCGCCTTTAGAAATTGGATCTCGAAGCAGCAAAGTGTTCGACAGAGGCGAAAAAATTGAAATGTCAATGAACGTGAACGACTAAAGGCGCTATGGGAAGCGAGAAGGTACAAAATAAAAGGTGGGTGTATTCGCGACAAAGCAAAGGATGGGATACAATTCTGCAAGAAGGAATAGGGAAAAGAAACTAGAGAAGGAACTAGATAGAAAAATAGCAAGAAAAAAAAGAGAGAAAGGAGACGCGGATAAAGGTTCCGATAAAAGAAAGATACAATATAGTCTAGTAGAGGACGTATCGAGAGTATCATGAGAACAACTCAAGTAGAATGCAATACCGAGTTTGCTGCAGGCAGCAAACCAGATAATGCGTCGTCAGATATAGACTATGCGGTAGCTCGACACACGCAACCATCAGTCCCGACGTATCCATGTAGGGGACGTTGCTCTTGGATCTAGATATACGTGCCTCTCTATTACATTCGTCGTCGGCATCTAGCGCAACTTCGGTTACACTATTCCCACACAAAAATGCACGCCCGAATCTCGAGGCACGTTTCGAGAAGAATGAATTTCGCTGATGCCATGAATCCAACTTCTTTCAGGTTAAGTTTAAGGAAAAGTACATTCTGGATACAGTACATAAATATCGTGTTGCTTGCCCGTCTAGGGATTATCGGACCGCTAAAATACTAGTCTAGGGAACTTCTTTCGACCGGTTTCGTTTACTCTGTTTCTTGCGATACGACTCAGTGTAGGTTCGTGGAGGATTAAGATGTGCGTGATCACGAGCTGATCCCAGGATAACTGGAATGTATAGGCGTTATTGCGTCCGTGTATAGGTTCTTGGCTGTATTTGGACACGGATTAACTCGTGGATATCGAAGTCATTAGATGGCGATGAAACCTAGCCAATATGGACGCTTATGATACAGGTGACGGGATACAATTGAACGAAAGCTATTGTTGATCAATGAAGGTCTTTTTGCTAACTTTAGGATATTCGATTTACGACGGAAGAAAAAATGTTTGCAAAATCAATTACTCTTTGAAAAAAAAAGACTATCGTTTGTCGTTAGATTTTTATTTTATTTTTTTTTCTGGAAAAAAAATAACCAATCACCGAATACACCGATTTTAAACGAACTATATCATAAACCACCCCTATAACAATTGACGATAGAAAATCGACTGTTTTCGAGATAAACTACCCCAGCACAACCGTTACTAGATCGAAGCTACCAGCAGCTCACGAGTCCCCGGAGAAAACGGGACGTGGGCAAATATTTTTGTCCATCGGACACGCCGCCATCATACACATGTACGTTAATCCTAAAAAATTCGCACGTAACCATCTGCGAGTGGCCTTTGAAGGCCACCCGTTTCTTTGAACCGGACTCGTTTCGAGCCTGGTTAGCTCGTATATTTTTAGTTACCGGTTTCTCTTTTCTTGTGCATTACAGGGACGGCCGAACTGTAAAGGGTGGTTTTTGCTCATGGCCCGGATAAATGGCCAAATAGAGGCACGCGTGCCACTCAAAGCCGTATACTTTCGAATCTACTCTCATCCGGTTGCCGTTATATGTAAAAATCCGATTTCCCGTTATATCCATCTCTTTTCACATCCTTTAAAAAAAAAAAAAAACGACAAAAAGAAAATGGAAACTGGTCGCGTATTTACGAATGCATCCCGTCGAAACAATATCGAGTATCGTTTGCCGCCGGTGGCTCCAATTAAAACTTTCCCTTCGAACGTCTCTGCCAAGTATGCAAATGTGAAAAAAAAAAAGTAAACGGAATAAGAGGAATAGAGAAGATAGACTGAAAAATCTGTTCGTAACAGAAGTATTGTTACGGTTATCAAATAATGAGCTTGAATATCATCCACAATTTTCTCTTACTCATCCCCCTGTATTCTTGTGCTATGAATAATTCATAGACGTAGATGAATAATAAAATGTTACGAATTACCGGTGCCGGGAGCTGCCTAAGTGCACCTATTCCACTGTTTTTACGCGTGCTGCAACCACGACTACCGGTTGTAACGGGTTGCACGAGGTTGTAACTACGTGTTACTAGAACTACTGATGCTCGACAACCCTGTCGTCGACGAGTACTTGGTGCTTGCGTAGCTGGCGTTAAAAGAACACGGGAATAAAATTTTTTTTCGCCGGTAATTTTAGCCCCCCCCCCCCGGGAAATATAAATTAATCGTTTAAAAAAATTCTTTCTAAAGCTGAGATTTTATTATTTTTTTAAAAGTGTACATCCGTGGTTTATTCGAACCTATTTCAGGGTAAAATTCTGCATTAAATTTTTTTTTTTTATTTTTCTTTTAACGGAGCTGTACCGAGGTTGCAAATAATAAAATCTAACTAATGTAATTAATATAATCGTAAAGAGTTGCAGATATAAGAAAATTTTAGAAGCTCGAAAGACAAAGTATTCGAGATTGGCAAAAATTTGATCACGAACTTCTTTTCAAAGTGGAACATTCGCCGTGTTATACCGAACGATTGCGTCGAACAGTAAAATTTCCAACGAATTGAAGAGGTATAAACTACGTAAATCCACGAATTACGTTCCTTTTTAATCAGTCGAACCTCGTCCCGAACAAATTTATTTTACTGTCGGGGTTAAGACTCCTAGAAGGTACTAAAAATGTCAGGAAATCGGTCGGGTCACATTCTCGAATACTATTTCGACCAGGATTGACGAGGCATGAAAAAAAATCACGCTGCCTGGCAAAGGTTAAAGATAATTCGTATCAGTTACCCTATCGCGACTTTTTTTTCCCTCCAGATACCGATACACCAAGTTTTTCGAGCAACCGTTCGTTTTTTTTGTTTTGCTATTTATCAAAAAAACGAATGTCAAGGTTAATAACTGATTGATTTTCTTTTATTTCTTGCACTAACCGCTACATACGTAAAATATAAACGGAAGGCCTTATGAACCGAAAATAAAAATTGTTGCGTCAGTTATTATACACTTTGATAAAAAAAAAAATCAAAATTTTATTAGCAATAAATATTCTTTTAAAAAGATCAATTTCTATTTAAAACTTGCAAATAGAAAATTAAGAATGATACAGTTAAAGACCAAAATGAATAATAGAAATGATCTGTGTAGAAATCACCGAATAGAAATCACTAATATGCAGTGATTCAAAAACAGAATAAAATCAATAAAATATAATAATATAAGAATAATATAAAAATTAATTGTTAAAATCGAACACTGAACCTTGGTTCACAAAAACGTTCCTAAATATTTAAACTACTATCATTCCTATAAAGAAAAAAAAAAAAAAAAAATTATAATAACAACCCCCGTTTATCAACCTTTTTTCCCCAAAGATAAAGAATTTTTCCTTAAACCAGTCTAATTCAACTGTAATTCAGAATTCGAGTCACACGAAGAACCATAGCCAGTTTACGGAACCAAGAACAGAAATCGTTTCCCAATTTCCGGCCGATCACAGAAGAGGTCACGGAAGGGTTGGAATTCCATCGTGTCGTGGGATTCGATAAGTTCAATTTAATCGGGAGTATATACGAGAGCTCGCGAGAGTCCAAAGGGGACTTGCCTCTTCTTCTTCTTCTTCCTCTTTTCCGCGGAGTCGTCGAGCGAACACCGAAAATCGGGGTCAGTGCACATCGTTACAAAGAAATCTGCAACGTACCATTGCTATGTGATATTTCGCGATTCTGCGTAATTGCTAGCGATGACACAATAAGTTTCTCTTTTGGTTCCTCAGTGAGAATCCTCAACTTCCGTCTTTCCATTCTATCAACTATTTATCGAGTGCCATGTAATACAGCCAAATAAACATATATCTAACAAGTTTTGCGATTTTTTATTCTTTTTCTCTGAAAAGCAAAGTCAGGAATGAAAAAAGAAATTAATCCAAACTGTAAAGTAATATTTTTTTTTATTTGCGACTTTGCTTTTGAAAGAGGAAAAAAGAAAAGAAAAATCCCAAATCTCGTTAGAACTTTAGCGTTAAAAAAAAAATTAATCTGAATTGTAAGAAGAAAAAAGAAAAAAAACGTTCCAAAACTCTTTAGATACACGTTTATTTCACTGTGTTATATTACACTGAATATCTAGTCGACAGAATGAAAAAACGGAAGTTGAAGATTCTCAGTGAGGAACCGAAAAAAATAACTTATTGGGTCATCGCTAGGAATTACGCAGAATCGCAAAATGTTACATAGCAATAGTAGGCTACAGTTTGGATTTATTTTTTCATATAAAATCATCCATTTGCCAATTGTATCACCAGTTACTTTCCAACTTCCTTCTTCCAGTCTCCTCTTAAGGAGAACCTGGTTTCCTCTGGCGAAATACAAATTTGTCCGGGTGTGTTTGAAAAAGAAAAAAAGAAAGAAAAAAAGAGAGAAGAAAGAAAAAGAAATGCTCGGGGGACAAGGCGCGGAAACGCAAATGCTCGCAGCGGCTCGGTGAATCATTTATCCGCGTCGCTCGTTCCACGAGCCCAGCGACAGAATCTTTCTTCCGCTGGCCTCTTTGCTCGCCTCTTCCGGCACATTGTGCATCCTACCCCTCTCTCTCTTTCTTTTTTTTTCCTTTCGTTTCCATGTTGGACCTCTGGGACATCCAGATCTCTGAATTACTCGAAACTTGGTTTCTTCGATTATTAATCGTCTTTTGTGGTTTGGCAAAATTCTAACCGCAAAAGAGGCAACAAAATGGCGGAAAATTAAAGTAGACGAGCTTTATTTAAGTTTGCTAATCAGCGGGGATTGCTGCAACCTTTGAAACGTACACACACACACCGTTAATACAATGTATACGTGTTTTGATAAAATATCAAAATTGCGGTGAAGATTAAAAAAAAAAGAAAAAAAAAATTAAACGTGAAAAAATATTGTTTTACATATAAACAATAGTGGAACCGCGCGACGGACAGTGTCACGTTACGTTAATAGCTCGCATCTCGCTATGACGTGCACATGCTTGCGCGCGTAATCCTATAACATGAATTATTATTGTTTTTTATACAAAATAAGAGGATCGTATAGAATCGTTGATGATAAGATTAAAATATCACAAGCAAATATAAATAAATAAATTAATAAATATATTCATATATAGAGAAATATTGCTGGTGCTGCGGTTCAGTGGTGCCCATGCAAGAACCGCCTCTGTTTTGCTAATAGAATTCTTCTTGGATTATAAATGGTAAATGTGTGCGGAATCGTGTGTTCGATAAGAGGTTGTTTCGTGTAGTTATGTTGTAGACCATGTAAATCTACTTGATTTTAAGTGGATACAATTTAAGTGGTGGGTTTCTGGTGACCCGTGAAGCCAGAGGTCTTTCTACGGTTAAATGTACGACTGCTGGGCGACTGATCTCTTTTACGTCAAGTTAATATTTTGTAAGACGGTAGTTTGATATTTTTATTTACTTTGTTTCTTTATTTTCTACGTTTCTTTATTTTAATTATTTTTGCCGCTGAATATTTGACAAATCTTATCGAGTCTTTACGCGTTATAGAATAATTAAAAAATGCTTGTGCCGATAAAAGCAATGGAATTGAAAACAAAACGATAAAAGTAACGTTATCAAATTGGTATATATTTAAGTTAATATTAACAACGTTCGTTCTGCAATGAAACTTCTAAGATGCCCCTAAGGAACAGGCTCATTTTATTATCCAAGTATCTAACAAAGTAACCTAAGCTCGAGCCTTTCTGCTGACTAACCGAACACGTTTCCTCTGCGCCATTTTAGACCGCATACTTGGTAAGTGATATTACGTGCAAGTATATACATATTCAGCACGTACAAAGCGCGCAAGTTTAAACACAATTTTCTCTGAAAATTTTAACTATGTGCTAGCTTATATTATAATACACAACGTGTACTTCTTACACCCGTTAAATATTTAATTTCCTTTCATCCGCGACATCTTCTTATCACAACACTGGCGCCCGAGATATTAACGCGATCGATTTATATTTACAAGAATTATCTTTTTAAGATAACATATGTCCGTGGTGGATCAATTCCTTTGCGAAAAAACGCGCGAAAAGCTTCTCCACGTGATACACAGTCCGTATCCGTCCTAGAGTATTTAGGAACGATGTTTTAAAATTTGAGGAAGATCGGCTCAGTAATTCTTGAGTTTTACGCGAACGTAAAAATCGATTCTCTCTTTCTGTATTACCACGATAAGAATTACAACGTATTTCAATTTCCCATTGCTATTTATTAAAGGTAAATTAAAAATTGAATATTTCTAAAAAATTCAAGGAATCTATTATTCTTAAAGATTCGATTTAAAGGACTGAAAATAAAAAAAAAAATCGAGTAAAATTTTTAAATTTCACTTCACGCGTTAATAATTATTGTTGCGCAAGGCACGTTTCAAAACGAAACCGGTCTGCCGCAAACGCGACTGCAGTTTCGTGTATACAACAGGAGACACTTAAGTCTAGAGAGGGATGACGAGGAACTCGTCCATGCAAATTGACATTAATATGCAATTGGAACAATAGAACCCAATTAATTATGTCCGGTTAATTGGGATGACGTGCCGCGTGGCGCAGCATCTTAACGAAGTTACCATGCATTCCCTCTAATTTGGCAACAAAACGATACGAAATTACGCGATATTGCCTGGAAATAAATATTTACGACGGTAATTTCGCAAACACGCGCGCGTCTACCACTTACACGCGATTCCAACATGTTGGAATTATTAAAATTACCAACTTGGTATTGCCGTCATAAACTTCAACGCTATATTAATCGCCTTGGCCACCGATTTATGCTTAACTGAACGTAAAATTAGGTTCCTATAGTTGTCTCTGTATATTTAATGACAAGGAAAATCGTTTGAGGTTTTCGGGGAATTATTGGTTATTTACTAGGGTTATTTACTGGGCTGAACTTATGTCTGCCTTATATGGCCGCCATTAAAGTGGATTACAACGCTCGTGCGCGCGCTTATCCGACCAACTGCTAAACGGACGAACTTAAAATCTAGATCCTGCCGATAAGGTCGTATCTGCGAGATACGATCGACACGTCAATGTAGGCGGTTCGTCGCTGCGTTTGATCCGAGGGGAACGTAGAAAGAAAAGCGTGGTAGGGAAGCAAAGGGTGGACGAAGAGGCAAAGAGAGAAAAAAGAGAGAAAAAAGGGGGGAAAAGGGAGAAAAGGGAAAGAGAGTCGCGTTAAGCCGCGATAAGAAGCGTCTTACGGTGAGATCGTTACGGGACGATCTATTTTCCGTGCTACGGCTCGAAAAAGATCGTGAAACGAGGAAGGAAGGAAGAGGAAGGGTCGGCCGTTTACATACCGCGGTATTTCCGGTGCCGTGTCTTCCGGCGATTCAAAAGAACCGGAGGAACGCCCCCGAACGGCTCGTCTCTTTTCCAACCCCGCCAGCAACAAGCCACGGCATCGTTTTACCTTGATGCTTCGCGGCTGTTGCGACACGGATTGCTGGTTAAAATTTCAATACTATGCGATACAAGATTTTCTATATTTTTTCTTTCAAAAAATAAGGTTGTTACATAAAATAATATATTTAACCGACGGTATACTGAAAACGTATTTGTACGTGTCTAGCGTACGATGTGTTAATATTCCAGTTGCAAGTTTTTTAGTAGGGTGGGTTTTGGAGTGACAGTTTTTATTTTGTGTAAGGTTGTTTCTTGCTAGAAGTGTGGGAACGAAACTGTTTGATTTACCGTGTATTTCAAAAAGTAAAATGTACACAGTGAGGTTTGCAGAAGATACGGGGAAAGAGTAATCTTAGATTAAATAAAGGTATTACGGCTAACACCACAGAAATCAAACTAATAGTGTGGATATATTTCATTGGTTTGCTATGAGACTTTACTGCATTATAGGATTTAACACAATTTGTACAGAGATCTAATCATTCATACTCACATCTGCTTGCAACTAGTCATAAGAGCAGGTGGGAAAATGATGAACCCAGTGGTCACGAATAAGCATTTATACTAACCAAACTGTGCAATATCTGCTTTAATTATGTTATTTTAATATACAATTGGTCACAAAAGTATTTAGCCACATTAGGTATTGATGTTATCCTTTAAAATATAATACTATTTTTTCCAACTTTGCTTTATTTAAAAAGTATTTTACACTATTGTAAAATAAACTCTTCGGCGGTTGTCATAAACAGAGTTTGATTTAATTTCTTATTCGCAAACGTATAATTACACGTAAAAATTGATCGGATACTTTTGTGACCAACTGTAACTTGTATCATCTACTCTAAACTTTTATCATTTATTTTATTTATTTGATATCAATTACTATATGTATAGTTAAAAGTTTAAGATGTTTCCACGACAAAAAGTCTCTAGATGTTTACCGGATGAATCGTTCTCCTAGGGTAATTCGGAAAAGGAGGTTACGCCGCGAGCGTGAAAAGTGTTCACTTGTCGCTATTACGTGTTATATATTGCGGCCGGTTGTAATACTCGGTGAAAGGGTTAAAACCCCGGACAGAACGAATACATTTCCTCGTCGAGGAAGGGAAACAGGAAGCTAAGGCGTCTATTATAAAGAGGAGGAACGGGATAGCGTAAACTGTGCGCCATTTGCATACAATATATCCGCGAGTGAAACCGCATTTTCTGCTTTATGTGACATCTACGTCCTCTGTGACAGTCCTAGGCGAAATATTTCTCCTCGTACCGCTCGATGATTTACCTTGCAAGCACTCGATGCTTGAACGTGTTTCCGGTCACGTAAATAAAATTCGACGCCGAATAATAAAGCAAGCTTCGTTGCAAGAATAATTGCTCGATAATTGAGTAAATTTGAAAACTAAAAAAACGGTGAAGACTTAAGAAATAATTATCGCAGATATTGAGGTTTAAATTGAAATGCACCGATAATGCACGGATTCATGAATCGAATTCATTAGCACGCTCGGTCGATAAATTATCGAACAAACTAAACCGGGAAACCTATGCACGCTAGTATCCGGTGTAATAGACACTGAACGATATACGATTCGAATATAAGGATGATTCGATACGTTTTTATGAAACTGTTTCGCTCGTTTCCTGAATGAAAAATCGTTGATAAAAAGCAGAAAGGAATATTACGAATATCTACAAATAGTTCGACATTGAAATTCTAAGAGGTTAGGATCTCTTGACGGAAGACTCTTGGCCGGAAGTTACTGTCAAACAAGAAAAAGGGTAATGCATAATGTAGAAAAAAAAAAAAAGGAAGGAAGGTTAATTTATTCGCATAAGTCTCTGTTCTTTAGATGCCTAGAATCGATTAAACAGAGTTATGTGTTTTTCGAATAAACGAACGACGGTAACATGTAAATCGTAGAGTTCCTAGATGAAATTCCGGAAGTCATTACTTGTGCTGCTATGTTGTATAAATATGCGAAAGGTTTCTCAAGTGTTTGTACCTTCGTAGGATACAAACATAAAATATGTATCCTTCGATAAATATTTCTTACATTTAAATGACTATTTCGCTTAATCATACCCTACATTTTTTTTTCCAGAAGCAGTAATAATTTGCTGAAAAAATGAAGAGGAACTAAGAAAGAAATGTACAGAAATAGAATAATTACAACGTACATATTTAAACACGTAGAGTTCCTGTTCAAACGAAGATTATTTCCTTTCTGTTCTATTTTTTAATACAAAAGGGGACATTTAAATTTCAAACATTTCCGCTTAACGTGGCCATTATGTCAATGTTTTCTCTCATTTATTGGACTTTTTTTTAGCTCTCTATTCTTCCCTTTATTTAGAGAGGATAACAAAAAAAAAAAAAATATCCTGGCTCGAATTACAAAGCCATCACAGATGAGCTTTTTTTTCAGTGTACACTTATTCAACCAAACAACTTCTAATGGTTATACGCGTGATAGGGTATGTAAATATGGTACTGACAATAGACCTTGATCGCAATCCCCCCTCTAACCGATACGTCTTGCTGACAATTTAGCAGTGCGATGAGAACGATACTGTCGATACGACAAACTGCTCAGGGAACGCGAGACGCCAACAAATTGGCAGCAACTATGTCGCCAGATGTACCGTAAATTGAGGTTAATTAAAGAGGGAAATATAGCGTGGTAATACGGTCATGATACGTTTAAATTCATTCATATTCCTAATAGACATTTCAAAGGTTCTTGTACGAACTCTCCTTTAACGAAAAATTGAACATGGTAAAATATATAGAGTGTTTAGAAATTAATTGAACTAATTTGAGGTATATACAGTTGTTCGCAAAAATATTCGGCCACATTAGCTATTCAGCGAAGTTTGTTTATAATTATAGCTTTGCAAATAAAAAACCCGAACCTAACTCCAAATCTGATTTCGACAAATATTTGAAAGTATATTTTACCGTAATGTACAATATTTAAGATATATTTTAAGAAAGTAACATTAATAACATAAGACGGCCGGATACTTTTGCGACCAATTATACGTAAACTTCGAGTTTTATTGTAATTCAAATTTTGAAGGTATCGCGTAATTTTCAACGCTGCTTGAATTCAAGTTGCATTATAATTTTAATCTGTATCGAGGAGGCACAAATGTCAGTGGTGCTAAGAATAAACGTAGACGCCACGATAAGCAGGAAATCATGAAATGAGTGTCACTCGCGCTTCAAGACTCATACATCAACCTATCCGGTTATTCGTGTGCACGCGATGAAAGAAAATCGAGATAGTTTCCTGTGGGCGAAACCGAGTCTCTCAAGATTCCCGTGAAAAATATGCGTGTCACAGTGTCATCGTGAAACCTTTTTCGACGCGATAAAACATGACGTCGTGAATTGCTCACATGTTGCCGAGGCCCATATTCTTTCCTTCCCCTTTCCCTCCCCCGTTTGCTCTCTCAATCCCTCTTTCTCGCGCGTAATATGATTCCACCATGGCAATGGCAAATATTGCACACAATTTCCCCTCAAATTGCTCTCGTGTAACTTAATTCGCTCGCGATGGTGAAGCTCGTCGACCCTCTTTTTTTTCCATCGACGATAATTTCTCTCACGATATTGGTCACACAGTTACGCTTTTCTGTCACGGCCTCCGCCATATTTTACGTTCCTGTCGATCCGTCGGAACCGAAACTTCGTCGCGTTCTTTTTTTTTTCTTTTTTCTTTTTTCTTTTTATCATGCATAATTATGATAATAACAAAATATATAATTAAAAAAATACTTCTTCCAACGTAACAGCCGATAAATCGGAATACAATTTATAAATCCAACGTGTTGTTCGGTATAAATAAATTTCGTGCGATACTCTCGTGACGAGACTTCGTAGTACGTTAGTCAAAATAATTAAAAAGTTTGCTTTCACCGAGACATGTTGTTAATAAACAGATAAAGTTTACGCGAGAAATTTAATAATTCTCGTATACCTATCTTCTTAAATAAATTAATTATCCATTAGTAAGAAGTAGTACACTAATTATATTGATAACTTTATATCAACATAATACGTATGCTATTTCTAGCAGTATTTTATTAGATGTACGCGATGAGTACGTTATGAAGTTATTAATATATTTCGTACATCGTAAGCGCTTTTCCTCCGTCTAAGTTCTAATTTTTTGCACACAATTCAGCCGACAAACCATGAAACAAACCAGCAAACGGTCATCGAGAAAAGTCCCTCGATCTCTCACGCTGCTGCTATCAGATAAGTATCACTTATCGTTAGCGTAACACGGTATGCTTATTCCATTAAATTATCAACCCTCTGCAAGGATTAATTCGTCATCTATTGTAAGTACCATCTATAGAACAGAAGTTAAAATACTCGCTCCACGGGTGGTAGTTGAAAACTCCCGAAGAAAAGTTCTCAAGAATATCGTTGCAACAATTTAGAGAACGTGTTCCAAAACTGTGAATTACAGAGTCGCAATTTATAGACAAAAATCCAACTATGGAACACCTTCTTGTCCCCATTTTAGTCTAAACTGGATGCAATTGAATTTACCAATATCTAGGAAAAACGAATCGAAGAAAAAAGAAAAAAGTGATCGATATCCGGATCGACGTGTTTTTTTCCCAGTGTTATCTGCTTCAAAGGGTTGTTGCAAAATCACGTCACCTACTCGATATACTTTAATGAATTAACACACGACGTACAGAGGGTGACGCATACGGCTCGAAAAAAAATCGTTAAACATCGACTCTCTCACGGAGACCGTGCACTGTTCGAGATAAACGTGTATTACACTTTTTTATATTGAGAAGCAGACCTTGTTGTGTAAAAAGTCGAGAGAGA
This sequence comes from Ctenoplectra terminalis, assembly GCA_019453375.1. NCBI lineage: Eukaryota > Metazoa > Arthropoda > Insecta > Hymenoptera > Apidae > Ctenoplectra > Ctenoplectra terminalis. The sequence goes on along the minus strand of SMSQ01025859.1, from coordinate 225,501 downwards.
CGTACGTATGTGTGCAAGTCAATGCGCGTGAACCGTGTGTAGTATCTTTTTATGGAATATGGTGGCTTCAAAGTAGCGTATCCATTAAATATGTTGCTATACTGACTTCTCGTTTTCTTTTTTACGAGATACTTGTTCACAAAATCTTGTGAGAAGAAGATCATTGTAAATGTTTTATAAAGTAATTACCATTTATATAAGGAATTTTTTTTTAACGTCCCAGGCGATACTAGTTCCTCTAAAATTCTAAAAGGAAATTCTCAACGCACTTGAATTCTAATTGCTGAAATAAGAAAGATCTGATTTTTCATTTCATTTTACTCGAGTATAGCCTGAATTCTAACCGAGATAAGCGAACTCGTATTCTTGAATACAAGGGAGCATTGAAGAAGAAACATTATATTATATTACTTTAATAACGAACCTTTTAGCAAAATATGAGACTCCTATTCATTCGCAATAATCATATGCCGCGTTCTCGGTGATTAGTTGCTCCAAATATTGAATAGTTGGAAAGATTACGAAAATAAAGTTGAACAAAATTCCAGTGATATATCACATTCTGTGTTCAACAACCTTCGTGGCTATTTTCAATTCCGACAATAGATTCGATCTCTCGCGTAAAAGTCGAAACTACTTTCAAACTGTCGGTCCAAGAGTTGGCAAAGTTCCTTCCGATGAATTCTTTCCGTTCATGGGGTTCGCCGGCTGTAATTCGAGATGCAGACCGATGTCTCCGCGCTCGCCGCGAGAAAAACAACGCGTAAAAAAATATAGAACGTAAACAATGAGCTTGGAGCTTGGAAAACACGTTAACCTCTTTCACGATTCAATGGACGATTACAAAGTTTCTCCGCGACTCGAATAAAAATGCAGTTAAAAACTCTTAAAATTTTTGCGAAAAAATAATAAAAAAAAAAAAAAAAATAATAATAATACTTAAAACGTATCGTTTATCTTTAAGGTTGAAATGGTAGAAAATATATTCATAAAAACGTTAAAAAATTGTTTTACAAATAAGTGATAAAAAAAAAAATATTGATAAATTCGGGTTTCTGTTCTTTTTCGTTAAAATATCGTGAAAAAATCGTGACGAAAATACGCTCAACGTGATCGGACCTCGATCTCTTTATTCTATCGAGAATCGATACATAAGACGCGTGGTCCATCGAGAGGCTGTCTAGGAAGCGTATCGCGTCGGAAAGAAACAGCCAGCCACGATTCGTGAATAGAGGGTGAAAGAGAGAAGCCGATAGAGTCCATCGATCGTGACGGCAAACACGCGCGCGCTCGCCGAAAAGAGGATCCACAGACTCGTCTCGATAATCGAGAAAATTATCGTGTTTCCACAGCCAATACAATTTCGCATCGTTTCACCGTGGTTTTCAACGAAAATTTGATTCGAGATCGTAGAGCCGGAACGAGAGGCACCGATAAGGTACAGGGATGAGAAAGAACGGTAAATTACAGGGCGGGTCTTGCCATGAAAATCGATGGGAATACACGCAGAGCGCTTCGAACGAGGCACGATGGTGTTTCGAGGAACATTCGTTCGCGTCTTCGTCGACGACGCGTAATAGCTTCCGACACGGAACCCGCGCACGTAAAAGGACCACCATTTTCGCGATCGACGCACAAGTTGTAATCGAGAAAAATTCAACGGATAAAGAAAAAAAAGAAAATAATAATTATTACATACCTCGCGCCGTCTTGAGGTTGCAAGCGTTTTCTTTCAGGACTTATTTTCCAGGAGCAAGCTGATGGCTCGGCGGGTCCTGCTGACGTTTACGTGTATGTTGACACGCTTGACGGTGCAGGTGGTGGTAGCGGTGGTAACAGCGACGCTGATAGCAGTGTGGTGGTGTAGCGGTGATGATGCTGGTAATGGTTAAAGGTACGAAAAAATGTATACGCGTAACGCGACTGCGCCACTGGACCGAGTGAGACTGGCTCGAAGCGAGTCTACAGACTACCAAAGGGACGTGGTACGAACCGTGTGCGTCCTCGTCGCAGTGCTACCGTGTACTACGTGTTGCTGCTGCCAGAGCTACTACCGCTCTACCCGCTCCACGACCTCTTCCTCTTCTGTGTGTGCCTCTCTACCATCCCTCCGAGTTCACACAGCAGCAACCTTCGCGAGCAGCGGCGCGGGGTTGCCGCTACCAACGTCGCCCCATCGTTCCGCTGCGCTGAAGGATATTTTCAAACGTATACCTGTGCTAGAGTAGACCGCCGCTATTTTGCTTCATCGTCCAACGATTGTTCGCTCTACGATCATAGAAATGATAAATATTATACTGCTCGGAGATAATGTTGCTAATCGTTTGTAACGGTGGGATTAAGCGGAAAGAGACGAAGGCGGGAAGGATTAATTCGAGAGTAATCTAGAGAGTAAATATGGATCAATGTCCTCGAGACGGATATACGAAATTATTTGAGGTTTTAACGATATCTGACGATCGTTTAAAGGATTAATTTTAACGTATAGATAAGCGAACAGCCGCGGTAATGTTACGGTTAGAAACAAATGTACATTGTTAATGCTGTACCGTGGTAAATTATGAATCGATAACCTTTAGCGAGGAATAAAAATGAGAACACGGTAAAAATATTATACAGAATGGCACAAGAAATGTAGCTGAAATTTGTATTAGGAAACGTAATTTATGCTACCGTGTTTCGCAAGTTTGTTTTACCAACGTGACTAGCGTTACATTCCCTTTTTTACCGTTTAAACTAAGAAGATTACGAGTAACTTTGCTCACAAGATATTATGTATTCCGTGACGTTTAAAGAATACTACATTACCCAACATTTTAATTTTTTCAGTATTTGCACTTGCTAATTTAAGAAAAGAAAGAAAAAAAAGGAGGGGATAAAAATTGTTTCCAAGGTCTACCATTACGAAAACGAAATATATTTAAAAAAAATATATTTTAATAAACCTGATATTTCCTATGTAAACCACGTTACTACCATTGTCACGTAAATTTGTCACGGCACACATATATTACCCGATAACTTGTCCGTCCTATCTAGAAAACGATTAATCTCTGTAACACAGCGATTAAACTACGACTGTGAGTAGGCAAGAATATCGATTCAAACGAATTGGATGCAAAACATGGTGTACACTACGTTAGTGTGCGTGTGCACGAGCCGAGGAACGGTTAACTGTTATGGGGAGAAAAAGAGCGCGCTAACGAACTTCAACGCTGACCAATAGTCGTGGCGCGTTTTTATTCGGCCCACACGCCCGATAAGTGAATTCTGGTAAAAATTTTTTTATCGCAGAACGCGTCGATTTCACGAAAGTCAAGAGGAGAAAGGACAGGAGGAGAAATAACCAGATGAACGAGACGCTGGTGCGCCATATATTGCGCGAGGCACGTTTTACCGGTGCCCTGGCTTTTCTTGGAACGCATAGAAGAAGTAAGACCTTCTTCCTCACCAGGCTCAGGTCATATACATTCGCTGGTTCCTTAATTGCCAGCCAGAAGTGGTTTCTCGCTCAGGGGGCATACCGACCGGTCTCTTTCCAACTCGTACACTGCCGATGCTTTCGTGCGACCTTCCGCACAATCCAGTTCCACGATCGTGGGACGATCAGGAGAAAAATCGCTTGCGCAAGGGTTCGCTGCTCCGGCAGTGCTCAGAGTTTCTTAACGACCAGTGGAACTGGATTTAAAGCGAACGCTGTTTTACGATTTTGTTATAGGTGTATCTTGGAGTTTTCATCGTGTTTACGAGATGATAAATTGTTAAGATTAAATTAAAATATTAACGATAAAAGTATTGTTAGTTGCTTTGCAGGAATGTAATATGTAATGATATGTAAAAAAAAAATTTAACGACGATGAATAAATTAAATGGCCAGTAGGAACGTTATTAGAATTATGTATACTTATAAATTGATACGGTAAAAAATGTATTACTACTGAATATGATGAATGTTGCACGGTATTCGCGTGACGTCTCTGGGTTAGCGGGTTGATGTCGAATAAAATGAAGACTTACACGCGATCATGGTACGTGTATACGGTTGATACGTGCACGAGAAGTGATTGTCAGAAGTGACACGGTACGGGGGAGTAAATCACGTCGGCATTAAGACAATTAGGTGGAGTACGACGGGTTCAGCCGAGTCGGTTGACGTGTCTTGAACAGAACAGATGTCTAATATGCCTTTTATTTCGACTCCACGGTCAACCACGTATGCACGTATAAGTTAAACACTTATTCGATCCACAGGACGTACGTAGGATAAATGCATGGGCGTCGATACGGAACATTAGAAATGAGGAATAATGTGACACGTATTGTAATCATATAATTGCGCAATTTTCGTTCATCACAAGAGGTTATATACATGTATGAAAATCGTTATTTAAAATATGTATAAATATTACTTCAAGGCAGACGGTGTAAAAAAATATACGCACGAGTTTAAGGTTGCATTTTGCGAATAAAACGCTAGCGACGACCATGTGCATGATACGATCGGATATGTGTGCGGCAAAAGTCTGTCCGTACTGTGGTCGTACAATTGCGCGAAGGAAATGAGATCAAGTTTGAGTGATTGCGGACAGCGGTCGAAGAGAGGAGGAGAGCGGTAGGGAATGGAGATAGAACAGTTCAAGAACCGAATCTACAGATTGCCAGCTGGATAAACTGGAACAAACGAAATACCAGATTTCTACAAGTATCAATCAAGTACATTATTTTTGTGTAATATNGTATTAGAAGCAGTCGTTGTTATGTGAATTTGTCGTATAATTATTGAGAATTGTTTATACATGCACAATTAAAAAATTCCTTTAAATAAACTTGAGCATATCGTCTTGTTAATTTAAAAGATTTTATATCTTATCGTTAGATCAATTTTCCAGTTCCGAAATTAACTTATTTATTACCAAGCTTTTAACATAAAATGTTATAAAAAGTAACGATTTTTTTTTAGTGTAAAAAAAAAAGTTTGAATTAACGTTACGTGTCATGAAATTTTTTTAATTTTGATCTAATTTTTTTTTTTTTTTTTTTTTTTTTTTTTTTATTTTTTTCTTTTTTTTTTTTTTTTTTTTTTTTTTTCTTTCTTTACATTTAAGATATGAAAATAAATTATTATGCAGAAATATAATGGATCTTTGACGATACAACACTTTAAAATAATTACACACAGGATTGATTAAGATTGTTTTCAAAAATAAACATTTATTTCAAAATTAATGCTTACCAGCTGTATCCTAAAAACTAAGATCTATCCTATACACTGACTGTGTTTAGGTGTTTTTTTTTTTCTCTTAAGACTTCTTAAGACTTCATTGCATTATTAAGTTGTGTACAAGTTTTTTGTTTGTTTGTATAGTACCGTAATAGCTTCCACAGCAAGTTCAAACGTTTTCTGATTTACATAATCACATGATCTGCTTGCACACGTATATTACATTCAAATGGCAGTACCAGAATGTATTTTGCACGAATGTAATGATTCAACAATTGAAATCATGCTTACAAACTGGTTCACGTACTATTTTCTTATCACCAAACTTAACTCTCGGGCCGAATCTCACTCTCCTATGTCTTGATAAAGATTAAAATGATAGTACCGCTAAATGGTGATATCACATTTATGGTTCGGAGTATTTACTGTCTGGTCAGTTGAGAAAAACTGTGACACAGACCTAGACAGCTTCTTTAACGGATTGTACCAGCTCCCCAAATGAGGTTTCCAAACATTGCCGTAATTCTGCATAACTTACTACTAATACACTCTGTTCGTCTCGTGACATCAAACATATCTATAAAATCATAAAGAATATATTCAAAAATATATATCGAGGAGTAATGTAAACCTAAAACGAGTACTTTAATTATTCGTTCACTTATTAAATTTCGAACCAAAAAATAGAATACGAAAAAGAAGAGTGTACCTTATCCTGAGAACCAGAATCCAATTTATTTAAACAAGATACAACATGTGCCATATCCAACCATGGTCTTCCATCAGCTGCTACCTGGTGGAAAACATAATCCCTAAACAATTTGAGCATGTACCGATCGCCCGTCTCTGCCCATGTAGGTTCCATATTAAGCTCGGGTCTTTCATTAATAGTAGCCAATTTTACAAGTAACTTAAATAATCTTCCGTTTTCTAACTCCTTGGCAAGTTCGTTTTCCAATACATCGGATCGAAACTGAGCTGCATCTAATTGCGTATAAAATCGTGCTCCAATCATTGGCATGAGATCTGTTACACTTCTTCGTGCTTGGTTAGAAAGTAAATACCTATAACATTATATTTGTATATGAGAAAATCGTGAAGAAATGTGTCGCTTTCACCTTATCAAGAGTTAACGAATAAAAACGAATCCGTAACACAGAAAAAAAAAAAGAATGTATACAAACAGAATAAGGTTCCGAAGATCCGTAGAGTAGGAACGTGCGACGAGCTCAAGGGAAGCTTGCATGTTGTCGCGATGGACGGCAAGGAGACTGCGACATGCTAAAGCTAACACTAACTTTCCTAGGGCAATTAGATCTTCTTGTTGGTAATGCGGTATGAGCGAGAGTGGATTTGCTGCATTTCCATCGAAAGTAACAACATCTGGTATAGCTACACAACTTAAACGAAGTCTCGTTCGCGATGTGAGTAACACTTTCGTAGGATCTAAACATCTATATGCGAGACCTATGAAATACATAAAAGTAAAAATATTACATAATTACCCGAAAAATTAACAAATAAAATATATAAAAATACTATTAGCACATACGAACCAGCAGCATGTATAACACGAAGCGCGGCAGTGAGTTGAATTATGTAGCTCCATATAACACTTTCCGGTAACATACTGCTATGTTGTTGCCTCAAAATAGTATTCTTAGTATGACTATAAGGTCGAGGAGCGTTCGGATCCGAGGAAAACGGATCCGTATAGCCATTTAATTCGGTTGCTGAGAAATGCTTAGTTAATAACGTTTCCGACCCGGGATGATAATCGTAAACAAATACCATGGCTAAAATAATAAAATTGTTTCATAAAACTACATTTACCAATTTCTTTTTAATACATTAATACAGACAATGGTCACCAAAAGCCTTGGTGGTAAAAACTTCTCTTAACTGCACCAAATTTGTATGCGATAATCGCTTCCACATATCTACCAGCACCATACATTTCGTATTAGCAAGTCTGAAATCTAAAAACATATTAAATGCTTACTTCAATACCAGTCTCGTACCTCTTATACGTCGTTACGTAGTTCCCGACAATATAAAAACACTCACCATGTATACGTCGTAAACAATAACGCGCACCACTTTTAATGCTGGTAGCTTTATACGTCGAAGTTTGATATCCAAGTATCGTCGATGCCGGTTTATGGATTAGTTCTAGTGGACACAGCTCATGATAATTATCTACCTCATTCGGTAGATCGGGAAATCGTACTACATCGGGTTGTGCTAACGTTAAAGCATTTTTTTGAAGAATGTCCATTCGTAAACTCTCACTGACAAAGAAACTGGGCGTTGCTTGAGGAGGTGGGGTTGAGGGAGCAGAAGAACTATTAGACGATGGTGGTTTTGTAGGTTTCACTGGTTGGAGATGCGCTGGTGTACCTGGATAGACGTATCCTATCTGACTTGTTCCTACATTTCCAATCTGCTGACAAAAAAATATTTAATTAATTCGCTGATTAATCGAGCGAGAATTATAAAAAAATTTCGATAAACTTTCAACCTTGCTTACAGTTTCAGTTCCTTCCTCGGCTACAACAGTATCGGTTGCCGTGTTTCCAAGGTAAAAATAAGTAGTACCGCCCACATTCTCTTGCGAATGATAAGAATTATTGAAAAGATTCGGAGAACTGCTGTTGCTACCAGTAAGACCTCTTCCAGGTACAAATTCTGGGCTGGCAGTTACCTTTTTCTGTGAATCCAGAGAAAGGTTTGACAAATGTTTTGTAACAGCTGCAGTGGTTAGAGTTACCCCTGGACTTTGACGATTCTATCCAAAAATGCACAACAAAAAGATCATATGAATACATGTTTTCGCTACAATTGATCGATGCTTTTTATTCAATCATGTATCCAATCGTATAACGTAAAATGGAAATTTTTTACACAGATTTGACTCTCCTCAAATAAATTGCAGATGAGTAGTACACTACCATGTAGGTAGCAAGCTTGGACTCCAGTGGAACGCCGTTTGTTTGAGGGGTGTATGCAACAAACATTGATGGGTCCATCTCTCCTTCAACCACTGCATTTACCGCTATCGCGCTTAACCCTCACTTCTACTCTCTATATTTTCCTCCCGGCTGAAGATCTCTTCTTGCCTGTTTCTCTCAGTGCGATCAATAAATCTGTTCTATCCTGATTATGTTCCTTTGTTAAACAGGTGCACAATGCGACATCAATTTTTAGATCCTGTAACATATCTTATAAATACATGAGTAGAGATAAAAAAATTAATCAAAAATCGCATAGTACGGATTACTTTTAATTACTACCCGATACCATTTTGTACCGATAAACATTAATCGATACCATGTTCGTGGAATTATACTCGGTTCGAACAATTCCGCATACTTTATAAGAGAACTAATTCATTTGTTCTTGTGTGAAAAAATTGAAAGTTATAGATGTTACCAACTTACGTATACACGATCAAATATTACACGATTTCCAATGACTTTTATTATTCGTCTACACAATTTAAACGATTTTGAAAATGAGATATATCGTTAGACAAGTGATACGTAAAAGAAAGAAAATACAATCCGTTCGCAAAATATATGAAAAATTGTTTAGTTTAATTCACGCTGCTTCAGATTTAATCCGTGATAAAATATACCGCTTGTTCTAAACAAAGAATCAACTTGCCGCGTACGGCTTCTCGAGACTAAACATAACATTACACCGTCGATTCTGAATGAAATTTTTGGGACGACGAGTACGGCTCGACTTATAAAGAGAAGAAAAAAAAAAGGAAAACCGAAAAGAACAAGTAGAATCGCACGCTATGGCAATGGCAGCTGATTTTGACAATACAGCGAAAAAAGACGCACAGGATATAACCTTGACTCCACGTTACTGCTGATGCGAGGTATTCACAGTAATCACGGGTTCGACGAGAAGCCCGAACGATTGTGCAACATAGAAACCGAGAACAATAAACTACGGGAACGTATTCAACCAAATTGCGTACGAAATGTATGCTCGGCTAACATAACCATTTACACTGTCACTGATGTCGCGTCGGTGTACGGCGCCAAAATTCCGATCTTTCCGGTTTCTGAAACCGCACGGTAAACGCGCGCAGGAAAAAACAACAATTAAAGCGACGATTTTATAGCAGCCTGACCGTGTTATAACATGTTTCCATCCAGTAGACAAAGGAGAAAGCAGAACCAATCCGATCTTGTATGTTTATGGTGTTCTCCCTTTGCTTCGGCCTCGTATTTTTCTCTTTCTCCCTCTCTCCCTTCCACCCCCTATTCATGTCCTTCGATCGGAGCAGCTGTCTCTCCGCCACGGCTTGCCTCCGGGCGCGCGAGACACCAACCTATATATTTACCTTTCGAACGCGCTACGAACGACTATGTTTTCTTTCGTCAACGTATTTCTTCCAACTTGCGAATCTTTTTTTTCAATGCGATCCAATTACTGACTAACGGTATTCTCGACGACTGTACGTTCCGATCGTATACCTTGCTAACGGAAATCGATTAAAGTACGAAAATACGGCACTATTTGGTTGGTATAATACCATGGGAAGCGTATGGTCACGTTACTGCGTTGTGTTTAGAATATTTGCATCAATATTTTAGAAAATATTCACAGTTTTGTACAGCTGTTGGAAAAATAGACGCGACAATCAGACCTGAATAAAAAGTATAAGCTCGTTTTGATAAAGGTTAATTCGAGACACGATTTTGGAGTGAATGCTACTTCGTTAAGAGAGAGTCACAAGCGTGCGATGCGCCTTACCGATTATTGTATATTTAAATTGTTCGTTGTAATTAATAGATACGTGTATACGTTTTTTGAAATTTTTTTTACTGATTTTACAACACCTTATTTTAAGAGTAATGGCTAGTACTATAGTTCAAATATTTACAATAAATTGCGTTAATATCTTCTCGGCTGTTCACTCAACTGCGTTTTTATTTTCACAATTGTATTGGCAACAGTGAGCAATATCGGAACGCTTCAGATTGCTGACACATGATTTCTAAATGTTCAGTTTGTATACGGTAATTAGAAGCATCGAGCATTCGAGAACGTGTCGATTCTGTTGTGTCTATTTTTTTTATCGTAGAATTTACAAACGATAACGTCAAACGTACCAATCTAAGCTTGAAAAATCGATTTATTTGATAAAAAGTTATAACAATGATTATACCGGTACGTTGTTTTACCTGTGGAAAAGTGATCGGTAATAAATGGGAAGCTTACCTTGGTCTGTTACAGGCAGAATACACGGAAGGGTATGTATATATGTATGTGTTATGTAAAATTGCAAAAATAAATGATATGCAAAATATGTTGGATATAGTATAATTTATACACAGTGGGTCAGATTAAAAAGAAATCTAACCTCAATTATGTAAAGGTTATAATATGTAATGTACAAAAATGAATCGCGTTAATAGATTTTCATAAATTTTCGAACGAATCGTTTGATGCATAGAAATTTTCTAATATACTGTATAATATCTGTATATGTTACAGAGATGCTCTCGACGCATTGGGATTAAAACGATATTGCTGCCGAAGAATGCTTCTTGGACACGTAGATTTGATTGAAAAGCTTTTGAATTATGCGCCGTTAGAAAAATAAATACGTAGAATCTTTATTTCCATATTTCATCTTAAATACCAAGATACGCATTATTTATTCTACGCGCGGAAAAAAAAAAAAAATGTATATACATGTATATTCCATATCATTAATATTAAGGCACTGTTATTTAGAAACACGTTTCTTAAATCGTATACAAATTAGGGCGGAATAAAATATACAGAGGATCTTGTAAAATGATTTGTATTTTAAAATTGTAACCATTTCGTCAATTTTTTTTTTTTTCTTTTCTACCAGGAATATGTAAAAATTTCCAACAATTGTATAAAAAATCGATTAATTTATAACAAGTTCGATAAGCAAAAATCGCTTCAAGATCATGCTTGTTTTCCTTTTTAAAATATACATCGATATTAAATGCAACACAGAAGAGTGACTGTGCATCACATGCATGAAACATGTAATGGGAACTTATTTCATGTAGATGTTCGAGTACTTAAAAGACCTGCTTATAATTGTTTCAATTATTACAATACTTATTACATACCAATAATTTATGTTATTAAGTTTAGAAAGAAACGAAGGTTATACTTTGAGATTTGATTGTTAATTTATAAGGCTAACAATTCACAATTATACTTCCCTATGTGTCAATAATTTTTTCACGATTCTTGATTTAAGTTAAAAATTTTAGTTAAACGCATATAATTATAATTTTTAACGATACAAAGATCACTTCTTGAAAAGTAATTCATCTTTGCTAAAATTAAGTGTTCGTCTCGTTAAATAAATAATTACAATTAAAGTTGATTATAGTATATTATTCCAATGTAAAATATTTCTTATAAATACTGTCAACTTCTCTTAGTCTAGATTTTTTACGAATTATTAAATAGAATTTGCTATGCATTACTTTTTAGGAACAGTAAATTACTAAATATATTTTCCAATTCATTAGTCATTGATAACGATTAAATCTTTTCATATAACCTTCCTTAATATTACCCTTCCTATCGTATAAACTGTTTGTGCGTAGGTATTATTTTAAGTATACCGAATGTCGGTTTTTTTTAACTTATCATTCTTACAAGAGTTCGTTTTTGAAGCTCTCATTTACACAACAACCCAAGTAATGTTCGCTAGAATTCATTCTATCTTACTAGAGCATTTCTTGTAAGCATATACATTGCATCTAAATTTCTGATACAAATTTTATTAAACTTCTGACCGTGTAAATCTTAAAAAATAAATTAGTATTTCCAATTTATATACTGTTTTGATTTCCATGATTGTCTTTGTAAAATAACAAAATTATCAAAAATGTATTATGTTATAATCTGTTAAATGGCTTCCAAATGCTTTCAAAGTTTGGAATATTGGAATATCTACAGATCTATATGCATATGAAAACAATTTTTTTAGCTGTACAGTGTTGCGATTTGTATTAATGCGCTACGAGATCCAAATACTAGAGCGATAAGACCAATTACACATATGATTACATTCTTTAGCGCTACCCAATTTCCTGGTCCGAAACCAACGTCCCAATAAGTTACGGTTTCGATAAATACTGGAATCAAAAGTCCCAGTATCGAAAAACAAAATGCACCAATTAGCCCAATGAAAGGTTCGATAGTTGGTACAATCACGGCCAGTAAAACTGCAACATAACAAGTAGTTCGTTTAATTTTTTTAATTCTTAAAACTAGTCAAAAGTTAGAATACATACCTGCTCCCGTGACCATAACTGTTCTTAAAATATAATTGGCTAGCAATGGTTTTTTCTGGAATCGATCTTTTATACCGTTCCATGCAATATCGAGACAAACGTAAAATTGTAGACCAAACGTGCAATAAACCGCAAGAGCTATTAAAATTTTTACGATTTGAGCCGGTCTGAAATAAAGAAAAGTATGCAATTATAATCACTCGGAATTTGTTAATTTTTATTGTACTTATTACATATATCTATCGTAATTCTTACATTTCTTCCGTTGGTAGATTTAAAGTGATACTATCCAAGGTTTGATCCTGATATTTTACATATCCTAAGAATCCAAGTAAAATGTATATAAGCGTAACTCCAGACATTCCCTTATTGAGAACACCACAGATTCCGACAATGTGTTGCGGTGTTTTCATGTTATTCTCCAACGGCATTACGACACCTAGCAACACCATCCTCTTAGTAAAATAAATCATTAACATTTATAATTACGTAAATAGTCGAGCAATACCTATTGCTTCCATTGCAAAAACAGTAATGCTGAAGAATCGCGGGAAATCCTCGATGGCTGCGAATAAAGGCACAGATGTGATAGGTGGGAGATCCCAGACTAAATAATAAAAAGTTATTCCTAAACCTGTTCCCATGAATATATTGGCCACCATGGAAACAGGTGCAAGATATTTGAGATTCGGTATCCAGCTGAGCAGTATCATTGGAATCAATAAGCAAGCTGTCATCAACCGGATACTGAATTCACCGGATCCATCTTCTTTGTAATGCTCGATAATTTGATTAAAGTTCGCGGCAACGATAACTGTGTACACACTGCAGGTACCAAAATACGTTGCGAATAAACTAATCTGTATGAGATACCTGTGCACAAAATATTACACCATTATTATTATTACCCTATTTAAACAAAGATTCTTACAACATTTTACGTAAATTTGTTTTTGTTCAATTACAATATAATAACTTACCTAATTGGCTTCGAAAATTTCCTACCCCATTCAGGACCTGTAGCAAATGCCACTTCTGCTACATCGGCAAAACTCATCTCCGTACGTCTTGTTTTGTGATAAAGAACGTGTGCGCATTTTATCTACAATATGAATCTAATTTATATTATTCTGTTGCAAGTTACGTTATTATGTACTTAAAATTTTTGGTATTTCCTCACCAAAATATATGCACAGTGAGTGCATACAAATGCTACTAGAATTGTAGCAAGTACGCCGACGAGTAAACCAGCATTTCTAAAAGCTATTGGCATAGATAATATACCCGTTCCAAGTGAAGCTTTCAGTAAATGCGTTAATGTGTCGCAGTCCCTAAAAACGTATTACTGGTTATTATTGTCTAATTGTAAGCAGTAATGGTAACTTAACAACCACGAGTGTGGTTAATAACCATCAGTTTATTAAATATTTTTATACTAATTGCACTTATCGCGACTTACGTCGTCGGGTTATCTACTTTTCGTTCACTGAAGGGATCAAAGCTTTTTCCATCACCTTGTCCAACTTCTATATCTCGCGGAGCGACTTGCACTTTGTATCTACAACAAGCAATAATACGATCACAATAATATTTTATTACTATAATAATATTTTTATTAAAACTGTCTTAATCGATACACGAACAAATGAAGATCAGTGAACTCTTACTTGGTTAATACACCATCCTTCGGGTTGGACCCATCTTGAGGCAAGAAGGTGTCCATCTCTGTCGGCGCTTTGTTGTCCTACAAAATGTGTATTGTACGATAAAATTGTAAATGATAAATTATTTTTTGTGAAATAATGTGTTTTTATTAAAACTTACCATTTTGGTGAGTGTGTTTCAGCTTAATTAATATACGTTATCTGTAACAGAAAAAAATTCATTTTTTTTTTTAATTTGAAATTTTACTACAAAATAATCAGCAATTCTTTAATAATCAAATGAACGACAGAATAAACATATGTATATTTTTTTTGCATCTCTTACATAATATTACAAATCTGACTTATTTCTACTAACAATCTTTCAATTATTGTGAACTTACGAACTAATATTTATTCTTTGATGTGCAAACGTAAAATTATGAACAACGAGGTAAACCGTCGTCGCTGAGTTGTTAATAACTCGTTTTACCGATCAACACTGAAACCGTGGAAATAATTTTATATTTCGGCTCAACGGAAATCATTATCGTTAATTCGAATCGATTTATTATACTGATCGAATCCCTATCACCGTTAAGATATTATTATCGTTAATCTGTCTCGATACTAGAGTGGATAAATGTAAATCACCAACATAAACGCACATTATTTAAAAGTATTTATTAGTATGTGAGCTGTTACCATTATACGTACGATAACACTATGAAGCGAGATAATCAATATTTTGAAAAGCTAATCGTATAAAAACTGAAAAATTGTTCTTCGACTATTTCAATTATTCGAATAATTGCGTACGAAATATTTCAAGCTTTATTATCCAAGTTTTATTCAATCAATGTAATTGAAATTTGAAAGTTACAATGACCTAATGTAACCACTATAAGTTACTTCATACGTCCTAATACAATGTCAACAAATTTACTTATAATTCCGTGAGAATTATGCGAGGAATTGATTGTAAATATTTTAAGTACAAAAAAAAAAAAAAAAAAAATTGTGCTTAACAAAAAGATAAACAGTTGTCATATATTATGTATTCATTTGTCTTATCGTCTTCCACATGTAGGATCGTGTGCGAGGGAATTATCCAAATATACAATGTTTCAATTTTATGCATGAATTTAAATATCGAGTATAAACTGGTCACGCAAAATTGTTGGACTAAGAGAATCCAATGTAATATCGTAATTAAATCGTATAAATTCAATAAATTTCATCGTACAGAATAACTTATGATATTATTAAATCATATATTGATAGAATAAAAAACTAGTTGTAAGATTTATGGATAATCTACGCAGAATCGAAACACTATTACGTAAAACATTATCTAGACATAGTATTCAACTTCGAGACTTCGTCCTTGCTATTTTGCGGTTCTCTGTGTATTAATGACGTATATACACGGAAATGCAAAACTGTGGGCGGCTGATATGGTCAGAAAAATCAACATAAACACGCGAACACGTCTGTAATTGTTTGCACAGTATCGTAAAACTCCAAGGTAAACCAATAACTAAAAAATATGACATGCAGTAATTTATTCTAGATAGAAAAACTAATTACATCAAGTTTTATTTATAATAAATTATAATATTTCATATTTATAATAAATTATGACCGCAGAAATCACTTAACCATAAAAAAAAAAAAAAAAAAAAAA